>OX388329.1:12743869-12888853 GCA_947579605.1 Athripsodes cinereus
AGGGCGGAGCAGATATAAATTACAAGCAAATTCACGCTAAAATAAATTTCAACCAAAAAAAATATGCAGAGGCGCGATTTCTTTCAACTAACCGAATATAGTAAAGCTCAAACAAAATAATCGTCAACTCCAAGGGCTAGAAACCTAACAAAATTTATAAACCTACATAGTTATACACAGACACCCGCAGGTAATAAAATATTTCAGCAGTATTTAGACCAATTAGAAAAAATTAAAGGACTAAACAAATAAAGGTAAAATTGTTGTGCATTAGTTTTGCGTGATTTATACCCATCATTACCATGATATATTATTTGTCAAATGGTTTAATAACGACCAACAAAATTAGAAAGTACTACATATTGTCAGAAAATATATTATTATATTTACAAGTAGAAAGGATGACAAAGAGTATATAACAAGGGATTGTGAAAAAACGCGGGAGTCCAATGGATCCAATGGAGATCACGTGGATCAAATTCTCGACGGTCGTATTTTGAGTTAGAAAAATCGACGTGTGTGCATGATTAATTGCGTAAGTGTAGAAGAAGTGAAAGTATATAAGGATAGATCTATATGGCAATCCATTCTCTCTACCTAGCCCACTTGGGTTACGACGTGCGGCGTGAGGGTATAGTAGGTATATTAAACTTACATTAGTTCTTTGTTCAATCATTTCGTAATCACATATGCACGTGCTTCGTGTAAAACGTGAATTGTCTTTTAGATTATCTATTACATAAATTTATTAATTAATAATAAATAATAAATACTTTATTCAATCAACGTCGAGACAATATATCACCAATTTGCTACAATTAAGTTGCAACAGCCTCACTAGGTTGTCCTGTATCGAGGCGTGCTGCGTGAAAAAATATTTTAAAAAAAAACATACAATTAATACATCTTACAAAAAAACACAAAAAAATAATTACATCAGCAAATTAATAAATCAATAACAAATGAATAAATGGATGAATAAATAAAAGAACAAATGTACAAACATTTAATTACGTACCTATATATTTTATTTATCATGTTATCAATAATTTGATGAAAATCGACTGCAAATTGAAAAGAATAATACAGATTACGAGTACTACTAAAAAATTCAAAACAATCAAATAAAAGAAAATTAAATCCGCTCTACAAAAATAAATTTCTTGTTTTTTATGCTAGAAGAAATCTTGAAAACGCTAATATACAAAACAATTTATTTGAAGAGGCACTGCTAAAATATATTAAATATGTATTTGTTACGTAAGTCTCTTTTAATTGAAGTATTTTATTCAGTATACGAGTTCAAATATACATTTCACCTGGCGCCAGATACTTACACGTTTATTTAGACAAACGTTTTAATATATGTACACATAAATGGTTCGCAATAATAGTATGAATGTGTGGTATGTATGTGAATATATACATGTCAAAAAACCTACGATCACTCTGACAGGGAAATTCAATACCAACACCATTATCACAGTAAATGTGAAAGATACCAATATTTCGCAATCGATACGAGTTTTGTATCATTTAAGAAATATGAAGGAGAGGAGATGGGTAAATGTATCAACGCTTTCATAACCAATTTTGAAACATATTTACTGACGTAATTACTTTTAATGTATCTTGATAGATATTTGCGTGTTCATTGATAGATAAGTTGCGATAGTTTGAACATGTAGAACAAATGAATGATAAAAGGATGATAAAAAATGTATTTGTATGAAATTGCAGACATCCAAAATCTACGTGGCTTAAATTAACAAGGACTGAGTGTAAAAAAATCACGCATGTAAGGGAGAGAGAGAAATATGAGAGTATATGTAGATCAATATGGCGTTCTGTTCTTTCTGAGTACCCCAATGGCGATAAGCCGTGATGCTATAGTAAAGTATTTGATATTTTTTCGTATTAAGACATGGTACAAGTCATTACACAAAATTTAAATTGTGATATGTAATTCCAGTAATAAGATAGCTTATATTATCTAATACTAAACTTTATATAAGCTTATAAATTTATATGTTTCCACACACAAAGCTAGTATACATAATTGGTATTACTCTTTCAAAGAAACAGAGGTAGCTTATTGTCCAAAGCACAAAAAGAAAGAGTTTATAAAACTGAGCCACCACTGAACCCAAAGTATTACAACTGAAATTTTTCACACACCTATCTCAAATTAATATAATGCTTATTGTATGTAAGTAAACATTACGTCGAACTAATTAATTTATTTAGACACAAAAGTGACAACTTTATTTGATTTCTTCAATTGACTTTATAATATGGTGAAATGTTTTACAGTGTCAACTTAAATTAATGTCAACAAGTTTAGAATACGTTATACCAAATGAAAAGAGTAGATTTTATATTCTGAAAGTAAATTGTCTCGCTGAACACAAATCAAATAATTCTATAGAAGATGAATAATACGGCTGGAATGAATGTTTCAAATTTTAGTTCTATCTTAGCAGTGATTTTACGTTAAATTAATAAACGACAGTGTAACTGTAAAATGTCTTTAGTATGACCCCCCTCTCCCGCCACCAAATTTTTAAAATGGTATAGGAATTATAAATGTTTCAAAACTCCTCAGTTTTCTTCAAGAATAAATTCTCAAAAAGTAACGGTTATTTGTACCGACTATAATTATAAAAAAGTATGCATATAATGCTTCCCGGGCCGCACGTAGACACCCAACGAGCCGCGGATTGGCTACCTTAGCTAGATATTACAACATTAGAAACTTTGCAATAAAAACGTCTTTTAATTATTCATCCATGTATCATGTCACTGCATATACATTATTTAACTGTGACGAGACAATACATTTTATATAATTCGTGCATTCGTAATAACATAAAATCATTTTTTTCCAGTTTGATTAAAAACTTTGACTTTAAAATTCCTACCACCCTTTCCTCTCTCTCCCTGATGCCAATTTTTCGATTTTGTTCAGAAGTTAGGGATATTTCACTTTAGAACATTTGTTATTATTATTGAGTATAACTAAGGCACGAGCGGTTTCGCGGAATCTGAGTTCGAATCATCAGGTGCAAAAAAATCTGATACATAAATTAGCACCTTATGGTGCGAACTCGGAGTTCCCGAAACCGATCGTTCGTTATTCATACTAAATAATAAATAGATATTCATTTAATAACATAATTTAAAATTAAGCTTTAGAAAGAATGCCTTTGATAAACAAAATAAATGACGATAAATGGCGATACTTTTTTTACATGTTTAGAAAACACGCCACCGATATATCGCTGAATCTTTGTATCTACGTATAGAATTATAAATTTAAAATAAAATGTACGCTTAGTTGTATTAAAATATATAAAACTAAATTCATTACACTCTGTTTATTTTACTTAAATCTTTGTAGGTGTTTTATATTCGCAAAGTTAATAATAGGAAAGCGTGGGATAGTAAAATGATATTATGTGATAATAAAATCGATTATTATCATGAATCACTAGTACGTAAAAAAATTATAAATACTACACTCATTAATATTAATATTAAATTTAAACTGAAAGTTATTATCTCCTGATACTTTCTCAAGGGTTACTGGAATATAGGTACCTACTTGTGTATAGATGGGAAAAAGATAGTATTTTAATTGTATCACAACATCATTCAATGAAAATAAAATGCTAAGAATAAACGACTTCGTATATTTACGACAATAATTTTATGTCATCTACGAGTACTTTATATACTTTATATTATTCAAGTTTATCTCCGCTGAGTGTGTCTTCACATGTAGATGTGCAAATAAAATAATTTTTATATGTAATAATAATCATTTCCCGTTCTCCGTTCGTACTGTAATATCTCAAATTATGTATTAGAGTAAAAGTCGAGAGGGAATGATAATTATATCGCAAGATGGTTGAAAAAAATCACAAAATATGTACTGCTTTATTACATATTTAACGATGATGTACAGAAAATATTTGTAGACTAATGTGAACCTCATTAACTATCATATTTCTACCAAATTGATTCATTAGCCGATTTGTTTACGATATGATAAGTTTATAAAAAAAGTAGATGTTATTAAAACAATCATTTCTTATCGTTGTCTTTCTGGATTTTCTTTCCGGGATATTTTGCAATCGATTTGTAGTAATTCCTTCTTGTACCAAAGACTTCTACTTTTACTTCTAACACACTTACTTTTTATCTGTTGTTTAATCTTACTTTGATAATGAATAATAGTATTTACGACAATACACCCCCAACATCTCCTTTGCTATCTTCTTTCCTTACAAACATCCATATTAATGATACATCATCTGACTACATTAATGACAACAACACATAGTCAAAGAACGTTAATAACTATCAAAATTTACGGATACTTCGAAATATTGAAAGGAATTTACCTCGATTTTTTTGCATGTCATTTAAATGCGCAAAGTTTAAATGCACATCATGATTATCTCTGAAACCCTTTTCTCAATTCACCAATACACGCATTACTTATTTGTGAATCCTGACTTAATTACACGCTTACCTTCAACCCTGTTTTTCCTTACCTGGTTGTAAACCCATTTGTAATGATCGCACCGACAGAAGAGGAGGTGGAATAGCCATTTACCTACCTTGGAGAAGATATTCGATATATTATGTTAGATCATCCCAGTCTTATTAATATGAAATGTCCCAGACGTAAAGCTAGAGAAGTTTTATTTAGAGATTTTTGAAATATTTGGAGCGCCTTCAATTTGGTGCTGGCTCTGATTACTGGTCCCGCATATATAAACATGATAACATAAATTACATGAAAAATGCTTGCAAAAAATTAATGCTACAACTCCATAACAATCATTGTGAAGCATCCAACTTCTAGCTGGCTTACTAACTATGTCAAAACTCTCATGAAACAACGTGACAGGCGATATTCCAAGTGGAAGGACTCGCGTACAAAGTTCAATTGGGAATCTATAGGAATCCAAGAAATCGCTTCAACTACATAACTTGACAGGAACACTAAAAAGTGGACTTCAAAAGTAATCTGCTCGACAACCCTCTCAATTCGATCTGGCCATTCCAGCATTCACGAGGCTTAGGAAAAGTTATCAACAACGCATCTAATAGTCCAGACAACACATTCACAATATCATCTTCCGTCATACAAGAAACCCATTAGAACGTATAATACTTCGACATATTGAAGATATCATTTTCTCATCCCATTTTCTTATTTCAACTATTATTAACACGGTACGATGTCAAAATAAACACACTCAAAACTAAATCTTAACAACTGAGAGCAACAACATCAAATTTATATTTTACTTTATTTTAGATCAGGTGGTCGATGTTATAACATTTATGTTCAACTTCCCGATTTCCTTGTCAACTTTTCCGTAATCTTGGAAAGAAGCTATTATTATCCCCATTCCTAAATTTGCCACACCATAAGGATCCAAAGACTACCGGCTAATCTCATTCCATCTCTACCACTCTCAAATACAAGAGCAGATGGTCTACGAACAAATTTTCTTCTATCTTGACATAAATATATGCGTACCGTTGCCGAGGCAAACTTGAAGCAATGTTGTATTTTATGTCAAAACATTTCCATGAAAATGCACCAGGAACTTTGTGGCTAACCAACTCATAGAAATATAAGAATGTTTTGACCACCAGGATATTATTTTTACAATGTCTATGTCTTAACCCTCCAGAGACGAAAGCTTTTTTTTACGGTATCAATATCTATTTTTTATGAACAAATAGACATCCACACCTAGAAAAATAATTAAACACTTTTCTTACATTTTGAACAAAAGCATTGAAAATCATGTGACCATATGGTCACGCTCGTCTTTGCAGGGTACGTACTTTCATAATATATACAATTAAGATGCATTGTTTAAATATATTTAAAAAAATGTCCGACAATAACTAAACGACCACCTTGTTAGTCTTCATAAAGTTTTATATGATAAATGTGTTTTTTTTTATAAAAGGACCAATTTATACTATAGGTTATTCAATAAACCTCTAAACGAAAATATATATTGAATATCATAATTGTTTCTTTTTATTATTCTTCACTGTATACCGTTACTAGATATCATTAGAGTACCCAAATGGGGGGAAGGGGAATTCCCACAATATTTTATTTATTTATTATTTATTTATTTTATTCTTCACTGTACCATTGGTTACAATATTACAAAATAAAACAGTGTCATATAAATATCAGTTATACAATTCAATGTACAGAGGGCGAGTTTATCGCTAAAATGCGATGTCTTACAACTAACTCGGTTATAATCGATATCTGTGCCCTAAATTAAAGTAAGGAGCAAACAATTACGAAGATAGTTTATTAAGACTATAGTTGTGGAAGACAAAGTAGATATTTCTCCATCCTTCGGTTGTTTGGCGTTTCACGGAACTTTTAAATGGCATTAGTCGTTGCCTCATTTTTATAATGCGAACATACACGCATACATTAAAATTCGTGACTTACATTTATGATAATAATGCGAATGATTCACAAGTAAGTCAAATCTGAATAGACGAATATAAGTGGATGAAATATGTCAAGCCATTTATTGTTAGAAATGAAAATCAGAGTTAACGTTTAAAATAGAATGGTTACCAACCTAAAGGTAAATTAAATTGCAAAACTTTTATAAAACGGAAACGCAATATTAAATAACTTGTAGCATCTACAGACATTGCGGCATAATAACTCGTACGATTTTTTAAACAATTTCTCTGTTTGAAAATCACACTGAACACTTTTCACATTTTATACAAATGATCAAGTAAAATTATACAAAGAAGTTATTAGTAACTATTATTGAGGATGGATATAATAGTTGAAACGAAAAGATATTTTATCGACACAAAAATATTTAAAGCCCAATCGTATAAATGTAAAGGACATCGTAATTAGGAAAGACATAGACAATATGAATAAGTTTTCATCCACTAGGCGGGCTTTAGTTCAATCATATTTCAAATTCAAATATCTAATTGTTGACTACATTACAAAAAAAAATGATGAAATTTATTAAGGAAATATAGGTATATGTAAGATATTTCAATATTAATGTGTATTTATTTCTTGTGATAAAAATATTATCCATAATATTAATGTTAATTTATTATAAATAATAACTTATTATAAATACAACCCGGAACCGGTTTTAGAAATTCAAAATTACAGGCTCTATTATGATAAAACCATAATAACAGATAGACAAATACATCACAATAGACCCGATTTAGTATTACATGATATATATAATGAGTTACAATCCATTGGATTGGTCTGCAACGAGTTTGGTTTTTCTTCTCCATTCGTCTCTATTCTCCGCCAGTCTTTTCAGCTCTACGTATGAGCCACAGTTCATATCACTCCTCAGTTGGTCCATATATGCGTCTCTTGGTCGGCCTCTGCCATTTGTCTCCTCGGTCTTACCCTCCGCGATGGCTATGAGTAGTCCTGGGTGCCTGATATTGTTGCCAATCCAGTTAGCTCGTTGTTGGCTGAATCTCTTAAGGAGTTGCCTTTTTTCGCCTACCCTGGTTAATACTTCTTCGTTTTCGACGTGCTCCGACCAATGGATCTTAAGCATGCGTCTGTAGCACCACATTTCAAAGGCCGCCAACCGTCCGCTTTCACTCTTGCTGATGGTCCATAATAAACGTAATAAAATAACGTACCTAATAGACATCGCTGTTCCAAATACACATAATATACAAACAACCGTCGCAGAAAAAATACGTAAATATACAGAACTAGCAGGAGAAATAAAAAATATTTGGCATTCTAGATCCGTTTATATAATACCTTTAGTCATGTCAGCTACAGGGGTAACTCCGAAATCTTTAATAAATAATTTACAATAATTAGATTTACCGGTTAATTTGTATATTAAAATTCAAAAATCTATTATAATAAACACTTGTAATACTGTAAAAAAGTTTTTGAACACAGATATTTCAGGCACAATGCTGGTATTTTGATCCCGCGTTTTGAGCCTAATCCTTTGATATCCTGTATATCTGGATAGGTGAATTTTTCCCGGCATTAGACTGTTAAGTTTTTGTGTGACCATGACTGATCATATGGAGACTTATCTGGTTGTATAATGCTGAGAAGTGTGGATGGCAATTCTGCCGCCGCGTAAAAAAAAATAATTGTTACGATTTTTGGTTACTTTGCTATTAATCGTATTTGTAATGTATTTTTTTTAGGCCGTATAATGTATTTAAGACTACCTATAAGAATACCTATAAGAATACGATATATTTATTTATATAAGTATTCTTATATAAATAAATATATCGACTGTCCATAATTCAGCAAATAGAAATGAATTATATTGGATGAATCGTCATCTTCGTAATTTTGGTATATTTATGCTTTGCTTAAAAACAGAAAAAGATTTATAGGTAGGTACTATGTAATAATCGCACTATTAAAGACAATCATTGGGTTTGTTTCGTTCAATAGTTAAGCAATTCGAAATATTTATTTGTGTAGGGAATCAACGCTCCTCTCGGGAATATAGGACAGAAATCAACCTCCTCTATTCAAAATGAATCTACGCGAATTACGTCACCTCTTCCCACGACATTCCCTGCGCTCTTATGTCTATCATAGGAATGATGTGTTGTGAAAGAATGGAACTAGATAGTCGAAATGCAAAATACATCCTAATGGATATTCATAAACATAGATTCTATTTAAAATGAATTAATTATAGCATGCGTTTTTCCGGTGACACTCGACCATAAAATATAATTTATACCTTAGGTGTAACTCGAGGTCACACTTGTAGACTACGTATGTTAATAATGTATTATGTAGGTAAGTATGATTTTGGCGTGCGAACAGCGTTTTTGTGAGCGAATCAAGAACGGGTATAGTGAATACCTTAGGTGTAACATTAGCAGACTAGCTAGACATCGCATTTGTTAGACTGTTACTAGACATCAAATTTGGACACGGGAACATTACTTCACATTAGTAACTAAACGTAACAGATTGTAACTAGACGTCAAATTTACATACTGTAACTTGACCTCCAATTTGATTTTTTTAAGTACCTATGGACATTTCGAATGCGAATCTTAAAATTTTTACATAAAGAAGAGGTTACAAGAGGTACAGGGGTCCGTGGTTCGATGCCATGAACCGGCAAACTCCCCTTTCATGACACAAGCTTTTAGTACTTGTGAAAAGTGTACAAGGTTGTATTTGGGTTTATAACAAACAAAACCCAGATATATCTTTAAAAAAAAAGTACTTAATCGATAAATTGAAAGACGTCCCCCCGTGAACAATAATAAGTAGAAAGAAACACTTGTTTCAATTTTCCTTAAAATAAAGTATGTAACTTGACCCGGATTTGATTACACCCGCTGCCGAATTTCTCCACCTTTACGACACAGCCATATTGCTAACTGCGAAGGTGTCTGGGTTAATTTGGTTTCATACAAATCCAGATTCATCTTTAAAAATAAAACATTTAAATTGTGGAAATATTATTGTTTGGTTCCGTGTGTTTGTATCAATATATAGAATATTGTACATGGTACATTTTTTGTGCCCATTGCCTAATTTGTGTTAAATAAAAAGAACAGCAAATTATACACTGCTAGTATCGATTAACCGCATGTCATCGAACTGGTTTTAATATTTTGTTGTATGTAGCTACATTATGTAAATAGGAAATAACTGTCTATGATTATAATGATAAATTAATACTCACTGGTTTAAATTTCTTTCATTGGATGCAGCCGTGGACTGGTCGTGTCTTCGCTCCTTCTGCACGATGCCCATCAGCTTGAGCCACGGGTTGTTGGCCGCGTGGCTCCCCATCCCTCCACTCTGCCACATAGTCATCTTGAGGCTGTATGATGACAATGACAGACACTAAGCACTACTATTTTAATCTCACCGACGACATTATTAACACTACATTGTTTAGTTTAGATCAACAAGTAAATGATAGTAAACTAATAAAAATAAAGTTCTTGACGCCATTTTGAGTGTTTGAAGCCAACGTCGATGAGAATACTCATTTTTACTCCCAGTTTAGCTTATTGTATATTTAGTACTGTCTTTTATTTTATTTTTTTCATCTAGCATATATTTGCAGAAACTCTACCCATTTTATAGTTGTAGAAAGCAAAATTTTATCATGTTTATTTACAAGTTTTTGTCATATCATTTTCATTGTACATGGATATTTAATAGGTACTCGCTGTATTTACTATCATAAGTATTGAAATATTTACTTGTATCACAACCAGTGATTAAGATTAAATTATTTAACGATTTGATTAGTAATTATAAAAAAACGCATAAACATTAGATAACTATTTTTATTTCATCTGATAATTTGAAATTACAATTTAATTTTAACTATTTGCTGGCTTTTATTTAAATTTATTGAAATCTAAACGCTTAGCATTATTTAGATTAAAATAAGGAAATTAACAATAAGATAAGAGTTTTAATTTATATTTTAAATTCGATTATTATTCTGAAGTTATAAACTATTATTGAACTTATAATGTCAAACTTTGTTTATTAAAATTATATAATTACAATTAGGTTATTTAAGGTACACTATTAAACTAAATATTGATATTTATACTGCGATTAATATATCTCAAATATTCACATGTTTACATATTAATTATATTTTCAGATATGAATAGTTCGATATGACCTACTGATATGAAATTAACTGGTGTTACAATTTATTATTCAGCACCTCGAACTCCTGAAATAAATAAAAAATAAATATAATGAGACATCTTTTCTCTGAACAGCACTGTACTCATATTATAAATATAAAAATAAGAAGTGGAATGATAAAATGAAAGATATTGCGCTTCAGCGATAAACTCGCCCATTGCGCAAAATTATGTATTCAGTGATAATGTTGTCATGTTCTTTTTTATTCTTTGTATACAAATTTTGTGCAATAAAGATTATTATTATTATTATTATTAAGTGTAAAAAGATGTAAAATAAACACGAAATTTTAATTAAAAAACGAGAAGTTCAATGATAAATTATATTAGAAATTAAATTACAATTCGCCATTCAATTACTCTTTAAACATCCTACAAAATATTCTACTGCTCCTTTATTAAACTTTCTTCTACTTTATATAATTAATTTTACTTTGTGTTAAAAAAAAAAGTATCTCGTTAATGCTTAATTTACTTTCCACAGTTTCAACAAATTATTCGACTTTCTTTCAATTTTAATATTCAAGGTGTTAAGTCAGGTATATTAATAGGTGTTTGTATAAATGGTATCATAATGAATTGACAGTAGGAAACCTGCAGGAAGGAAGCAGTTTTATAGTGATCTCTGTGTGGACTTTCCAGACGATGCGAAGTGGTACTCGTGCGATGAGATTGATAGATCAAGTATGTTTTCATTGTTATAGTTTATTCACAAGGGAAACGTTCGCCTCATACAGAATAT
This sequence comes from Athripsodes cinereus, assembly GCA_947579605.1. NCBI lineage: Eukaryota > Metazoa > Arthropoda > Insecta > Trichoptera > Leptoceridae > Athripsodes > Athripsodes cinereus. Next base: position 12,755,373 of record OX388329.1, read on the forward strand.
TCCACATACACTGCCTTTACTACTGTGAACAATGAACACTTGGCGATTTAAAAAAAAAACGTTGCAAGTTAGTACCTTACACAATATAAAATATGTATGAGATTAGCACATCAAAAGGGCATTTTTTACTTTAAGTGCGCCGAATTTTTTCCATCACATTTAAGTGGATAAGAAAAATGTATTAAACAAAATGAAACGGGAAGATAGAAGAGTGCAAATGAAATTTGCATTTCAATTTGATTTCGAGACTTTTTTCATTTTTCAAACCTGTTGCCTTGTTTTGTTTTATCATTTTCTTCTTGTCTACCGAACATTTAGTAACAAACTTTTTCATTTAATTAAAATTGTATTTTCCAAAGGCTAACAAAGATGCTTCGTTCAATTTATGAATATTGTATCCACCTGCGACTGTTAAATGTAATAATTGTTTATTTTGATGAAAACATTTTATGGAAATCAGTGCAAGGAAAAAGCAACATTTGAAATTGTTTAAAATATAATCAAATGGAAGTTTTTTCATTCGTTTAAATAATTGCTTTAATTTGTAACACCTGCCTCTTACAGGACACTCGAAAACTTACGGAAAAGAGTGGGAGACCAATTCATTACTAGATGCTCCACGGCTCAATCTTGACTCACCTGTTTAAAATTTATTTCCTGAAAATAAATTACCTTATTTGTACTCATTGTTATAAAAATAAACATGTAAAAAATCAATTCAAAATGGTGATGCCTAAAAAATGTATGGATCCTTGTTGATCATCCCATGTTATTGTATTGCGTAAAGCCATTTGAACACAAAAATGTATGGATCCTTGTTGATCATCCCATGTTATTGTATTGCGTAAAGCTATTTGAACACAAAAATGTATGGATCCTTGTTGATCATCCCATGTTATTGTATTGCGTAAAGCCATTTGAACACAAAAAATAAATTTTCTCTTTCGCAAAAGTGAACTTTTTTCCCATTCAATATAATTGAAACCTTCTTTACAAGCCTTCCACTTGGATAAAGTAAAGTAAACCTTTATCTCATTAACCAATCGATTGTGATAGAACAGACAGAAGCAGATTATTTTGTTTATTGACATTGAAAACGCATCGAGCTAAACCAACTGTCAAATAATGGTTTAAACCTGTAATTGCTTTCATAAAAACCTTTAAAAATAATCAAATTTAAATTATACACACACTTGTAAATTCCTTTAACTTAATAGTGACAATTTACTATATAATTGATATATACCTATTTAATTTCTGACATCTTACTGTATTATTTATTAATTTTTGACATTTCAATTATCTACTACAATTCATATATATTAATTTTTTTCTTCTATCTACTTGACATCTCCTTACTGTATTACAATAATCGTGCTTGACATTTACCAAACCTTTGTTGACATTTACACTCTCACCACAATGTTTTGACTTTTCTAATTGTTTTGTTTCGACTAATTTTATGATTGTTATAGTTTGATTTCCAATTGTAATTGTTCTTCGCCAGTTGTTGTTCTGTTCCAACTGTGTTGTAAATGAGAATTATGTTTTGTTTTTTGTTTTATATTTTAACATGTAAAAGGCTCACGCCGTGGATTTATGTATAAATAAATACATAAATACCGTATTACGAAACAATTAAATGCACGTCTATCTACCTTTTATTGAAAAGAACAGCGTATAAAAAACTGGCAGAGGATCGGTTCAGTTGTAGAATATGCGATGTAGTTGCCCATTGCATATTAATAACGTAGGTTCGTATTACTTTAATATCTATTGAATTCTATTTGATTTCATGTTTAGTAAGGGATATAATTATTAAAGTTGCTAACCAATGCCAAGATTCGATTAAAACCCTACAAAATTACAAAAACTTTAAATTAACTCATTCCTTCATAAGGTCTAATAGACCGGACGCTGGTTTTTCCATTTTTCTCCTTAAAAGAGTATATATTTTCGTGTATTAATTTTACTAAACAATACAAAATAAGTTATTTCAATTAACAAATATTTTTTTCCACAAACATGCGATTGCGGGCGAAATTTTCTTTTTACGTAAACACCAGTTTCTAAATTTTGTATGCGTGAGATGTGGTATTAGTTTTTTGCATATCGTTCGTACGAAATATATTTTTTGTTTTATTTTTATTATAGGTATGTATCTTTACAATTACATATCATTTTATCTTTATAAAAAGTATGAATTTTATACTCTTTCCTTTTTTAATCTAACGTGTGAAATGTCTTTATTTTTCGAACACCCGCCTTTAAGAGGCTTACGCCTTACGTTTCAAAAACTTACGGAAAAAAAGTGGGAGAACAATCTTTTGCCGTGTACTCCACGTATATCTTATTAAATGGAAAAAATGCGATTATATATGAAGCATATAGAGGTTATAGGACGTACAATACTGCAGGCTACTCTTGACACAATCTAAATACGATCTTAATCTAGTCTTGATCTTGATTATACGACGCACGAAGGGACTATCGTCAAACCGCGCGATCGGTATGCGCGTATTTTTTGCCAATATAGTCACTTCGCGCGTCGTAAGATTAAGATCGTATTTAGATTTTGTCAAGAGTAACCCTGCTGGATTAAGTGCACAGCATCCGTTATTTCAGACAGCTTATTATTAAATTCGCTAGGAATTATGTTCAAGATTTCTTTGTTGATTAAAAGTCAATGCAATTATTCTAATAAGCCATTTATTATTTATTATTCATAGGCATTCCACCCGGTACGAGTGATTTGTAATAAGCTATTTAAAAGATATAAATGAAATGCTATTTAATAGATATATAATGAAAATGTATTTGCAAGTGCGTTGTTAAATTTGTGAAAATCGAATGAGTTGATAACCAAATATTCAGAAAACAGTAAATGAATAAAATAAAAATCAAATTCCTTCCTATCTTTTTCTATAACATTTATTTTTACAATGTGTTAAAAATCAATTATATGTATAACTTCTCGACCTGCTTACATTGTATGTGGTTGCTGGTTATTTTTTTACACGCGAACAATACAAGTCTAGCGAAGTCTGACGAATTGATATCAGAATAAAGGTAAACACAATGTATGTATGTATGTATGTGTAGGTTACTACTTTATGTATTATATTCATATGAATCAAAAATAAAACCTTTTGTCTTACTTTGGATTCATATTGTGAATATAATAAAGCTTGTGCTTTAATATATAATACTGCCTAGTTATGAACAATCTCTCAGAACATAATATGTTATTAACAAGGACAAGATATTAATATTATCGTCTAACTGACAGTAATATTGTCAGTTAGAAATTTGTTCATGAGTTTTTATACATATTATATTCGATTATTATGAAGTACCTACTTACTTCAGTTCCATAAACCAACAACTCGAATTTCTAATATTCCAAAATTAAAGTTTTAAAGCAGTATGGCGGACTTTCAAAAGCTCAAATAAAATATGGGATTCTAATAGAAATTATTCAAATTTTAGATTTTTGTTTCTGGAAGTGAAAGAGTATCACTTTCTACATGTAATAAGCTAAAAATGTTTGTATTGAAAATTTCTAGTTGTTGAAAATGGACTGCCGATATATGAAGTTAGAGTAAACTCTCTAACAAGCTGTGTGTTTCTTTTCTCTGTTTCATATATAACTATGTCGCAGAAAACTATGAAAATTTAATGAGAAAGTTATATATTTATACCTAATATTCTGTCTTTTATTCTGTCTACATAGCGCATTGGCCACGTTGCCGTTAGGTTGTGAAGATTACATTAAAACAGAATAATAATAATATAAAAATTTCTACCGGCTGTATACACTTAGATTCAAAAGTATTTTCAGAGAGTCAACCCCATTAAACTGGTCTAATTATTTTCCTAAAATTTTAACGATGATAATACATTGTAAATATGTCACCCTCATGACGAATAATTCCATTATAGTAGTATATTAGGTATGTAATTGTATAATTAATTAGCGCATACGATTTGCTAGAAAAAATACTAAATGACAAAACAATTACGTAGTATTTACAAAGTGTAACACGAAGTAAAAAGGAATTAATATGTAATCTTTTTAAGTACTGTATGATTGTTCAAGCCGATATGTATATTTTTTTTATTTCTATAGCAATCGTGATGGCCAATTTTGTGGATGCGTCAATATCAAAGTGCAATACTTATCGTATTATATTGAGTAACGTATAATTTAACATACTGCAAAAGCGATCCCTCCACACACACACACAAGTTTTGCTTTATTGAAGAGGTATTCACGAATGACAGTAGAATTTACGATACAAAAAAAATCGTTTCATGTATTTTTCAAATAAATTTTCGATTATACAACCATATAAGTCTCCCCATTATGATATCAAAAGAATTAGCTCAAAACACAGGTTAAAAAAATATTATATTACATTTTATTTTAGAAATATAGAAAGCAGCTTTTACATACCTATTTCAAAAAATAAAAAAGAGAAGTGTCAAAGAACAAAATGTAAAATTATCGTTTGTTACAATATTTTTTTTAATTGCATCATACGTGTATGAGATAATTTTTTTTTTAGAAAAATATGCGGTTTTTTCTGCGTATTCTATCATCGTGCATGACATTTCCTTTACTTTTATTTCTTGCACAATGTTGAATGTATTATATCTTTCAATTTTCTATTAAAAAATAAGCTTTTTTTATTGTTGTTTGTGCATAAATTGGCTGGTAAATCTTTTTATTTTTTATTTTATTTTATTTCTTCTTAAGGATACAAACAGTTAAATCAACAAATATAAACAGTCATATGTTATCAAAAAACAAACCAATAAAGGTCCCGCAAATCACCGAAGCGTATGACGAACACGTTGCAAGTAAATAATTATAACAGAAACCACCCTACCCATATCAAATGCAAAAAAGATAAATACAAACCTCGTGAAAATGAGTAGCTTAAAATTACACTGCGATAAAATATATAAATAAACAAATAAATAAATGAATAAGTAAATAATTAATAAATAATAATCACATATAATAACTAATTTATTTATTAATTAAATAAATCAATAGCAAAATAAGATTTAATTTTAAAACGTACTACAAAATATATATAATAATTTGTGATGATAATTAATTAATTGTGGGATAGAAAAAACATGTAGGTATATATTCTAGTTTGTCTTTATAAGAGGAAGGCAGTATACCAAGTTTGTAAAGAATACTTAATTCAAAAACTACACCCGGTAGGGAGTATTAGTGAGTGTCCAAGGTTAGGAGGCCGAATAAAAGTGCCTGCGAAGAGGACAGCTGCTAGACAACACCACTACACATATCTTGGGGTGGGATGGTACAATGGCTTAAAAAAAAGATAATAAATTTAAGTATTCAGATGATTTAAGTACATTTAAACTGAATATAAAGAAGGTAATTCAAGATGAAAGTGGTGTATGGGTGCATGAAGTCAAGTGATTGTGTCGTTGATGATGGGTTTGTTGGTAGTTTTTATTGTTATTTTTTTTTATTTTATATAATTATGGTAAATTGATTATGTGTGTGATGTTCTATATTGATTAAGTTTAGTCGAATTTGTTTGATTATTAGTAAAAACCCTACAACCCCTCAAAGCACGAGCTCTGCTCAATTTTGAGGGTAAAAAAAACAGATAATATAAAGATTTGTATAATTGTGCTTATTGTATAAATTATTTTTAATGTGTTTATTATTATCTCAATAAAATATTTGAATAGTTTAACAAAGTATTTAAAATATATAAGGTGTTTACGTGATAATGTTATGATAATAACAAGAGGAGTAGGATTTATTAATTACAAGAATTTAAATTACCTACTTTATTAATTAATGTTCAAACACAGAGAAAAGATTTAATGAAATACTTAACGGTTTTTATAATTAGAGAAAATAATAGCATGATTTATAAAAAATAATTATTTTCCACGTTTTTTTTTATGAATGGAATATAAAATTAATTTGTGTAACAATCATAGGTTTTCCTCATTTCGGCACACTTTTGTGTCCGTAAAATTCGTTTAACTCGTCAATATTAAATATGCTGTGCAATTTTCAAAGACGAAATATTTATTATAATCCTTGAATTCAGCTTTTAATTAATTTGTATTATTTTATTTATTCAAATAATAAAATCATAAAATTACATAGATGATATAAACTATTTTGTAAGCACGAATCCACTGGGTAATATGAAATATTTTCAACATCGTAAATAAGATTTATTTCCTTTATCCATTCCGTCTTCTTTATATATATTTGAGAGAAAACGATGTTCACGTACAAAGTACTTCCTGAGCAAATAAAGAGGCAACAAGTTATTTACTCGACTATTTGAAATCTGATATAATATTTTCTAGAAAAGTATATCCAAATAACGAGCTATTGTCACAAACGCTACAATTTAGGTAGTTGCATAATAAGCATGTATTTTTGCAAAGAAGTGTATTTATAAAAAGAACTTTCACCTTGTCCTTAAAGTTTTGTTAAAGTTCTCCCTCTGTCACATGATAATCTTCAAGTACACAAACTTGTGAAAAACTAATAAACAATCATGATATTGTTTATTGTTAAAAGTTCAGAAGCAATACAGTCATGCATTTTTATTCTATTTTTTTTTGTACGCGATTTAATTGATGTTAGTAAACAATTTGATTTAACCGCGTATCCATATGCGACATCGACTGTATATATATATACATATATATACAAACGCGCGTCGCGACGCCTCTGACGGCGTCCGTCGCTGCACTAAATGAAGGATGGCGCCGGCGTCGAAACTACCACCGCATCGGCGCGAATGCGCGCGGCGAACACCGCATGAATCCTGCATGTTTGGCGGGTTTTTCATAAAGGATAATCATAATACATATCTTGAGGATACAGTACAAAAGAGATTCCAAGTGTTTACAGATGAAAGCATAATGTTAAGGTGCCTTAGTTTAGCACTTATTAGATAAATGAAGTGCAAGTTTTTCACACTTCTAGGACACTTGCTAAAACGTCTTGGTACTTTCAAGCGAAAATACTTTACGAATGTTTTTATGATATTCCTAGTAATAAATGGCAAAACACACAAAAAGTTCAACATTTATGAACCATAAAGTAGGATTGGTAATGCATAATTTGAAATAAAATACACGAAACACCTTCATTGACATAAGTTCCTTCCAAGAGTTAAAGAGAGAAAGATATTTTAAATTTTATTTAATACTTCTTTGTTTAAAAACCAACATTTATAATTTGTCAAATATTTCTTAATATCCTTTAGCATAATAATTGTTATCTTAGTATGAGCTATAGAGAAATATTTTGTTATATTCAACGCAGTATTATTGTAATACAAATGTTTCCATACCTGTAGCTCGTGGCCTGTAATATTCTGTTGATCGTAATCGGCTCATCCCTTTCCTTTGTTTCCGTTTGATAAATTATTTGACATGACTTTAACTTTCAGGGATATTCATAAAGTGAATTGAATAAGAAACTTATCTTTTGGTTAATTATTTTTACTTTCACACCAAAATATGAATCAACTTATAAAACAGATTGATCAAGGTTAGCTAATGAGTGAACACAATTTATTTGTTATTCCTCAACTAATACATTTATAGAATACGGCCAACAACGGTGAAATTTCTACAATTGAAAAATGTGATTATTGATAACAGCTGCTTTCTAATCTAGTTCATTTTATTACTTATTATAGCATTTATTTGTTTAAATGTTGACTGGCATTTTTTATATTTATATATTACCGATAGACCTAAAACATAACATGTTGACATAATCGACCTTACATAGAAACAATATTATTTCGATTCACAGTACTTTGAAAACCATGCATATATTGGTATGTGATAATATTCCAGCTATTTATTATCTATGAGGCATGTGATACTGACCGATTGGATTGAGACGGATATTAACCTATTACTGTTGTACCTACATTTCATAATATTATGTTGCTGAACATCCGGAAATAGGCTACATACAAAACAGCATGTAAATATACACTTAATATTATTATCATTCAATCATTAACTTGTAGAGGAGAAGCAACAGTTTCAATAGATATCACAGTAAATACATATTTCTAAACCTAAATATCTTATTTATTTATTTTACGGCGCAAAACAGATATTTTATACATATTAAACAACTAATAGTTCGTCGGTAGCCTGGAGGTAGAGTCTCGGCCTCTTGAACAAGGGGTCCGCGGTTCGATCCCAGGTGCCGGCAAACTCCCCTTTCACGACACAAGCTTTTAGCTTACTGTGGAAGGTGTATAAAGTTGTATTTGGGTTTACATAACATAACAAAACCCAGATATATCTTTTAAAAAAAAAAAAAAAAAAAAAAAAAAAAAAAAAAAAAAAAAAAAAAAAAAAAAAAAAAAAAAAAAAAAAAAAAAAAAAAAAAAAATAGTCTCTTCGCTACGATACGAATGAAAAATTATTTCGAATATACGAGTATACTCGTATGTATATATATGACTACTGCAACGTACTACATGTAGGAATGCTGCAAGTGTGCTGCAAGGCTTACTTTTGAGGATAAGAGTTGTCACAATACAACTTTCGGGAAAAGTTCCACTGACTAGGGGAGGTCAAAGGGCCTTAGAAACTGTGCTTATGGTCTACAAGGCTTTGAATAACGTGCCACCTTGGTGGTGCAAGCTACGCTCAGCTAAGCCATCCACCAATATGCTAGATGAGATCAACAGAGAGATCAATCTTGCTTCTACATATAATAGAGTTTTTGATGTCATAGGACCGTCAGCTGGAATCGACTTCCCGAACCCCAATACCCTCACCACCTACTTCGCAAATATGATAATACCACAGAATAATGAGAATGCATACTATAGTAAGGTACATCTTGCTGTTAACAACAAATAAATATTATATCCAGTCTGCATATTACCGACAAATACAGAATTAAACCGATCAAGTTATTTTTATACACAAACAAAAATAAATAAATGTTTAACACTTTTGGTACAAAACACATTAGTTTTATGAAACCGGTTTATCATTAAAAAAAAATTGTAAATAAAACTCATCAACGTTGAATGTGTGCTTTAATAGCACGGGTGAACTCTTACTATTTTTTTATTATTCTTTCACTAATTCGGTAATTTATTAAAAGCTTTTTGGAGCCACACAAAGCGACTATCTTTACGTTGATCTTTTCTACAATTAGGCATAATGAATTGGTTTTGAAGTCCACTGAGTCTGTAAGTAAAGTTGAGAAAAAAATTGGCCGGTTTTTTATGTGTGTATTTTCAAGATTGCATTATATACAATTTTTGTACGTTAACTATTTTACTTTTAAAAAATAGTTGAATCGGAGTATATCTATTAGATTTACGAAACAAAGTTTATAATCTTTATTTTTGAAATAATACTAAAGATGATAGATGGCAGTCCAGTCTCTCTCTCGCATTCAGTAGACACAACCTTTACAACGATATTGTATTATACCTACTCTTCATTTTTATAAACCAATTTATATTCTGTACTAATGAGCTAACTGGATTGGCCACAATATTAGGCACCCAGGACTGCTCATCGCCATCGCGGAAGGTAGGACTGAAGGCACAAATGGCAAAGGCTGACCAAGAAACGCGTATAATGACCAACTGAAGAGGGACATGAACTATGGCTCACACGTAGAGCTGAAGAGACTGGCTAAGAATAGAGAGGAATGGAGAAGAAAATCCAACTCGTTGCAGACCAATCCAATGGACTGTAACTAATTTTATATAAATCGCGGATATATAATATTACTGTACCTTCATTTCTTGTGTTCTCTTTTCGACAGTTAAACACCCCGTGGAGTCGCTGATAATGAATAGGTCTCCCATTGTTAGGTTTTAGTGCCATGTAAGATGCAGATATTCGTAGAACATCACGTTTAAGAGATTTTACATCATCTGTCTAGCGATAAGCTATGCCACTCGTCCTGAAAGTCATAACTTTTATTGGTACGAAGGGAACAGCCTACATGTTTGTTTCATGCAGTTGATATGTTGCCAACTCCACATGTGCACAATGCCGTGATGGTATAAATGAATGAAGTACATTGCCAAAACAACAAATTACAAGGTGCTAAAAGAAAAGGCACAAGAGAAAGAGAACGATTCCTTGTGAGTTGGACAGACGAAATAAAGAAAATAGGGTCTGCTACTGTTCAACAGAGGTGAAAGAAGTAAGTTAGTCAAACTGAAGAACTATCAGTCACATGGTACAGGCAAGAAGATTGACAGTTCACGAATTTCAGCATAAATGAACGCCACGCAAGAATTGCAGTTAATTTCAATTAAGAAACCTATGAGAAATACTTATCTAAAAGAAACACAAAATCTATACAAGGACTGACAAAGAAAGAAAAGGATTTTATTATGAAGCTGTAAGGATTTTTAATGATCTACCGGAAGTGCTGAAGAATGTAAATAGTTATTATACCTTCAAGAGGCAATTGAAGAAACGTACATTAGAAAGAAGAGATATTAGTTTTTGATTGCCAGATTTTTGTTTTTTTCTAATTTTAATGTTTTGTGTTATAAGAAGATGTAAATTATGTGCTTTATTGAAGACAAATTCATTTGAAGATCTTCTGGCCCCTAATACCAGCTCTATGATGCTGTCTGGGACCAGATTTTGTTATTTTTGTATATTTTCAAATATCATTTTTTATGTTTTATAATTGAATTGCTGTCCTATGTATACATACATATATAAACCGCGATCTATTGAAAAACGGAATTAATTATTAGTCGCAGTGTTTAGCCAAGTATAAAGCCACCCACTCACTTTGAGAGCCCACTCATGCACCTATAGGTAATACTTTAATACAAAATGTTTATTAGAAATTTCCAGAGATGTCTCTCTACCACCTACTTATTAACTCATAATATTATAATATAGTTGTATAAATTATCATATATTATTAAAAGAAAAATAAATGGGTTTTTATGTTTTTCTAGAAAAATTAACCATTATTAATACATTTAATAATGGATTTCTCTTTGTGATGTCTTTACCAAATTTTTTTTAACATTTTTGTATCTTTTTTATAATTATAACATGATTAATGTTATATTGTCTGTAAAACTTTCGTTTCTTTAGTCTAATTGTTTTGTGTCTTTTTTATAACAGATCTTTCCTTTGTTTACATGTTTTGTATGTATACAGAGGTTTAACATGTTAAAGGCTTTGGCCGTAAATATTTGTAAATAAATAAATAAATAAATAAATAAATAAATTTCCACGTACCTACCTGTACTTATACTGTAACATAAATTAACGATAGAGACATCTACCAATTCATATTAAAAGTACAAACATTTTCATACCACCTGTTTTGACTCTCAATTTACCTATCTAGGTATTTAAAAATTTTCTGCTTTAAATTAATGTTCATGACTTACATTGACGATAGTACCTATGAAGCTGAGAAATTTTTACCTGCATAGAATATTCCATAGATTCTGATAATTCACCGATATGAATTCAACACTCTTTTATATTAATAAAATATCATGATAATTTTGTGATATAAACTGCATGAATTTGAATACGGTTCATTATTTGGAGTGATTAAATTTTCCCAAAATAAACATTCATTAGTTCAGACAAATGTTCAATAGTAAAAATAATAATTATTTTTTCTGTTATTTCCAAATACAATAAATCATAAAATACATATTGATTTCGTAAATTTTATATTAAGTATCGAGGCTGTATCACTCATGATTATTATTTTAGGTACATTTGCATTCGACTTCCTGTATTGTGTTAACGTAAAAACTTTTCATATGCAGGGTGGCGTATTCACCCATCAGCAGGGTGTGTGATACGAAAATTATTAAATGTTTTACAAATAACAACTACTTTTTTAGATCTTTAGGTTGACGACATTAATAAAAGATCATTTATTTCTTGAAAAATATATATAAAAATATTTTTATTGAAATAATACAGAAACTACCAAAGATTGAATTCAGCCAACCTCAAAATAGGATATTTTATTTATATTTACTAATTTTAATAAGTTTTGTTTTATCTATTTCTACTTTTGTTTTGTGGAGCACTCTTTTCTATAAGTAAGCAATTGTCCTGTAAAAGGCTGATGATTGAGACTTTATCATAAAGTTTATGGTATTATTTGCAGATGAAGATACATAAATAATATTATTTTATACTGTAAATAAATATTTCATCAGAAATTATAGTCGCGTTCTTAGTTAATAAATATTATCTAGTAATACATTAATAGGTCGCGTGTTTAGTGGTAGAAGAATAATATAAACACCAATATTGATAAGTATCTATTTATAAGTCTATGTACTTAAATATCATCCCTTCGCTGAACACACTGGATTTAAGCCATTTAAGTTTAGAATGCAGTGAAATACAACATTGTCATATCGTTTCTTGAATTATCTCCTTTAAAAGAATTAAATTACACGCACTAGAAAGGATGTATCCATAAGAAAATATCATCAACGAACAGCTGCGAAGCGCCGCAACGCCTTATAGGCATGCGCGACGCCATGGTGAAATCGCTTGTGGTTGGTGATAGTTCGGATAATTCCTTTAACTTTATTAACAATGATATAAATAATTTATTTGATTTTTAACAAATACAATTTAAACTATAGTGAAACGGTGATTATAACAGAATAAATTATTGAGTGTAGTAAAAGGACACGTCTGATATAATAATGTCTCAATTCGGTCATTGGAGTTAACTAAGGGTGAGTATAGCTACTGGAAATACACACAATATCACCCCTTCATATGCCCTTCTCTCAACCCCGGCTTATTCATCACTTCCTATGTTGTTTATACAATATTTATCCGTCACTTCTGTTTACGGTGTCGCGGTGGAAACACTTGATCAGAATTCCATTCTGATCTTCTGTACTATCGCTCTGTTAAAATACGCGTATTATCAGCAAGCATTCCAAAATAAAATAAAATATTTATAAATATACCTACCTTATAAATTTTCGTTTGCTTTTGTAGTATACAATTATATTATTATTTCTTTGTAAATTCAGCTTCGAATTCCCCCAATTTCCCAACAACATAGGAAATAGATTTTTTTTTAAATATTAGGTTTACATATGTCTTTAAGTATTTAAAGGGTATTTTCTTTATTACCCATTACTTACATATATTTTTGCAAGTTTTTTTTTTAAGTAAATTAACGGAAGTTTAGAAAGGCTTCAAACTGGCAGGTAATCGTAGAACCACTAACAGAAAGCAAAAATCATTATGCGAAATGATGTCAGGATGTTTTAATTTGGACAGTCTTTGACGTTGCATTTATTCTGTTAGCTGGGGTATGTTTCAATAAGAATGTTTGAAATCATTGCACTACTTCATGCAATCATCAACTTCATTTTTTCAACTATAAGCTTCTTCTTACTACATTTCGTTTCGCTATTGTTTATTATTTGAACTGCATTTTATTGATGTTTTTCTTTGACATTGTTCAAGCATTTCTTGGTGTATTTTGTTTTCTAAATTAAAAGTTTTCATTCTCATCTAAATGTGAATTTCATAAACATTTCAAATTCAAAACAGTGCTTTTGTACGTATAGCTTATACAAAAGAAATGCAATAAGTTAGTGTAAAAAATAGACCATTCGAAAATGTCATATGATAGAGAATTCACTTCTCCTATAAGCGAGACAGCGCATGATCTCTTGGAATCAACAAGTAGTAGTCCATCAGTGCCGTATGATGTTTTTTTTCCGAATGAGTCCATAAATTATGTCTCTTTGCAACTTCGTGGTATGTTAAATGACATTTTCATATTTTTTCATTACACTTTTAATAAATGTTAGTTTAACAATAAACACAATCATTTCACATTTGTTCTCATATGTAAAGTCTAAAATACACACATTATCACATGTGTATGTTAAATAAATATGAAATGATGCATTAAAAATTTAAATATTTGGATATTGGTGAACATTTTCACCAAAACGCATACCTAGGGAAATGTCTCCCAAGAATAATATTTTTTTATTCAATGTTTTGAATAAGAATGGTCAACTTAAATGTGTATATAGTGGTTATAGTGAAGAATTTTATAATGTTGTTCTCAAAAGTATTAAATAAATTCGTGTTCTTTATACAGATTTCGTCCCGGCGTATCAAAGAAGGCGAGATAATTATGCCGGTGCTAGACCAAGGATCATCCGAACTACAGAATTCGGTATACCGGAAGGAAGTTCGTACAGGTGTGAATCACGACCTAATTTCCAAAGCACGCAAGAATTCCAGTCTTCGTCTCGTCAAACAAATCTACAAAAGTCAACCAAACCAGAAAGTGTTACTTCTAAGCATAATAAACCGGGTCCAAGTGGTGAAAGCTCTGTCAAAAGATCTGAAGAAGGGAAATCCAGAATACCAGCATCTACCGGAGCAATTAGTAAGACTAGTATTCAATCAACACCAAAAAATAAGTCAGCACCTAAAGTCTCCAAAAGCACAGAAACACACGTTAAAGGAAAGAAAAAGCAAGAACAACCTGTTGCAAATCTTGGAGATCCAAAGTTTGATACTTCAGCAGGGAAAGTGCTGACCTTTCAAGCTGATATTGAAGCTGCAGATTTTAGTGAAGATAGTGATCATTCTGGGAATTCAAGCGATTCTGAAAGACCATACGTTTACCATTTAATTGCATACGAAGATACTCGTCATAGGCGCTGCTGCCGATTGCATAAAGTTTACAATAAAAAAACTGGAAAATCAGAAATGGTTGACGATCTTGATGAGCAGGAAAAAAAGGTCGTGGTGGAGTTTTGTCATCTCCTTGAAAAGTCCAAGCAGCTCTTCAACGGACTAAGGTGAGTAAGTTCATTTTATATAAATAATATATATGTTTGTTGTCGTGCCATGCCTATCCTTTATTGCCTATAATGCGAAATCCATTCCTTGCATGACGATAATGTTGATGTTTTTGACACAATTTGTTAAATTGGAATTAATCCAGCACTGCGACTTTTTTCTTTTTTCCGTATATTTAAAACATCTTTGGTTTCAGCTCTTTCCTTTGTTCATCTCGCTGTTTAAATGTATTTAAATATTAAATGATATTTCCCTCATTTTCTTCTCTTCGCATTGAATTTTATAGAATTTTTATGTAGGTATTACATATATGTACATCAGTGATACAAATTAATAACAATGAATCTATTTATTAAATGAATATACAAATTTAAAATTGGTGCGAGCATTGAAGTCTACGGGAGCGAGACAAATTTATACTCATAATTAACACCTATAAAAAAATATCACAATATTATAAAAATACCTAGGTACCAACATATATTTATACTTTTGTTAATCAAAGAAAGAAATAAAGAAATACGTTAATTCATGGGCCATGAAACATCTATTATATATTTTGTTGTCTTTGTTCGCAGAGATCTTCCCCAGTATGGTCATAGGCAGTGGCAGGGGTATTTTGGCAGGACTTTCGATATATACACTAAAATATGGAAATTTCAACAACAACATCGCGGAATTTTGGACCATAAATACGGACTCAAGAGGTGGCAGATTGGAGAGATTGCTTCTAAAATTGGCCAGCTGTACTATCATTACTAGTAAGTATACGTAATTACATTATACCTATTGTTTACTAACAAAAATTATTTGTACAAATTATCAAAAAAAAAATTGATTCGTAAAAATAAAAGTTATAATTTATTTGTTTTTTCACTTTTTACTATGATATTTTTTTGATCACGATATATTTTTTTGTAGAGAAATTCATTAATATTATAGTAGTATTATAGTAATGATGAACTGCGATTACTTATTTGATAATATTATGAACAAGAAACAAAAAAGATTTATAATTAACATTTATTTACTGAATTATATATATTTACTACTATGACATCATGGCATATCTCACAAGTGGCAACAAACTAGCTACATTTAATTAACATGTGAGCTGTCCTTTAAGTGCTAGCAAAAAAATAAGGCATTCAGGATGGGTGGTAAACCTCAATATTTCATATAAATTAAGTTGTATTGAATTAGTATGAAAAGTAACAATGTTTTTTCCTATTGTTTCAGTTTGAGAACAAGTGAAACTAATTATCTAAATGAAGCATACTCTTT
Organism: Athripsodes cinereus; assembly: GCA_947579605.1. Classification (NCBI taxonomy): domain Eukaryota; kingdom Metazoa; phylum Arthropoda; class Insecta; order Trichoptera; family Leptoceridae; genus Athripsodes; species Athripsodes cinereus. The sequence goes on from OX388329.1 coordinate 12,771,549, forward strand.
CTATTCCGCTATTCGTGGACGCTCATACTATTCTAAAGCTGCAAAAGAAGACAGGTCCGATTTAATGGTCAAAAAACTTCGTTATTACGCGAGATTTATAGTTGTGTGTCTTCTTCTTAAGAAACTAAAACTGGTCAGAGATTTGATTATTGAACTCGAAAAACAAGTATCTGATTATTCTAAAGCATACGATCCTGATGATCACTTGGAATGGAACGTGGTGCTGGATGAAATCAAATCCTTCATCAAAGCTGAAGCCATCGTTGCTGTAATACACGCAGATTCCAACACAATTGTATTGTGCCACAGGTGAGATATTTGCAATATTTCGTAATGTTGGGCAATACAATACTATGCCTCCTTATATTTTTACAATAACGACTATCTGTTTTGTTCTTAGACTTACACCGCTGACAACTCCACCAGTCGAACGTTCAGCGGTGATGAATTTGACGCTCCAAGAAATATTGATCGTTGGAAGTTGCAGTGATCAAGTGAAGTTCAGCGAACTTACAATGGATATGTTCCGTATGCTACAAACCCTGGAGAGGGAACCTCAAGAGGATTTCAATCACATTTATGATGCATCACCAGTTGGACATCCTGGAAGAAATTTTGCTGGAATGCCGTCAACTAAAGGTAAGTTCATTACTGAATTATTATTTTTGTACTGTGCGGTAGTTAGCACTGTGTTACTTCAATACCGAGATGACAGTAATATCGCTGTGTTATCATAATATGAAAACCTTGCAATTAACTTTTGAAAATAACAGATAGCATCAATAATCTTTACATATTTTTTAATGATGTATACTTTTCAACCACTTTAAAAGTTCTTTACATAAAACATCAAATACACTCACTTGACATGCTGTTATTTAGATAAAAAAAAATCTCTATTTTGCAATAGGTTTTCCCGTCTTTTCTGTAAAAGCTTTTTAGTGGTACCACTAGCTGCGTTTGTGAGATTATTTAAGGGCAGATTTTGACAACAGGTTTCAATGAATACGTATGTACCTACAATATATTTATATATTAATGTGTCAATTTTTAATATATATGTATATTTACATTGAGTCAACATAATATTTCCACCTGCATCAAAATAAATTTGTATCAATTTGAATCAATTAATGCAAGCAATATTCTACAAGGATATTGGCAAAACTATTCAATTTTTTGACATTATTAGTGTCAAAATGATGATAATTTATATAAAGATAATAGATGTAGACAATTTATTGAAAATTATACCACCATGGAATTGCGTAGCATAGCAAAGACAAGTTGGTATATTTATTTCATTACTAAACGTCAAAACTTTAAATAATGTAAATTTACCAACATTAATGAAATAATCCACACATAAATATTTGAGTCGGTTCGTATATAATATGTATGTGCGTATGTCCTTAATGGACTCTAAAATAAGGAAAGACAGAAGTAAAATAATACACTCTATACGAGGTGTCATCCTTCACTGAGAAAAATACTCGAAACGAATCATTGGTACGGTACTATCAGATTAGGACCAGAGATCGTACAAACGATTCATTGGTATAAATCTATAATATTAACTCTTCGCAAACAAATCATTGGTAAATTTATCAATAACTTGTTTGCGAAGAGTTAATATTATAGATTCGTACTAATGAATCGTTTGTACGATCTCTGGTCCTAATCTGATAGTACGTACCAATGATTCGTTGTGAAATTTCGTTAGTATTTTTCTCAGTGTTTGGGCAGGTTTAAGGCTTCAAATATTTTAAATATCTTAAATATTGATAAAGATATTAGAATTTTAATGAGACCATGTCACAAAATTGGCATGAAAATGTATGAAAATATGCGCGAAAGGTTTAGTAAATAGCAATATTCAGAGTCAAACATTTTTCATTGTATTGAATTAATTTCAGAATGGATGTAATAATAAATACATCAATACTGAAACTTAATATTTAGGGATTATTTTCGTAATGATATATCGTGTTTGCTTTGCATACCTGGGTATTTACCATCAGAACCTATTTATTTTTATTTTCGGCATTTTTTTTTATATGTATTATGAAATATTTGGAAGTAAAATATTCTTAAATGTTGAAGGATGCAGATACATCCATTCTATAAGATTTCTTTTGGAAATACAGAGTACCTAGGTGACAATTCTTTCCAAACTTTTTTTTAATTTCATGATAAGTTACTCGAGTATCCATGTAGGTAGGTACAACTAACTAAAAATACCAATTCGAATGTGGGCAATTACATTTAGGTACTAACATTTTTTTTCTCATAATGAGCTATTTAACCGTTTTCTTTATAGATGAAGTTTTTACATTAAGATGAGGTTTTTAGTGCTAAGGTCTACGTAGGTACCTGCCTATTTTTTTTAAATTGAATATGGGCATTTGCAATATCAAGCTTACATATTTTCATTGGGAAGAGGTTTCTAGCACTTTTTTCCATGTGTGTACATAATTTTTTTTTTAAATGGGGACATGTGAGGTGTTTAACTTCACATTTTTTCATGAGAAAGAGGTTTTTAACACTTTTTCGATGTAGGTACCTACCTATTTTTTTTTACTTTAGTATGGGCATGTGGGGTATCTAACTTCAAGATTTTTCATTGGGAAGAGGTTTTTTACACTTCTTTCGATGTTGGTACCTTCCTTTTTTTACTTAAATATAAGCATGTGAGGTGTCAAACTTCAACATTTTTTTAGGAGGAGGTTTTTAGTACTTTTTTGCATTTAGATACCTAGGTACCATTTTTTTTACATAAATATGGGGATTTGGGGTGTCAAATCTGTTTATTTAAACCCGAACAATGCCGGGTTACAAGAGCTAGTTATAAATAAAACTGATAAAAAAACACAGACAAAATAAACATATCAACGACATACACAAATAGTGCCTACCTATATACTGCAATAACCTAACATTTTTTGAGATTAAATTAATTCAATGACAAAATGCAATTATTTCGCTCAAAACTATAAAATTTAAAAAACGCATCATATGTAATCATTATGATAATAATAAATATCTTAAAATAAAAATCTTTACTTCACAAAAAAATAAGCAGTAAGAAAAAAACATTTTTTTTTTTATTTATTTATTGTTAACAAAATTTGTTAATTAACAAATTAATCAAAATTAACAATATTTAATATAATATACAATAGAAAAGAAAACAAATACAATTTACGAGTCACGCCAAATCAAAAATGATTTGTCGGCGTGTTCTCTTACAGATTCAAAATATAACTACATAACGAAAAAACATGACAGCATTATTACTGAACAAAGTTGTGCAATGGGCGAGTTTATCGCAGAAGCGCGATATCTTCCAACTACTAACCTATTATTTATTTATTTCATTTATAAAACAGTATTTAAAAGATAAGTCACAAAAAAATCTACCTAACTGGGCATGAGCCCGTGCCAAGGTAAACTGAGCCGTTTTCACCTTACATTGTCTCAGCGCTCATACTATATAATAAGTATATAGACTATACGAGTATACATTGAATACATTGAAAGAACCTCTACACACTCGGATATCTCAGGAGTCGGAGACTCCTATTTATCCGAATTTGCACACATAACTTTCATTTCCTCAGGGGCGACCCAAAGAACAGATCAACGTAAGTCGCCTCGTTGGAACAATAAACAAAAAGAAACAAAAATAGCCCATATTGGGAAAAATTAAAATAAAGTGATTTCACACAATACATGTGTGACCATAATTAACCATAATAAATTAAACCATTATTATACCCAAAAATTAAGTACAATACAATAATATACACATGTATACACACATACATACACATACATATACATACATACATACACACATATACACACATACACACACATACATACATACACATACACACACATACATACACACATTCATACATACATACATACATACACACACATGCATATATGTATACAGTTGGTACAGATAACAGAGATAAAGTGTCCAGAAACATTTCGGTTATAAAGACAGTGAGCCCAGGGGTCACCGAAACGGGGTAGTGTGGAAAACTATTTCCCTCCCAATGGGGATATTCCAACCAAAGCTACTCTCCACCAAGGGAGACAGGACGCACAAAACAAACGAAAAACAAGAGTTCGCCACGCAACATTCGCCACGCCAAGCAAGCTCAATTCTCAGACTCCCCTGCGTCAGCCGGGGGTAAACCCGGCCCACGCAGAAGATCCCACCTAGACACCCAGGAATCTACAAACCTCTGGAAAGCCCTGAAATTCTGAGGACAAAGTAGCACTTCCCCAAACCAAACGGGCCTGGGGGTGCCATCGCTCATTTCCTCTAGCATTAGATCTCTCGCATCCATCATCACCGGGCACTCCCAAAGGATATGCTCCGCATATTGCGCCCCCATCCCACAGACACACCATGGATCATCCACGAGTCCAAGATCAAAGAGCTTGCCTCTCAGATCCCCATGGCCAGTTATCAACTGTACAGTGAAATGATCAAATAATACGAGAAATGTACAGTGAAATGATCAAATAATACGAAACTATACGAGTATATATATGTATACATTATACATCGGTTTCATAATATTTTCTGCATGTCCTAGTGCATTCAGCTACTTTCGCATGAGAATAGCCTCCGCGCTAAGTTACTTTTACTTACTTTACTTATGCAGCTTTTCCTATCCACTGCTGAACATAAGCCTCCCCCATATGTCTCCAGGCATCTCTGTCCTGGGCTTTCTGCAACCAGTCACCAGCAATTCTTCTGATGTCGTCTGACCAACGTGTTGGAGATCTTCCTTTACTCCTTTTATCTTCACGATGTCTCCACTCCACTACCCTTTTTGTCCATTTGATCTTTAAGTTCAGCAACATGCCCTGCCCATGACCACTTCAACCTTGCTACTCTTTTGACAACATCCGTAACTCCCGATCTTCTACGCATCTCCGTGTTTCTAATGCTATCAGAGAGTTTTATTTGTAGCATCGCTCTTTCATGCTTCCTTTGAGCTACACGGAGTTTCTTATTAGTCGACTTGGTTAGAGTCAAAGTTTCTAAGCGCTAAGTAGTTCCGTAATAATAACAGAAATCTAAACGCGTTATACGCAATACATATGTACTTACAGTTTAGGTTAACTGGTATAGAACAATTTCAGTTGGCTCAAACATTATGAAGTACCTAATTTACTTTATATTTTAAGACCTTTAATATGCAAATCATAAACCAATCATTCAGCATTCAGACCCATACAAGAATATAATAACGACAACAGAAAAGTTTATTAAATAATTAATAAGAAATATAAACTAGAATTTTATAAAGTTTACTCTTAATACAATAGTCAAAAAAAATATTCAATAACCATACAAATACTAGACTTGCAGCGCGGTACTTTTTTTCGGAATTTTAGTTTTCCAACATCGATGATCTTCAGGCATTAGCAATGTATTGTCTTACAACCAACGTCAGTTTAAAACTGGATGCTAAATTTGATTGGCTGCATGACCGATTTTTTCTTTGAATTACCGATCTTTGTCAATAACAATCAAGCCATCGTTTCATATTACTATCACTACACAAAAAGAGATTCCTAATTCATTACACAAAATTATCGCTGTCATCAAAATGAAATATTCTCAAAACAAAAAATGTTTTTGAAACTCTACTACAATATAGTCTCACAAACATTACAAACAATTTTGCTGTAATAATTTTTATACCATAACACCTAATCATCGAATAAAAATGCGTTATACAACTTCGTGATAACCGACGGAAAAATATTTTAAATGGTATTCATTATTTTCAAATAAACACTTACATATACTAAAAATAATACCTAGCTATATGTTGTTTTTTAATCAAGGAGTGGTGCAAATTGCATCGTTTCTTTTTGGATTTAATATTGAAACTTCCAATCAGGGATGTCGCGAATATTCGCATCCGCAAATGCGGAGCTTCCACATGTATTTCGACATCTGCATCCGCAATCATCAATGCGGATGCGGACGTAAGACAAGTTGCAACAAGAAAAAAATTGGGCGGGGCCGGCAAATGTCGCGTGCATTTCGCTTTTGACATTAACCAATGGGAACGAAAAAATTGTTGACAAGATCCGACGTGTTTGTAGGCAGTGTTCCCAGCGAACAATCATTTATTAACGCGGATTTAATTTATGAACCATTGCGTAAGCGGCTTGAAAGAAAAGGCGGCAATATTACTTTTTATTAAGTTTAATGCTCCTATTTTTAACTTCATTCACTAATTGTATGTAATTAATAAAAAACAGATACTCGTAACTACTATATCATTATTTAAATGCTTAATTCATATACTTATTTTCTATAACATCCAAAACATCCGCATCCGCATTCACATCCGTGGATGTATAAAACTCGACATCCGCAACATCCCTACTTCCAATCATTAGTGATGAGAATATTTATAAACGTTTTCTATAATATCAATTGACTCTGTAGAGAAAATGATATTTAATTCATAAAATAGATTAAATGCAAGACAGTTAGTATTGAACTTCATAATCAAAACAATAAAACAGAGAAAGTTTACAAGTGAGATTTTCCAATTATATGAAAAAAATTAGTCTAGATATTTTAAATTGTCCTTGAGGCGTTTTCTTGACGGAATCGCCCGGCAATTATTAGGCCTTTCATTTATTTAATTTGTCTTACAATCCATGCGCAATATAAAGGTTATATGATGAAAAATTATGTGCGCAACATAAAGGTTATAGGTATGATGAAAAATTAGTCTTCCACCATTTACTGGTAAAAGTCGCCGAAAAAAAACGTGTAGAACATAGCACGATCTAGCCAGATACTACATAAATACAAAAAAAAAAAACATAATATAATATATTCTGACCTGAGTAGTCTGAAACTATTGTTTTTCATCGTTTACAATAATATTATCATATACATCGATCCAGCTGGGATACCTTCGGAGTTATTGGCAATCATTCTGTATAGTAGTGATAGAACTTCCTATGTAGGTACCTAGTTAGCGACGTCAGTGTTTACCATGTTAATTGGATGAGTGCACTGTTTGATGTCTTTATATAGATAAAACACTGACTCTAAGTTACACGTGTAATCAAAAGTGTGTTGAAGCGTACAATGCAAATCTCTGTTATACTCGTATGTACCTACGTCCATATACATTGTACGGTAAGTATATGACCATGCACATAATGTATATGACGCTTCACTAATTACAAAATTCTATCAGACAGTGCATCGTTCATCTCATCTTTACTAGTTAACCCCCATCTGACATTAATTAACATACCTACTAGGACTTGTTGAAAAATTAGGTCTAGCGTTGCGTTATTAGTTTTGCATTTTAAATTTGTTCTTTCATTACGTAGATAATTACTGTAAGAGTTAACGTTAAGTGTGTAATGTTAATTTCATTTTAAGCGGGTATTTGTCTATAATTCTATATTGATACTATCTCCAAAACAACTAGGTATTTTAACTTATAAACCTAATGGATGAACGACATTTAGAGTAAGATTATAATTTAAAAAGAAAAAAAAACGTAAAAAAAAAGGTTCAAGGTAAGGTAAATTGAAAAAAAAACACAGTATGCAGTGAATTTCCAAATGACTTGTATTAACATCGCTTACTAGCATTTGGAGATCCTCGACTCCATCATCATGCGATTAGTGAAAGTACTTTTCAAGTTAATAAAAGTCATTTGGAAGTTCATTATACACTGTGTTTTTCTTTTCAATTTATCTTGAAGTGGATTTCCAACAAGTACTTTCAGTCAATAACATCGAAAAAAAGTTCAAGGTAACCCTTTACTATTTTGTACTCGAGAGAAGATTTTTTCTACTGTTTAGATACTGTTTTCGATCCAAATACCCATAGTGAGTGCAGGTTTCGTTTCTTTCGAAAAAGTATTAAGGACGATATAAAACTACAGTCTTAAATATCTTTGAAGAGTCTCACAATGAAAAAAGTTGAACCATTGAGGTCTACTGAGATGAGAGATGGTTGAAACCAACTGCAAGTCCTTTGATACGTTGTTTGACTGATAAAATTGTGCATTCAAATGGTTGGAGATCACTTTCTGTATCGCATGTGAATGCGATAGAGTTATTATACATCCTACAATTTTTAAAGATTGAACAAATTATGCTTATAATGCGGTATTACATTATGAAAAAAACAAGAAGAAAAACTAACCAAATCTCTAAACGACATGAACTTCATAGTTCAACGTAAGATAAAATGGAAAAAAATCACAACGAGAGGAGAATATTTCAGTAGAAAGTAAATCAAACCAAATACAAACTCATATGAAAGATATTGCATCCTCTTTATTATCACTGAAATGAATGAAATCAATAATACAAACTGTCTTAAATGTAATACATATGATTTCGTTTTTTAAAACAATTTTTTAAAAATCCATCCACGCCACGAACCCTTTGTTAAATCAAGTGATTATAATAACATCAGTGACCAGATTGAACGCATAGTGAAAAAGTCCATTTTATAAATCTTTAAAAAATAAGAAAGTCTATAATTATAAAAGCTGAACGTAAAAAAGACCACGATATTTTAAAGTCAATATAAATAAGATCAATGACCTTCTTGTTGAAGAGGAAAGTAAAAAAAATACTCTTTTTTTATTTAAGATTGCTATGAAAGGCTTGACAGACAAGGAATAATAAATGACGCAAGTACTTACCAATATAAACCAGAAACTTGGAGAACTCTCACTGATCTAGAAATACTTATGTGGAGGATGAATCACTTCTAGCTCGATGATATAAATGTTTGGCATTGGACATGTCCAGATATCATCACGGTTTATCCCACATGTGCACATTAAATTCACATATCACAAAAAAAAAAAGAAATTGGGATAAGTGGAATGCTTCATCGCTGAATATGATAATTGTGTTACAAGTGAGGTATTATGAAAATCTATAGAAAAGAGTAGGAGACCTATTTGTTTACGGGGACTCCACGGTAAACTTATTCTATTTATGGGAACGCATCTTAACTTCGATTGTTATGAATTATTTTTATGTTTATATGTAGTAGTTTATCTGAGAATAAAAATACGTTATAATTTTGTGTTTTTTAAGCGCAAAATGAATTACCTATTTGCATTTTTCGTACCCGTTTGATATGTCACAAGTACTTAAATTTTAGTCTGTTGTTTTTTATGCAGTTAGTCTGGTGCTTTTGATGCAAAAAACATTTATTGACAATCATTTCATTTATTGGGTGAAAAACTGTATAATTACGTGAATATTAGGCAACAGCCGTTTATTGTATCAATAAATAAATAGAAAACTTGTAGAAAATTCATATATTTTTTTTGAAAAGTTCACCTCTCCTTAACCTTAATATTTACCTTATACTTTACTGTCAAATAATCCCATATAAAATGGAGGTGCAATAAACGTAGTACGATTGAACCAACAATGAATAACAAAAAAATTACCACATTTTTTGTAATAATACATTTATTGCACCAGCCGATAAAACAGAAGTAAAATCAATCATAAAAAAACTTTTGAATAATAGTACATAATGTAGAAGATATAACATATTATCATCGATTGTTCTGAAGAATCTCAACAATACAAATTTCATCTGCTGGGAGTTTCAATAAATATATTGGTCCTGAAAAATTATTACAGTGACTTGGAGTTGAAAACCTTGTGTATATTTACAAGTCGATAAATAAGGTAGAGCCTGATAACCTTTGTCCAGTTTCTTCCAATTTACAAATCGCTTGAATACTACGAGCAAAATATTTGATAAAACTTTTTCACTTACGTTTTGTTAAATTTGTTGAAAAAGATGGTAGTCTGAATCCACATCAATATAGTTTTCAGAATGGAAACTATACGCAACCAGCATAGAAGATATGAAGCACATAGTAAATAAGGAAATGGATCAAGGAAAATATGCGATCCCTAGTTTCGTTGACCTATCTAAGGCATTAGACACAATGGATTATACCAAGGGTGGCCAACCCGCGGCCCGCGGGGTGCCTGCTTGTGGCCCGCGAAGCATACGCACATTTTTTTTTATAATAGTCGGTAGTTTTACTATTATCTACACGTTACTTTTTTGAAAAAAGGTATATGGAAAAATATTCTTAAAGAAAACCGAGGAGTTTGCAAAACATTTCAAATTCCTATACCATTTTGAAAATTTGGTGACGGGGGGGGGTAGAAATTTCAAGGTGAAGTAAAAGTTCCATATATGAATTATATTATTGTGGCCCGGTAGAAAATCTCATTTCTAAATTTGGCCCGGCTGCTGAAAAGGTTGGCCACCCATGGATTATACGATCCTACTGAATTTACTTAACAGTAGGATTTAGAAGAAACATTCATAAATTAATACAAAGTTTCACGACAAAAAGAAACACATACCTTAATTTGCTTACATAAATCGTATGTGCAAGGCAACAAAATAAAAATTGAATTTCATATTATGGTATCTAGTTGCGGTTCGTGAATGCACTCGTATTAAGTAGCATCTATACATATTATTTCATCGTCTGGGTTCCTCCCACGCAAATTATTTTCAGTATAATGTCCAGTCTCGTTTTCATTTACATCCATTGAACTAGTGCAATCTCGGCCTCCTCCCACTAGTGTGATACTATATGCCAAAATAATAGTTATGGATATATTTAACATTGACTACATGTTAATTGAGTGGACGAAATAATTATGTGGGCATTTATTTACGTCACATCAATCCAATTATAATTATTATGAGTGCACGCCGTGCCACAGATGCATCAATTTATAAAATATTTTCTATGTAATTTGCGTAATTTTTTTTTTAAAATCAATAATTTATCATCTTTTTTATTCAAATACTTTAACTAAGCGTAGTATAAATGTAAACGAAATTCATAATATAATAACCAAAAATAGGCATATATTGAAATTAAAAACAAATATTTTTTTCAATTAAATATATTAATTCTCATTGAGATAGACGTTTTTCGTCTTTCGAATGACAATGCCCTTGAACGACGAATGACGTCTCTCAATATTAGTATCAGTTAATATTGAAAAACATTAATTTTTAATTTCATTATAGAATTCGACTACCTAAGTACCAACACAATGGATGAATGCATATTTCACTGAAGTTAACAACGTGATAGATTAAATATCCACACATAAATATTTGAGTCAGTTCGTATGTATTTATGTTCGTATGTCCTTAATGAACTCTGGAATTAGGAAAGACAGAAGTAAAATAATACATTAATCCTCTGGGCAGATTTAAGGTTAAAAACATTTTTATTATATCTTAAATATTGATAAAGATATTAGAATTTTAATGAGACCATGTCACAAAATTGGCACGTTAATGTATGAAAATATGCGCTAAAGGTTATGTAAATAGCAATATCCATAGTCAAACATTTTTCATTGTATTGAATTAACTTCAAAATGGATGTAACTATAAATACATCAATACTGAAACTAAATATTTAGAGACTATTTTCGTAATGAAATATCGTGTTTGCTAATGATAAAAACTCTTGAATATGTTGATTAAAATTGCATATTTTTGATGTATTGGGCTATTTTCATAATGAAAGACATTAGAAAACTATAGAAAATTATACTGTAGAATAAAAGATAACAATAGTACTACGTACAAAATCCATAAACAATGTTGAATGATTTTTTTAATAAACACATAGGTAGGTACCTGGGTACTTGCCATGAGAACCTATTTATTTTCCGAAAATATTTTTTACATGCATTATGATATATTTGAAAGTAAAATATTGTTAAATTTTGAAGGATGCAGATAGATCCATTCTTTAAGGGTTTTTTTTGGGAATACAGAGAGTCCATGTGTCAATTTTTTCTATACTTTTTTTTTCGTGGCAAATTACTCGAGTATCTATGTAAGTACTAAAAAACTAAAAATATTAATTCAAATGTGGGCAATTATATTTGGGTATAAACTTTTTTTCTAAAAAATGGGATATTTAACCGTTTTGTTTACAGACAATAAGGATGTCAAAACTTCAAGTTTTTACATTAAGGTGGGGTTTTTATTGCTTTGGTCCATGTAGCTACCTGCCTATTTTTTATATTGAATATGGTCATTTGTGATGTCAACCTTACATATTTTTCATTGAGAAGAGGTAAAAGATTTTTTATTAGGAAGAGGTTTTAGTACTTTTTCTCATGTAGGTACCTACCATTTTTTTTGCTCAAATATAGGCATGTGGGGTTTCAAATATGTTTATTTAAACCCGAGCTATGCCGGGTTACAAAAGCTAGTATATAATATAACAATACATACTTGGTATTTATATTGTCGATCGACTGGTACATACTGGATGTTCAAGTTAAATTTATAAAAATAAAACACTAATATTAAGTACTTTCACAGTAAAGTTATTAATCGCGAGCCGCCTTCCAAGAGCTTCCGCTCTCATCATATAAAGTTGGCAGTCTCCCTTTAAGTTAGCCTGATGATGAGAGTGGGAGCTCTTGAAAACCGGCTCGTGATTAATGTGGAAGTACTAAGTAGGTATAAATGTTTTATTGTTATTAATTAAATAACAATACTTGCTCTGAAAAAATACCTTCACGTGTTTTATTCAACTTGTTACATAGGTATTAACATAAATATTTTAGTGTTTAGATTTGCCGGAGATTATAATTTTGAAAATCGTGATATTAATATCTGTCTATACCATCACGAAATATCTCACAAGTGAGGCAGCCAATATGCTATCTTGGATAAAAAAAAATACGTTTTGTTAACTATTATTTACAACTGTAAGTTTGATTGATATATAAAACTGTCTACCTGTACCAATACAGCATCCCCTACAAGTGGGGTGGATAGCGGGCTTAATATGAATAATATACACACAAGTTTCCTCGTTCCATAAATAAATCAGTCTAGGTATACCTACTGCCTACGATAAGTGTAGCCATTTACGTTTCTATTATATATGTCGAGATATTTAACATTGCGAGTACCCACTAGCCGGGAGGACACCTGTTGAACTTCATTGAAATTTGTATTTCACCTTGGGGATGTTTTATTACATGATTCATATTTAACCTCGTGTTCACTTGACTTACCTATACATTTTATGTTATATAATTAAATATATAATAAGTTTTTTCTAATCTTAGTAGCGTTATGTAATATTACTTTATGTATTTGATTTACAAATGAGTTTTCATCGAATGAAAAAGTATTGAACTATATATTGCTTCGACATTGAGATCAATTAAGTATTCTAAATTATTTAATAGACTCTTATTAACATTACTATTAATATTATACATCTGGTTTTGAAGGTAGATAGGTATGTTATTCAGTATGATAATTATTACTGATCTTAGGTATAAACAACTAACTGAACATCATACAACTAATTGATAAAAAAGGTTCCATTTTTCATTCCACTATTATTATTATTATCTCATTCGTCTTATTTCCATTGTCTGCACTGAAACTAATGATTTGATATGTGTGGTAATGGCTACCTTCTCGTTGTCAAGAAGAAAGTTCCTTTTACACTTTGAAACTGAATTCTATTTTAGTACTTCATTGAAACGTCTGCATATGATAACAACTTGTCACCTTAATTAAGAATACACTTCTGATATGTCTCCGTGGCGCCGTCTTCTGAGATAATTTCACAAAAGGGTGGAGATTACTAAAGATTCTACGTGGGTTTATGCTATACACAGTGATACCTATTGTTATTATAACTATGTAAGTTAATATTGACGCAACCCCCTTTGTTTTTTTATACAACGTTTATACCTATATTATTTTAAAGGCGACATACTCACACCATGTCTAGTGTATAATGAACTACAACATTGTTGATACGTCAAATGTCCAATACATAGTGTTTATTATCATCATAGAAAACTCCCTCTATTACCCGGATTCGATACAAGTGGGACGACTCTTATTTATCCACTCATTTATTTCTTTGTTGTAAAATTTACCTTCCGTGCATTAATACAAGTAAAAAGAATGAAATATGAGTGGAGGTATAAGTTAAATTATTCTTTGAACATTGTTACTAATAGAGGATAATGCTATATGACCTCTTTATACCTACAAACTTAATCTATATAATAAACGTTACCTTATCTAAGAAATGCGATTCTTTTAAGGTGGCTTGTCTGTGCAGTAACGTAATAACTGTTGTAGTGTACTGTAAGGGACTTTTTCAAGAAACATATTTTAATAGATAGAGGATACACCGATAGAACTTTAATATTAATAGTTTTGATAAAAGTAACTGACCCAAATATCTTATTTTTTCTCTTATCTGTGTATTTTATTCCTTCTCGTCAGGAGGTTATGGAGATACAAATGGTGAACGTGCTCCCAAGTTAGAAAACCCGCACAAGTACTTGCTATACAAACCAAGTCTCAGTCAGCTGTTGGTATTTCTTTCAAGTGGATTCAAAGAACTTCCTGCCAATGGAGCTTTGTTATTGTACATCTCCGCTGATGGATGTTTTTCCAATAACAAACATCCCGAAGATAGTAAGTGAAAGAACTTTCATATTGTAACACTTAACCTATTATTTGATTTCATGGTTTTCAATACGATATTTGTGTTACTCCACAGTGGCTTATGATCTGGGTGGTGTTAGAACAAATAGTAGACATGAACCTGATTATGGTCGTAGAGGTCTCCATTTGAAAGAAACTCATTGTCTGCATCCAGGCGATCTATATCCATTCACAAGAAAGCCATTATTCTTGATCATTGATTCTGACAACTCCCATGTGTTTCAACACCTCCCACGTTACTTTGGACAGCCAGTTGTATCTTTGATGTCTCCTCAAGAGTTGCCAACGCAGTTGCAAGGTACGAATGGTAATACCTTTGCATTCATTTAGTACACATCGTTGGCATTTAGGGGGGAAAAACAAGCGCGTATAATATAACTTTACAGGAAAGTGATTTGAATTGTTCTCATAATACGTAACTGGGTTTATGTTCTAATAAAGCTATTTTGAGGACATTTATGAACATAATTTTATATTCCTTCATTATGAAATAGGAAAGAATCCAATTTGTTACGTTATTTTTTTATTTAATAAAATGTTGGGTGTATTTTTTCCCTAAATGCCAAAGATATTTTAAACATACTGTAATAAAAATTTAATCTAACTTAACTCAAAAATATCAGTGGTGTATCTCTCATATGAGCTTAAAAAAACTCCTGATCCGGCTATACCTGAGTTATAAAATAAAAATATTTAAAAAATCGTACCGTAAGTATGATGTGTTTCTTGGTACAATCCATTGGCATTGAATTGACTAATAAACGAAGGGACCACCCCATTTGACTATGCATAAAAATATACTTCCCGTCTAAATATACATATTTTTGATAGATTTCATTTAAATTACACCTTGTTGAAGTTTACGATTACTCGTGTACTCAATTCAAATTGATAGTCAAAAGCAGATAACATACCAAAATTTCAAAAATGCCGATTTCTCGAATAAAAGACATTTCAACTGGTTGAGTTATGGAACTGGACAGTCAAAAAAAATTAATTCCGGATTGTATGGAATACGGTCAACTCATATTTTTAATTTTTCTTGTTACATGTTCATATTAAGTAACATCCAATATCCTCGCAAGGTTTTTCTTCCTGCTCCCAAATTTATGAATCTGTTCTTTCTTCTCGATCTTCGTAAAAATTCTAGATACGCCACTGATATATATAAAACAATGTTTGAAGTATTACATATTTTTTTTATTAGTTGCTTTATTTAATTCGCTTATCTGTCCAGCAGAACAACAGACGAACGGGTCTCTATTTACAATGTTTTTGAACTCTCCTTTGACTGCACTTTGCTACTCCTGCAATTTGAATAAAGTACCGATTCATCATTGGGAGCGCTGCCAGTCTTACATCGATCGTTTTGTAACTGAGGCATCTCGACTTTTCACACGTGCAAGAGTTGGTAAGTTTCAATCAAACTTATTTATTTTTAGTGGATTTTTGTGCCAGCGTGTGGACGAATATGCATATAAGTATTTGCAGCGATTTTTTTAAATGTATTGATACCTGATATCACATATAATAATTTCAATTAAAATACTCTCTTGGTGTGGAGTATTAGAAGATGCAGCGACTCACTTGCAGGTGATCATCAAGAAGAAAATGTAAGTACAACCACTGTTCCATAATTTCAGATATGGCTTATATGCAGTTCTTTGGTGATGACTTTCTTCGTTTGATATTAGTCCGTTATGTCTTCTGTGAGGTTGTTTTGCGTCTACATCGTGGATTCCGTGCGCGTCATATGCGTCCTAGATGTTCTCCTCCATTACCCGAAGCTGAACTTTTGAATCATCCAACCCTTCAGGGTCTTGTTATGGATCTTGCTGCACATCTTGATCTCATGTCATTTTTCCACGACATGCCTGACTAAAATCGATAATAAATAATCAATCCAACAAAATATTGTGCATTTGTAATTTAATGCAAAAAATATATTCATGAACGTTGTTTGTTACATAAATCTCAAGAAAAATATGATTTATAAGTGAAGGTAAAGTTTGTAATAAAATTAACAAATTAATATATTTCCACCCCTGTCAATGTCTACTGATTTGAAGTAAGATGTATGACGAAAAGTCCTTCCTATTCACGCACATGATAAAGATTGAGAATATAATTATTTTATAAGAAATATTTAACATTTGTCCTATACTAAAATTTTAAAGTGTTGGTTTAAATATAACACGCACCCAATTTCCAATTAAGTAATAGTCATTACTGAATATACCTACTAATTATTATAATATATATAAATGTAAATGAAGTTAATATTATCCAGCTTTTGTCTGACTGTCGCCAGTTATTTCATAAATAAGAATCAGATTAATTAATTAATTAATTTATAATAATTAAATCTAAGGGCTTCATATTAAATCCACAATTTAAAAAATACCTATCATGCTTATAATAAATATAATCTATTGCCAAACTGTTCACAGTGTTTATGGAAATCAAAATGAGCAGCTTGTCTTATTATTAACAGCATTGTTAGATATTGTTGGTAAAATAAATTGTGATATATGGTGACAAATTTAGCCGGTACTCAAGGGAAACGTATAAACGATATAATTAAAAGTGATGAAATATTTAGGTTAAAATTAAGATGATCTTTATGAATCCCGTATAGTTTGTGAGTTTATAAATATTTCATCAGGGGGGTCAAGACAGACTACGGGAATAGCGACCCCGAGGTTACCCCAGCAAGAAATAATCGGGATGATTACTTGAAGTTTCTTAATTTTGACAAAAGAAGGTTTAAATATCTCATTCTCTTATAAAAAGAATGTGGAATATTTATCATCCTAAACCATTGCTATGTAAAAAATCTTGAGCTATTGAAAATATGCATTACAATATAATGTTTATTTCCCATACAAATTATTTTGTGAGATTTCCAAAAAGGATGTAATACCAAACAACATACATTTATACATTATAATTCCCTGGTTCTGGTTAAATGTACTACTGTATCTCTACATTCATTAAAACTTTACATATATAATATATTAGATTATAATTACTTATAACTTAAATGTATAATATAACATAGCCCATGCTTTAACACACATTATCTCCATGAAATATATTTAATGAAATATACGAATAATGATTAGACTTGTAAAATCATGATAATAATTTATTGATGTATTAAAATCTATAAAAAATATAACTACATATTTCATCAATTATTATGAAACTTAACCAACTTAAATAAATGAACAAAATATAATATATAATATTTTTATATATGTTTAATTAAGAGTTTAATATGATATGAATGCATTCCAAGCATTAATAATACTTAAATTAAAGGAAAATGTATATTAGGGATAGTGACATATATATTTTTGCTACGTTAAGATAATATTACAAAAGCATTCGCATACATGTATAGATTTGAAATGCATTACAGTTACTTAAATACACACACCTTATTGGGTAGTAATTGATTCTCATCATAACTTCAATAAGGATTATGAAGTGAACAATATTATATTACGTATCTGTGTAAAATAATTATTAATATTGTTCTTTTTGTGACAAATTCTATTCAATATTTTTTACACCTAATATTGTTAAAATCCCATATACCCAATAGCTATGTTACATTTCATTATTATACGCATTATGTTTATCTGAACACGTACATATACCAAATTTATTTAAAAGAACTATATTTAAAAAATACTTGAAAGAATGAAAATTATTTGAGTGAGTGTGAGGTACAGCTACAGTGACACCATGGTTTGCGAGCATGATAATACGAATATTACCTTAATAGACTAACACGATCGTCAAAAATAAAATTTAAAATGATTATGTAATGCTAACATTATAATCATATAAGGCTCAGAAAAGACAAAGTCACCTTATTTGGTAGTCCCGCAGACTGGAACCCACAACCACCCATATGTAACCTCAGGAAATGATTAATTGTTATAATATCTTCGATAACTTTAAGATGATTAGTTACTTATCTCTTTTTTTATTTTTTTTTGTGTCATGTCTTATTTGTTTCTTCATTCGTAATGAGTACATATGGAAAAAAATACAATAATCGATACAATTACTGATTTACAGTTCACCAGATAAATCAGTAAAGTAATCCACCTATCGCTACACTTTTCAGTCATAACAAACAACAAAAACCAGATTTAAAAAAAAAGGAACAATCACATATGCAATTAAATACATCCAAAACAATACAAATAAATATCTGCATCCATATGCACTCAAGTTTCAAACAGGATAATTCAGGATTGTAAAAAAGTTCATGGAACCTGTCTATAACGCATCACTGCTTTTATCAATATAATACCAAGTTTTTAATTATCAACTTTTACATGTTATACTTCTTCCTTCCTGAACGATATTATTTAGGGGAAACATGTCAACTTTCTACTGCTATATTTTTTTTTATTTATAACTTGTCTTGTGACATGCATATTACCTAAATCAGTCATCTTGATAGTAATTTTTCTATACCCTCATTCAAATAGCATAAATTCTCACAATTCGAGTTAATCGTAATCCATGGTTTTGCTGTATTTTAATGATATAGAATGGATACTTGAAACTACAACCATTTGGATGCGTAGTTAGTGAGTTTCAGGACATTAAATACCTGTTAAGCAATTGTTTAAAGAATTATTTTTACTACTATTGTGACCATGATACTTCTCCCTATAAATACATGTAAGTGTTAAAAAAGTGTTTCTTTTTCATCCATATACCCTAAATAGTTATATACCATTCATATACCCTTATACATTAGTTGGAAATGAAAGATATTATAATTTAAAACCCTTTTGCATTATTATTGAAATATATAATTTATTTATAAATAACAGAATTCTTTAAATATGAAATACATATATTATATTACGAGTGTTTAACATTATAAAAAAAAACTATTGATATTGTTACATTCTCGATGTCTATAAAATATATGTTTCTGTGTATCCATTGTGATCAATAATATAATAGATTGCATACATGTACTCAATGTAAAGAAAATAACTAATATACCTATTAAAGTAAACTATAATACGTTATTGTAGTCAAACAAAGCTTAACAATCGCACTTGATCAGCCGTGATTTGCATACGCATTTAATTGTCTTGATATGGGATTGATTAAGAAATGTATACCATCTGTGTTTTTGTGTCATCGTGCTGAGTTAGGCTAAAAATATTTTAATACATACGTAGGTATACGTTTACAGGTCTATGCAAAGATTTTTTTACGAAACCTATGATGCGCCTAGCTCAGTAGTCAATATCAAATTTACATAAAATGTATTGTTTTGAGCAAGGATAAGGCGCAGTTATATGAATCGATTCGCAGAACTTTGGAATTTGAAGTGAAGTTTAGTATGAAAAACAGTATTTAGATTTGACTTGTTATTGGTGCACATTGTTGAGCCTTGGTTATATTGATGTTTATAAATTAAGCATTTCCTATATTATCTTATTTATAACCAAACATGTTACCTTTATTCATGATATACAAAAACAATATATAAGTTCTATGTATAATAAATGTGTATTGAATGTTGTTACATTAAAAGAAATATATTTGTGTAATAGTTAATTCAGTGTGCATTATATACGTTCTTAATTAATAAAAATCAATTACAACCATTTTAACTTTCAAAACAGTAAACAAACGTACGGCAGTCTTGTGCGTTTATATATATTTAAACATATACATTTAAATGCATATATTACATTCTATATATACCTATTCTTATTTATTAAAACACAATTGGATTATCCAAATAGGATTATCCTGTTCTTTGTGGGTAAAACATATTAGGTATGACAATACACATTATCCAAAATTCAAGTACATTAATTATACAAGATGTTGAGCCCTTCGTTGAAATGCAAAGACTTTTGTTTACGATCCACTCAGTTTAAAGTGTTGTGATTAATTATTGTATATATGGTGTTATTCCCTGTTATTTATTCTGGTATTCACAATATTAAATATAAATATAAATGTTACATTGTGTTTGTATGTATAGATCACTGTTTTCTGTTATTACCTATCATTGTTTTCGCAATAACTTATGGTGTACAATATTTTGCTTTCCGTGATACATACGTTTATAGATATTGATGTTGCGTAATACCTCGATGAAATATATTGTAACGCTATAGTCACGTAGTATTTGAACATTATTAAATATCAACCTGTAATCACGTGTTTTTTGGCAAAGAAGAATCAGGACAAAGAAGTTTATTATTACTCCTTTTAATAGACGTAACTGGCGCCCGATTTTCTTTACAGCGTCATATTGTTTCCTAGTGACATAATTCAAATAGACGGATGATTTTGTCTGCGTTTTCACAGTATCGACCATCTATTGACAGCGGTGTTATTCCGACCGATATATTATTATTTGGGACTAATTATTCCGTCGAAATGGATAAATGTTAGTGTTTATAAACAGGAACAGACCTCTGATTTAATATTTTGTCAACAATTTCGTTGCATCATTTACATATTTTGAAATTTCTAATTTAAACAATACATGACATTAACAATCTACTACACGCTTAGTTTGTTTCAATTCTTTAGAACAACACTCTTCGTTAGTATTTTTATTTGTTATAATTTAAATTATTGTTAGACAAAATAATCTACTTCTTTTAAAAAACCAGATAGGTTAATAAAATTTGTTAATACCTACATAGTAAAACACATTAAATTTATTTATTCTATTGGTACACAAGTAGTTGAATTCCATAATTCGATAAAAAGAAACAAGTGTTTTGTTCTACTATAGATTATACAAACACGAGAGAGACGTCTTTCGATTTCAAAGATCATTATCAATCTGGTTTACCATCCATCCAGATATGTAAGTGAACAATTCAAAAACATTAATGCTAACCAGTTACACACTTTCGACAGCACATAGAAATAAATACAAACAATAATAGCCATATCACAAAAAAACATTGCATTATCCAATTTAAAAGTGTTTGGAAATTAATTCATTGATATATTTCAAAAGCTCCTAAGATTGTCATACATAATACCATACCGGGTTAGTTGGAAGACATCGCATTTTAGCGATAAACTCGCCCTCTGTACATTGAATTGTATAAATGATATTTTCTATGTTAATTTGTATTATTGTAAACAATGTACAGTGAAGAATAAAATAAATAAACAATAAAAAATATTAATGATATAAGTATTTATTGGGAAAATAAAACAATGGTTATTGATAATTAGTTAGAAATTGGAAAAACACCCCTATCAATGAGAAAACAAAACCATGAGTATCTAAAACGACACAAAGAAATCATAAAAAAATAACAATTATTACATTGCTATCAACCGAGCACGGCATGGGAGGGGATGGAAAGGGAGGAAATTCGTCGAAATACAGACGGGTAGTTGCATACAACGATTAAGATAATTAATGCTGCGCATCATCTCGTAATTTGCGCAAAAATGACACTTTGAAGCCGCTAGGACTGAGAATAAACATGTCAATATCACAAAATTTATTATTGTAGTTTCTCATCATACAGTAGAGAGGGTTTCGCAAACCAGTATTATTAGTATTAGTTCTACTTTAGTTAAAGGGCCGGTAAAATTGTCGTTCTGCGGGGACACGAAAATCAATTTTAGACAATTATTGAGACTGGTAATGACCTGATGCTATATTTCCACTGGCACGAGCAGCGTTGCAATAAGAGATCAACCGCACCACAACGCCCTGTGCGTGATTAATAGTGAGGTGTACGCTCAAATACATTTATATAGGACACAATATCACTACCAGGTGCCGTGGCGTGGTTGAGCTCTTATTGCAGAGTTGCTCGAGTCAGCGTAAACAAAGCTTAAGAAGTTGAAAGACATCTTTCGTATTTGTTTATCTATAGAACATCGAGACGCTTGTTTCAATTTAAATATCTTATACTATTTAATTTATTGTTGTGTCATCATAGTTTGTTACTAATAATTTCACATTCCCGTTATTTTAAGTATCACCCTACTTAGTTAAGATCAGACATTATAATATTATAAAAATCACTTAATTACAGTATACCATGTACTAATGATTAGATTTATAACATGCTAAAAGTGTATATGTAAATCCACTTCCAAAACTTATGTATGTCTTTTCACAAATATTATATTACACTATATTATTATCGATGTTATAAATTGCATTTTTTTTTCTTTAAACACCTTTCCTATGCAAAATAATAATACTCCTAAGCACTAATACCTATTCAATATAAGAAATTATGAATTAATAGACTTTTGATTGAGATTGGAAAAAACACCGAAGAAAAAACATTTGAAAAATAGTTATGCAGCCTAAAACTTTATTAATTTACGGGCTCAATTCCCGTAAATAATTGCAGCTTTTTACAAAAAATGTAGATATCGATCTTACATTCTCACTTACTAATGTATCACTGAAGAATGTTGCTAAGTTGGTATATCCTAAAAAGAAAAGAATTAATAAACACGTATAAACGATTTATTCCAGAGGCAAGCAGTGTCTGAGAGCCAGAATTGACGATAAAAGCATAGGTGAGTATCTATAAATGAGTAAATATTGTCAACCGACGGTATATGGTGGAAAGCTTGAATGGTCACAAGTCATTTTTTACGAGCAACCTCTCTCTTTATCAAACTAAAATATAAACTGACAAATTATGAGAGCGGAATTTCTAAAAGCCGCCTCACGACCAATAAGTTCCTTAGAAGAACGAAACAAAAGTTTGTTCTCTGAAGTGATTTATAAATTAATCAAATATTACTTATATCTTCAAGTAATAAGTAAATCTTTTATCTTCAAGTAAAAAGTAAAGTACCTATAAGTTCATCAGTAGGAATTCTGACGTTATAAAAATGGAAATAAATATGATAATATAAAACAAACTTTATATCTGTGACATTATATTCATAAACTATCCATAAATTACTGGATCTACTGACTAAAAAATAAGAACATACTACTCATAAGGTAAATATTTTGAAATCAACGGAGCATTTAGATTTCTGAGGGAAGAACCGAGAGTGAGGACTCAATAGACTCAACCCAAGAAGAACAAGAGGAAGCTGAGAATATTATTATATGAATAATAAGATATTATAAATTTGGTAAATTTGATAATGAAAACAAAATGGACTTCCAGCCAAATAATAGGATACTCAGGCACTCTTTTTCTCACAAGTTTCTTATAAAGGACAAGTAGCCATAGCATATCACAAAATTAGATTACATACATCTTCAATTCAGCAAATTTTAATAAGTGCAGTTATTTTACTGGTTACCCCACTTATGGGAGATAGATAAATAAATCGATGCAGATGCAAGAGGAGTGTTGTGGATAGAATGCGCGTAAATAAATTGAGATGGTTTGGTCATGTAGAACGAATGGAAGAGGAAAGAATGATAAAGAGGATATACGTGTCTGAAAGGAGGGGTGTGAAGAAGCGCGGACGTCCGAGAACTACATGGCTTGACCATGTAGATCAAATTCTCAAAGACGGCTGTGTTTTGAGTAAGAGAAATCGATCGAGAAATTGTATGACTGTAGAAAAAGCGAAAGAAGTAAGGACAGATCTATATGGCATTCCGTTCTCTCTGCCTACCCCACTTGGGATACAGCGTGAGGGAACAGATAGATAAAATTTGAGAGAAACAAAACACGAAGAGAAAGCCACTCAGTGAATATTCTTGTAAAAACTTTGAATAATAATAATAATCTTTATTGCACAAAATTAGCACACAAATAAAAAAAAATGACAACATTACTACTAAATACAAAATTTTGTGCAATGGGCGAGTTTATCGCTGAAGCGCGATATCTTCCAACTACCCCATGATCTAATTTAATGATCTAATTTAGGCTATCAACTATCGACTCATGAATTTTTGATCAAAGATCCGTGTTCGAAATCCATTAAAATATATTGCTAAGATTCATATTTTTTAAGAACAAAGGTATTTGACTTGCCTTCTCAACCCACACCACAACCTTTTTCAGTTCATTCACGATCCATTCAAATAGAATGTGGAATAGTCTGTATTGGAATATTACAAACTTCTTTACGTTATACATTTTCAAAAGTGACCTTTAATCTATTCTTCTTCTTCTTCTTCTCTACATGTCTTGTCGGGTTCCCCCGACGTTGACGACCACCTGGGAGAAATCCCTCCTGTTCTGGACAGCGCGAAACAGCTCCTCCACACCTCTCATCCCGTTCCACTTCTGAATGTTCTGGAGCCAGGAAAGCCGCCTTCTTCCAAACCCTCTACGGCCCTCAAATTCCCTTCTATGATTAGTTTTAGGATAGCATATTTTCTCCTCTCATTATGTGACCAAAATATGAAGTTTTACGAAGCTTGATTGTTGTGAACAATCCTCTATGAGCATTTGCTCTACGTAATACTTCAAAGTTAATACTTTAATCTATAATATGGTTAATTTATCTTAGCAAGGTCTTTCCCTTGCTCTTATCATTTATTTGTAATGAAATAAAAAACAAATGTTTTTTTTTCTACCGTATTGATTTTAATTGAGAGAGACATCTTTCGTCCTTCATGGACATTGTCTATCTTTTTTTCTTCATTTGTAGTACCTATTCATTACAGGAAAAATATAACAAAAAATCTTTCACTTAGGACTGTAATTATAACTAAGTTTAGAATGATTGTTCACACTCACTATTAATGACAACATAATATCACACATCACTTTGGTTAGCTGACTTAGCTGGCTGGCTTTGGTAAGCTGGAAGAACTTGCGAATGGCCCATAATTTTTTTATCTAAATTTAATTGAATCGCTAGCTACCTACTTGTTGCTTGGTGTTACCCTATGAAGTTTTTTATATATTCAACACTCGCCGTAAATCCAGTTATGAATAATAAAACAGACCAGGATCCAAAGAAATCAATATGAAAATAATCAACAATGGCGACGTACAGACAGCTGGATGCGAACGTCTATCATCAACCATCATGCAAAAATCTCAAATCTTTCGACGACATTTCGGAGCCTTCTCCGAAGAAATATTCGAATGAATGCCTTCGTTACGTCTCATGGATGGGTAACGAAGGCATTCATTCAAATATTTCTTCGGAGAATGCTCTGAATTGTCGCCGAAAGATTTGAGATTTTTGCTTAGTGCTTGATGTTTGACATTCGCATCCAGCTATCTGTACGCCGCAATTCACGAACGATAAATATTTTAATTTCTATGTATCGTAGGTACCTACTTATTCTATATTACTCCCCAAACGTTTCAAAATTAAATAAGAATCATTTAAGGAATCAAACCATGGACTTTTCGTTTGAATATCCGATTAGTACCGATCAGGATTACCTCTAATATGATGTTGGTAAAAACTCGTATTGGGTCACTGCGTATTTTTTCTAATAATCTTGAACTCTATATTTATCGTACTTTGTTACGGTAATATGAAAAAATGCAAAATCATTTAACATTGGTAATGCCAAAAGAATAATAAAATAATACCTTTTATGATAAAAACATAAAATATTAAGTAATTATAAAACAAAAAATGTATTTACATAATATCTATGTCAATAATGATTTCACCAAGGTAGTGATATAGAAGAGGAAAATTGTAATAAACAAAGTTTAAATAGTACTTATTTGAACATAAACGTCACAATAATATGAATTTTCTAGAGAATAATCTAAGGGCTATTCGGCCAACGGCAATAAGTAAGTAAACTCTACTAATATATATGTAAGTAAGTTATAGTACTGCTTTTAGTGGAGATGACCGTTTCCCACCGTGTGTTACCAGAAGAAGCGTTAAAAGAACAAGAGATGTACAATATTCATAGTGGTTGCATAAAATGTATTAATAATGCCAATAGGACCTTTTTTTTCTTTTTTAAAAACGATATATCTGGGTTTTATTATAAACCCAAATACAACCAACCTTATACACCTTCCACAGCAAGCTAAAAGCTTGTGTCGTGAAAGGGGAGTTTGCTGGTACCTGGGATCGAACCACGGACTCCCTGTTCTCGAGGACGAGACTCTACCTCCAGTCTACCGACGAACTCCTACTCTGAAGTAACAAATAAATTACTGACTTAAAATTTAAACACAATAAAGTATTCGAACGAAAGACTACTATATATATATAAATATACGAGTACTATTATAGAAATATACAAATATATAGGTATTTTTACTGTTTTGAAGTGTCCTTTACTGATACTGAATCATATATCTGCAATAAAATTATAATTAATTCCAATAACCTCGTACATACCTACATACATAGTTAAAAAACATCCCAATTCGAGGTACCTTTGCATAAGTCTATCTTTCACAGATTAGGTACTACAGATTTCTACTAGTGACGTATGTGTACATAAAATATTACAAAACATTTGAAGTAATCCTGATGCGATGAATTAAAGTAAGATAAAAAATTAAATGACCAAAAAAAAATACGAGTAGATATCCACTATTTACTTAGGTGTTAATGCTCTGAAACACATCTTATATAAGACAGTATTGCATACTGTATTAAAAGTGTTCTCTTTGTTTTACGTGAAACAAAATTCATTGTTATACAGAGCATAACCAACAAATCGTTGCAAAAGAATGTCATTAAATTGATAAGTAAGATTTTATTATATAGTACCTTGTAAACGACGTGATGATTGCATATAAATTAAATTACCGTAGGTAATACAATTCATATCAAAGTGGGAAAACATTGCGAGAAAAAGGTTCTGCAAAATTACTTATTTTCTTATTTTTATTCATTCTTTACTGTACATTGATTACATAGGTAAACATTCAAGTTAGATACAAACAATATACAGAGTGCGAGTTTATCGCAAAGGCGCGATCTCTTCCAACTAACCCAAAGGTGTAAAAATAAAACCAAATTACAATAGTAAAAAAAGCAAATCAACTGAAGAGAAAAAAATAGTAACCTTCAAAAAGCAAATAATAATAATAAAAAAATATTAATATACATTATTTATATATACCTACAACAATAATAAAACAAGAAAATACTGTAAGGGAAGGGTAGGGGGGAGGAGTGATGGGTTTTAGGTTTCAGAGGCTGTATTCATGGAAATAAATTAATCTTTAATGGCTCGCTTGAAGGACGTCAGACTTTGAGTCAGTCAAAAGTTAGATGGGAGATTATTCCAGCAACGAGCACCTTGAACTGAAAAAGAGTTCGGGATGAAAGTAGTGCAGTGAGTCGGGATTGACAGGATGCGCTGGTTGTTAGACCTCAGAGGTAAGCTGTGACTCGCCAAGTATTCAAAAGTGTCCTTTATATAGTATGGAGATGATGTTGCGTAAAGAGCATTGAATTGTGTTTGAATTTACAGTTAATGTGTGAAGGGAAGAGTAATAAAAACGTATAACAACAATACTTACTTTACTTTTTTTCACTTTGGTTGAATTGGATGTAGGTACGTATTGTGTACACTGAGAAAAATACTAACGAAATTTCACAACGAATCATTGGTATGTACTATCAGATTAGGACCAGAGATCGTACAAACGATTCATTAGTACGAATCTATAATATTAACTCTTCGCAAACAAGTTGTTGGTAAATTTACCAATGATTTGTTTGCGAAGAGTTAATATTATAGATTTATACCAATGAATCGTTTGTACGATCTCTGGTCCTAATCTGATAGTACTGTACCAATGATTCGTTTTGAGTATTTTTCTCAGTGTACCTACCCACGTAGCGCTGCCGGGCCTACCATTCACAATATTCATAGGTGAAATTTGTTATAGGTATACTCCCTTTGACACATATTTCTATTCCAAGATATTTGTCAGAGTTGTGGAAAGGTGCCAGAAGTGTGATAAATAAAATAGCTAGTGCGAGTTTACCTATAATTTCTATAAATTTTAAATCAAATGACCGACTAATACAGTAGATATTAGAATATCATGTTCCCGTCACGTCGGATGACAACTATTAAAATACGGCAAAGCAATAGTAACAGAAGGACCAAATAAGCCAAATCCTAGGGAATGGTCAATTAAACTATATTCGTCAGATATATGTTACTACACATAAATACAAGTTAAATGTCTTAAAACAAGGTGCGGCAAAGCATTAGTGTAGCAGACTTTTGAACGAGTTTTAATTCATTCTAATTCCACTGCCAAACTCCCAATTACATTTTTCCGAAACACACATAATATACCTATCTGTACATACATATTTATATTATGAGGATTTATGGAGCGCCTTTTACGCACATGTCTTTCTAGGTATACTACCATACTTGTAGCTAGAACTTAACGAATATTGAATGTAGGTAATACTGTCATCATAAATATTATTGCAGATAGAAATAATGGTTCAATATTCTCTTATTTTTGTTTTGCAGTTATTATTATGTAAAGTATTGATTCGTTAGAATAACATTATTACCTTTTTAATAAACTTGTGAATTTAGAGAACTTTTTGTAATTATTACTACGTTATGCCTTCCTCATGTAAAAGGAGATACTTTTACCATCATAGTATCATGTTACCAGTGCAAGCACAGACACATCTTCATAAAAATACATGGTGTGTATGCTGAACATATCGCTATAAAAAACAACCCACATAAAATTATAATATACAATACATAATGAACTCCGGACACAACAAATTGAGTTATATTATGTTGTTGGGTGGTACTTATCAGGTGGTGTCATGTAGGTTTTAATGGAGAGTACACAAGGGTGTCCGTCTGGCAAGCAGAATGGGAGCAGGGCGGAGGAGGTGGGGTTCGATCTATTTACCACTTTTCATTAAATTAATGTCCTGATTCCATTACGAGTATGTTCATAGATTCTCACTAGATAATGTTATTAACTCCGACCAAAATCACATTTTAAACTTCAAATTAATACAAATGGTATCTTGGATAGACATGGTTACTTCAAATGTACAACTGGCCTACTGGCCACAGAGAAATAACTTTAAAACAAAATAAAAAGACGGAAATACTATCACTGGAAACTATAACTTTGCTTGAAAAAAGAAAAAAATACCAATCTTGGCGATGGAGAATATAGAGCCTTAAATAAAAACATATGATGGGAAAACAGTAGTATCATGTTACGCGAGATCGGAAATTATTTGAAAAGTTTTGAAGAATCTATGTCCAGTAGTGGAGAAAAGAGAGCTAGCAATATGTTAGTATCTTGGATGCAATGCAATATGGAGATATGTATGTAATACGAGATATAATTGAAATCTAAGATAATTATGATGCTTATACATTAACTACTCAAAATATCTACTTATTCCAATAGTATTCTAATAGTATTTTTTAATAGTATTCTAATAGCAATTTTCTAATAGTATTCTAATAGTAATCCAGTGTATAGTTTGAATAGTTTGATTATATTGGAAGGTGTCAAATAAAAAAAATCTGTCGTTTGAATGAGTTTCATTCATTTTCATGGTTTTCATTAATCTCTTTATCTTTGTTGTATTTGGATGTTGCTTCTATCCGCTTCTACCTGTTTCAGTAATATATTATTGGCTCACTCTTTGATATAACAACATTCAGATTTTTTAGTTTTTTTGCAAATTAATATATTGCAAATTCAATCATTGTTGAACTAAATATTTAATCTGATACATGAAGCGACGTACCTAAGTCAGAAATAATGTATTTGTCACTATGTATAATAAATTGGCATTATAAAAAAACTTAATATGGTATGATATCAAACTTTAATTAGAGTAAACACATAACATAGTTTTCGTACTGATATCGAATATATTTACAAATGTAGAAGAAACTTGTCATTGTGTTTAGTCGTAATACAAATGTGGTCGATCACTGAATGTCACCAGTGTGTCAAATGTGGATAATTTTAATAATAATTCCAACAGTACATCGTATTATAGATATAGAAGATATGCTAGAACACGTGCGGCATTTTACCCAACAATTATTAGTACATAATATCCAAATAACAAATATCCATTATTAGTAATAATACCCAACAATTATTAGTACATAATATCAAACAGACCAAAAGATAATTCTCTTATTATGATGCAATCCCAACTTTTCGAATAAGTTTTAAATATTGAACAAAAATAATACTGCGTTCCATGTATGCAACATACTCATGAGATGTAATTAAAAAAAACGAGTAGGTACATAGGTTAGTTAACTCAATGTTTTTATTTTATTCTTCCATTTATCATTTGCTTCTGTGCAAAGACATGGAGTTAATAATTGGGATTCTTTTCTTTTAATTTTACAATGTGTAAAAATGTTTAAATCATGTCGGGTAATAATTTTTAGTTAACCATTTATTTATTTATGTACATTATAATTAAGTACATTATGTGGATGTTTTTACATAAAATAAATCTATATGTAACGTTGCTACATAAATATATATGAATGATAATTTATCCAAACTCACCCTTTTGTGAAAGAAAAGTTAACGTAATTATGACAATAAATAATACGTTTGACGGGAAAATAGTGTATCAGAGTATGTACTTTACAGAAGCTTAACTTATACATAGGTATTAGAATCAACATATAAATAACTTGAAATGTATAAACTGGAAATAATAATAGGTATATGTTGATAGATATAATATATTTTTGTGTATCACATAAATTGCAATGAAATCATCAGGTGGGACACATAGGGACGAATCATACAAACAATTTCACAATGAAACTCAGATAAAATTAAAAAAAAAAACATTATAACTCTTAACATACAGTTATCTTTAATCTATAATTGAGAAGCTAATGAAGGTGCGCAAAAAGAGTACCGTTTTTCTGTACATAAGATTACTGACAGCCAGTATAAATAACTACAGCATTGGGTATTTAATTTGTGTTGGAATAATTATAGAAAATGTAACTCATTTGGCACAGATTCACTGTGAATGAAGGAGGCTCATCCACTCTAAGCTCCTAAAAGAAACGTTAATGAGGAAACGAGAAAAAAGTATTAAATACTGTGGAACAACGAATTTTAAGTATATTATCTAATTAAATGAAAAAATACATGGTAAACATGGGTATAAATTATTTTTCCATTTAAAATAATTCATCCTAAATACTATGGCTGAAAATGTTTTCGCGCATACAATAGTGAATGAAATTCATTTTATGTTAACATATTTGCTATATGTATAGCACTATCTAGTACGGGGCTATTCGTATCTCAAAGTTAAAGTTTTGCTAATGACGAGATGGGAGCCCTGAATATTCTCCGAGCCAGCTGTTGTATTTTTATCCCAGTGGCAATACAAACGCCAAGAACAGCGGCCAAACCGATCTCGATCCGAATATTTTATTCGCAATACTTGTTTTTTAGCAACAAAATTGTGTAAGACAAAAAAAATGTTCCACCAACTCGTTAGAGATGGTTTGTAATGGACGCAGGATCAGTCTAAACATTACAAGGTAAAGAGATGCATTAACGTTGACCTATCTCTAACTCCTGTGTCTTCCCCGCGTATTTCTATTTGTGAACCGTGCTCTAATTTTATTGTTTATTTATCTTTTTTGTTTTTACAAAACATAATGTAGCGTTTATAGTAGATATTATTTATATATTTGTATACACTTTTATAAAAAATAAAAATTGAACTTACACAATTATTTAATTGATACAAAGTGTTGGTGATTTTTGTCTACATTATTATATGTTTGTATGTAAATATATTTATAACAATGCAATCATCTTTAGCAGAAAAACAAGACGGTGTGCCAGTGCCTGTTGTGCCGCCAGTTCCTATAAAAACATACCAGTGGGAGGAGGTGAAACGGGCAAAACTTCAAGGAGGCTATCCTTGGACACACTTGCTCAAGGAGCCCCTTGAGGGAGAAGAGATTACGGCAGAAACCATCTTGAGGGATACGAGCCCCAGGATGAGTAGAGACAACTCCAGAGAACGCTCTGGTGGCAGAACACCTGATTTACTAAGTAAAGATGAACCACAGAAGATTCTTAAATTAGATTCTTCACCGGGCAGTAGCCGAAAATTAGATGGCGAAGAAGAAACTATTCACGTGCCAAACTTTTCTAAAGAAATCTCTTTGGATTCTGAAGAGGATATTTTAGAAAAAAATGAAGATTTTGCTAAGCGCGCAGTTACTCCAGAAGTTTTGAATTTAACTAAAGAAACAAAGATTTCACTGTCTCCCAAAGGGATTCTTAAAAGAAAACTTCCAGAAAAAACACGACCGGTGTCTGGTGAATCACCTAGAAATTCAAAATGTTGTCATCCTTTTGTAGAAAAAATTAAACACATTGCAGACAAAACTATACACAAGGCTGAAAAACATACCCCTAAGAGAGGAATACAAAAAAAGAAGTTGTTTGTTGATAAACAAGAAATAATAATACTAGATAATTCTCCCGGTTCGGAAAGAAGAGAAAGGAAGAAAATGACAACTGAAAATGAAAGTGCTACTCCTGAAAAAAAAATATCCCTTGTAATGGAGAGTGAATCGACTAAACCTTTAGAAAAAAATGATTCATTTGAAATAGAAATTTTGGATTCTTCACCATCTTCGAAAAAAAGAAGAGAGCATATATATGAAGATATCGAGAGCGACAAAAAACTAATAAGTGATGATAGTTTTGATAAATCGATAAATGAAACTCCAGAAACTAATGTTGACAACAAATCTGAAACTAAATCAGGAGATTCAAAAGATCCTAGCTTATTTTTTGATGAGCCGATGGATGAAGAAAGTATTTCAGAGAGTGTGAGCCATGTAAAATCAATGTATGTTACTAGTATGACACCAGATAAATTGATTGCTGATATAGAATGTAGTGAAATTGTCATCACCGAACCAAATGAAAATGCATCACCAAATATATGTGATGATGACGTAATAGTATCGGAAGTGGAACGGCAAAATGAATCT
Source organism: Athripsodes cinereus (assembly GCA_947579605.1). NCBI lineage: Eukaryota > Metazoa > Arthropoda > Insecta > Trichoptera > Leptoceridae > Athripsodes > Athripsodes cinereus. Next base: position 12,805,118 of record OX388329.1, read on the forward strand.
CCCAATATAACTATCACAGAAGTAACCGAAGATGGGTTGAGTGATCGACATTTAAATTTGGATGACATGGAAGTGTGCGCACAGGATAGACGAGTTCATTTCGATATGTCCGATACGAATAACAAACCCGATCCTAAAGAGCTAGCATCTCCAGAGGAAGGGAAGGATAATTTATGGTCTAAAACAAGGTTAGTTTCAAAAGTGTTTATTGATGTTTACAACTCATGCGATTTATAAATAAATAATGGGTATGTGGATTATATATGTATGTAATGTAGTGTGAATGATTCGAATAGTAACAGTGGATAATATCCTCGAGATTATTAATTCTTTGTAAAAAATATTGTGTTACAATACATTCAGTGCACATAGTAATTTCCAATAATATCCCCAACCTTTGCCAGAATTAGAACTGTCGCGTATGTACGTAAGCGCGGAGAGTTCAGTTGCGGGGAACAAGGGGCCAAGTGTCGAGTTGTAAGTGGCAACGCTCAGTTCTCGGTTCTTTCGCGATGTTGGCGTGAGTTTAACTCGATGCGACGCTGGACCTCCGAGGGGGGCACCCCTGGCAGGTCGCCTCTGTATCCATCTCGTGAGGGCAGCATTCCAGCCGCCTCAAGAGAAGTGCGCTGTGCGTGCCAATATTTCCAAAGTGATTCCCTGCTACCGGAACGTTACAATCCTGTGGGTTCTAGACCAACATCCCCTGTCCATTCCGTGGATAACAAATCATTACTTTCTGATTACTCTCACCCTACTATTGATCTTGATAATATAGCCTCCAGTGAAATCAAACAACAACATATAGACAATGCATATATCATTAACAAATTAATTTCTAAAAATGTCCCTGTCAACGAGGCTTACAGCAATCCTCATAGAGGATTTCAAAGCACGTATAATACCCGCAGCAGACCAGCTTCGGCGTACGCGCACTTGCAAAGGTTAGTCATGTCAACGATCTTTTCACAAGAGTCAAATTAAAAGCATATACATGTCTAAATACATTTATATTTTGCCTTTTATACATATTGTATTGAAAACATCAAATCTCATTTGTATGAACAAGAACAGCGTCCATACAATTTACATGAAATACCCTGGGCGTTTAACACTTCAAGAATAGAATAACGTATGTACAGCTAAATGATGATTCTAAATGCGTACAAGCTTATATAACGAAAATATTTTACGAGGTTCCATGCTACAATAATTTGGCTCAACTAATGTACATGGCAAATCAATGTACCTACCTGATTATTATTTATCGACACGCTAATTCATTGATGAATTTGAAATGGTTCCAAAATTATATATGCGATTTCAGTTTTATAGTATTGTTGTTCTTACAATGTGAATAATGTAATGTAATGAATTAATAGTTAAACTAAATTTATATAAGTATTTGGTTTTTAGATCCTTGAAGACTATTTTCATGCTTTACGTTAGCCTTTTATACACAGTTGTATGTAATAATAATAAATGTGGAATTTTTATATCTAACATGCATGGTTGTATATTTTTAAATTTAATTTGCTCCTATTAATCCAGCGAAACATACATTATTAAATGCGCGAAAGTTCTATCAAAGTTATGACATCGAAAGTATTTTGTTGCTTAATGTCTTTTTAGGTGAATAATTTTATATTTATTTGTGATTGAGCATGATTGAAATGAAAAACAATTTAAAAAAACTTATTGAATAAAAATATAATTAAATACATCAATTAACCAATTTCAATTGAAAATGTTTTCCTATGCGTATTTGTGTATGTGTATATTATTATTTTTAACGAATTTAGTAATTTTGATATCAAAAACAAGACATGGTATATAATGCTTATATTTTTTTATACAATTGCTAAACAGTCTATAATATGCATACTGTTAATGAAATAAATTGAAATAATTCATGTAATCGCTAACAAACTATTGAATATCTACTGTGTGGGCATATTATGTATGTGTTATTTATTTTCATGCGTAAAGTGATTGTACACAGTCCCGCTTAAAATAACAACTTTGGGACTATGCCAATTGTCCGACATAATGTGCACACATAATTTAATTTAAATCTTGAGTCGATTCTCTTTCTGTTTTGTTTTAATTACATATTATTCCACTTGCGAAATTTGTTTTGGAGAACATAATAACACATGCGATGAAATTAACTATTTTCTACATTTAAAAAAATATAGAAATATGATGCATTGTGAATAAAATACTATATCGTGATTCTATTATTTAAGCTTAATTTATTTTGTACAACTCCATATCTATTGAATACAATAAAAAATAGTTTTTAGTTGTACTCGTACTTTATGAAAGTGACCCGGGTTTCAACATTTAATGACTTTATCGTCTTAGTTAAATGCTAGTAAAACTAAAAACTTTATTTTTTATTGCTATCATCGTATCTTTGTCCAGTTATTTTGAATTTTGCGTTATTATTTATTTTTCAATGAAATGATAAACATATGATCTATATATATGAAAGACTGTATGATCTAATTTTCATTCGAAATGCATGTGCAACATGAATTCCATTGATGAAAGATCATGTAATTTTACGTAGGAGATAATATAAAATGAATGTTTTACTCTATTTCACTGCGTACAGTCGGGCAGATGACGGGCCGTGTCTCGTCCCGTATGCAAAGGCAAGAGCCAAGTCTCTGCCCAACTGAACGCATTGAAATGGAGTAAAACATTCATCTTATATATATGTTTGTATGTTTATTTATTATATGAATGTAAATTATGTACCTATATGTATATTTACTATAAATTCCGTGAAGCACCTGGCAAAGAGTTGATCTCCCACTCTTATCCGTAAGTTTCAAAGCATGGTATAAAAGGCAAGTGTTTGAAAAATAATGACTTTTTGAATCCATCCTGAACATTTTAATTTTTTACTGACACTCAGAGGACAGCTTACATGTTTTTTTACACGAAATCGTTCTGCTAGCTACCTAGTTTGTAGAATATACCATGACGGTATAGTAATAGTAAATAATATGTATTATTTATTCTATCATATACATTGAAATACATTCATATACATAAATTACAATGAAAGAGTTGAAGTGTTACTGTCCCATATTAAGAGAAACTCATGGATGGGAGAGAGATTCAGTAATATATGGGATAACATAATAATAGTATGGATTACATGGACCTTAAAGCAAGCATAATTTAAATAAATAATGCGAAATATGTTGACAAATGAGCATTTTTTCTGAAGTGAGATTAGACTCATTAAATATTTTTAACTATTTTGAACTATTTACTTTTCAGTGATCATGAGTACGAACCTGTCGGAAAGCCGCCTGTAGAAAAGTGCGAAGCTGTCAACTCAGGAACCATGAGTGTATCAGTTATAGAAATCGCGGGGGAGACATCTGTTAAAGCAAAAAGTGATGTAGATCCGGAATGGCTTGGAGATGATGCATCTAGTACTACGTCTCATGAAAGACAATTTCTTCATCCTGCAAATGAAGAAGATAATGAGGCATTTAGTGCTACAGAAAATGAAGCTGATGCCCATATTCCTGCTTTGCAGCTTCAAAAAGAAATTGAAGACAGGTACTTTGTTAATACACCAACTACCACAGAATCCAGAACCGATTGTGAAATAAGTACAAGTCAAGTAGACTCTTCAGCTATTGAAGACTTGCCTTTGAAAAGAGAGAGCAGGAAGAGAAATACAGTTGCACAAGAAACAGCAAAGCTACGACAAAGAATATCAAATCAAACTGGTAAAATAAAAAACCATGCAGGTAAAATAAAAACGAAATTGAAGACCATTAAAAAGCCTCAGTTCACAATGCCAGAAAGACCAAAATTCAATTTGCCAGAAAGACCAAAGTTTAATTTACCAGATCACCCAAAAATTAATTTCCCAGAAAGACCTAAATTTAAGATGCCAGAAAGACCTAAAATTAATTTACCAGAAAGACCAAAAATTAATTTTCCAGAGAGGCCCAAATTTACGCTACCAAGCAGACCGAAGTTCAATTTGCCTGATAGGCCAAAATTTACTTTGCCCGATAGGTCAAAATTCAAACTTCCAGATAGACCTAAAATAAACTTTTCGAGCTTTAACCGAAGCAAAGAAAACCGATCCTCAACTGACGACACTGCAACGACGGAACCATCAGTAAGTTCCAAGAAAAATTTCCCCTCGTTTGATTTCCGAACTTATCCTCGAATTTTTAGTAAAAATAAAAAGAAAAAAGAATTATCTGGTGAGCGACCGGGAACACCTCCTCCAGGATTTGCTACAGTTCCTAGAGCTACAAAAGATCGAAAACAAATAGTTGCATCGCAATGGGAACATGCCAGCTCAAGGACAACAGATGACGAACCAAGGCATTATGGAATAGATTACTCATATGATAAGGAACCAGATTTCCAAACCAAGCTAGCGCAAGTAGATAAAGATTATAGAGAGATGCAGAAAGAAGTTGAAGGCAATGATGAAAATTCTGACACACCTGTGAGGGCTACCTTAGATAATAAAGAAATATGGAATGCCATAGAAAGAAATACGGTTCAACAAATGGAACACAGGAATTCCTTGCCTTTAATATCCACAAGTAATGACAATAGTGACAGATACAATGATCCTCAATTACATGATGATGACGAATCTTCTGCTGCATCTACTGGACAGCATCGTAGAGGAGTATTGGAAGAAATAAATAATGATGAATTTTTCTTGAGGCAAAAAGGAATATCGCAAGACAACATCGAAGTTGGAAAATATTTGAGTAATGAAATAAGAGATGCTTTCAGATATCCAGTTAACGCCTTAAGTCAAATTGATAAAGATGCCAGAAGTCATGGTTCAGAAAATGCAAATTTGGATATAGACAATCATGATCATTTCAATTCAAGATACAAAGATGATTCCGATGAACAAATATTTCAAGATGAAGATGAAATTAATCAAAACAATATGATGGCTGAAAATGACGATGGCTATTATACTTTTCCACCAGTAAGACCATCTAGAGCCAAGAAATTAAAAACTTTGGTACAAGAACTTCCAAAAGAGAAGATTGCTATTGCACATGATGAAAATGATGAAGAATTTGCTCATATACATTTAGAGAGTATCCCTACACCGAACATTTTTTCTGATGTACAAAAAAGTATTGAACCAGAAAGCAATCTTGAAAATTTTCAAAAAAGAGTTTTTGGAAGCACATTCAAAGAACCAGAAATTTTGGATGATTTGAATGAATATGAAAATGAAATGGAACAAACAAAAGAGGTACCAACGATTCCCAAGCGTAGAAGGAAAAATCCTACAGAGAGAAATTACTCAGAAAGTGAATCGTTCATGCAAGATAATATCGAAACTCAGGATTGGATAGAGCCTGAAATATCAGAAATGAAAAGCAGCAATGAAGAACAGGTATATTTTTATTATATGATATATGGAAAATAATCGAATAGTAAATATGTATTTTTAGCTCTCAAATTATATTACTTATTTCACATAATATTTACCTTTCAGAATATACTTCGTCAGACAGAATGCTTTGCTCCAATAAATAGCAACGTTGAAGGAACTCCTGTGGCACCAAGGCGATCTCGTTCAAGAGGATCAAGAACAACTTCTGTAGGAGATGATGATAGAACTTCAAGAGGAGCGGAGTCATTAGCTCTTGACTCTCATGTTCAAATGAATAATGTGGACATAGATTTCATGGATGATCTGGATGATGGGCCTGGATATGCAATTGTTGATAAAAGTGTTCAACCTAAAGAAGAACAAATTCCACCTAGACCACCTCCTCCAATCAGAAGACACAGATCTGCTAAAAGTCTTAGTGGTGACCGACAATTCTTTACAGTGCCGAGATCAATCAAAGATTCGTCTCCTCCAAGAAGACCTTCAAGAAACTATAGTACGTTGGGACCATCACGACCTCCCAGGAAGAAATCAACAACTAGTTTAAGTGGATTAGAATCCATACATAAAACATCTTCAAGTGGTGATGTTACACAGTATGTTGAAATAGAAGATGATGATACTGAATCTCATAAAAACTTAAAGTCAGGTGACGTTATAAATAAAATGAAAGATAGACCTTTACCACCACCTCCTAGACCCCCGCGTGGACCTAAGAAGAAAAAAGATACTCCTGATTTTGAAAATTGCAATGTTGAACCAGGAGAAATTCAAATGATTGATCCTGAAATTGAATTTTCCTGCGATCCAGCGCATTCTGATGAAATTGATCGTACCAATTTTATAGCACCAGATAACAATAATAACAATTGTGAACTACTAGATGCAAATACATACATAGATGAAGAAAGACCTATTGCAAATATATTTGTTGACCAAGAACAAGTTATTGAGATAGAAGTTTCTACTCAAACAGATCCCTTACCTGATGATTTTGACTACGACTTAGGTCTTGATGAACCACTAAGTGAAACTTTTGATATAAGGAGTTCATGTAACGATTTAACTAAAGAAGAAGCAGAGGAAAACTCAATTGACGTAGAACTGATGAGCAAAGGATTACAGAAGTTTAGAGAATCTTCACGACCTAGTTCAAGGTCTAGTAAACTAAAATCACCAATAGATCATCCAAAAACTCCTTTAGGTCGAATGTCACCTACTGCAATATTAGTCGAGCGTCGAGTTTCAAGTCCTACCAGAATAAATGAGCGCGAAGAAATAGTCACAGAAGCTTCTTTGACAGTACAGCCTATTGACGAGCCAATAATCGAAAGTCAGTCATTTACACCTGTACATAAATATTATCCAACAGCTTCTGAAGTTTTTCATTCCACGAATGTACCACATGCGATACCAGATCATTCCGTACAAAAGCCAGAGCAATCAAAATCTGTAGGATATGAAATGCCACAGGGAGATAATTCTGTGATTACTCAAGAACTGGGACCAACAGACCAACAAACACAAGCTGTTACACAGCCAGATACTAGTCCTCAAAAAAATACTAATCACATAATACAACAGATTAATGTATCCGATTTAGAAGTTCTTAAGACACAAAGACTTCAAGTATCAGATTTAGATGTGGAGAGATTAAGTGTTTCCGAATTACAAGCTTCAAAAATACTTGTGTCCGAAATCGAAGGACTTTCTTTACAAGTCAATGATGTGAATTCAAAATCTGGACATATTTTTGTAAGGGGAATTGAATTAGCACCGGGAGTTATAGAAGAGTTGTTGGAAAAATTTGCTCAAATGGTTCCCCCTTCTACATCAGCTACTTCTCAACAAACTCAAGAAAATAATATTCCTCCACTAGTAAAACCAGATATTAACCAAGGAACTCAAACAGATGAAGTAGGGAAAAGTCCGATTGAAGATGTAGAAATGCAAGCTCAAAGTTCTCAAGCTCAAAACGTATTTGAAACTCGAACACAAGGATATGGTGTCGAACCACCACCTCGTCCTCCACCTCCTCCCACTATCCATCCAGCTATGTTCCAACCGATCCCGTATTATCCAGAGTTCTCTTTACCATCATCGTCTTACTATAAACACAGATCAGATAGAAGACAGGATGCTGGTGATGCCCCCGCACCACCGTCAAGAAGTCGAAAACATAAACGAGAATTATCTATATCTAGTTCGGATGATGAAGATTATAAACCAGTATCGAGAAGAATACCGTCGTCACAACGTATTCCAGAACCATCAGAAGCATCTGTTTCTGAACTGTCCATGCAACTTCTAAGAGCTTGTCAGAATTCTGTGTCAAGAACTATACAGCATATTGTAACATATATCAAAAAGCATTTCGGAGATGCTCAGTCAAAGAAAGAGGTTGAAATGGCCGTTGTCATATTTTTGGTAATGGCCGCTGGTCTTATAATGTTAAGTTTAGGCGATGGTCGAACCGTGCATCACCACCATTGGGATTTTATAAACCCACCGGACAGTGGTAAGCACTAATACTTTTATGTTACTATAATCTTTAGGTGTATTATGTTATGTATTATGGCTATGTTTATCTAGTTATATGGATCGCATTATTATAAATAACGATGATGGCATTTTAACACTTATTTATAAAATCATTTATCCACACATTTAATCTCTATTTATACGAGAAGAACACATCATTTCTCAAATGTGTAATTACATGTTATTTATATAACCTATACAAAATATAATCTTTATAGAAATGCATTTATGTTTTCTTACTTTGTTTCATCAAATAACCAACCTATTTTTAATGAATTACTCTTTCTTATTTTTTAAATCTAGTTGACAACTTGTAGATAAACCATATACTGTATTAATTTAAGATTGTAGGATAAAATACGTTATGTTGTGCTCAGTTTATTTACGTCAAATTATTATTTATTGTTCGGTCTAGATTTGTTGTATTTATTTATGTTACATGTATGTTTTAAAAGTGTATAAAATATAAATAAAAACTGTAAAACAATTATATTTTGTTTTTTTTTTTTTTTTGAGAGCATAATTTTTTATACCAACATTAATTAAAGAGGAATAAAAACTTGATAACTAATAAGAACATTAGACTGATCATAAACAATAATTTTAATCATAGTTTTTTTTTTTTTTTAAAAAAAGATATATCTTTAAAATTTATATTCCTTTGTATTGTGTATTGTGCCAACCTTTTTGTATTGTGCCAACCTTACTTTTAAAAGGCCTGTGGGCCGTTGATGTATCAATAAATAAATAAATATCTGGGTTTTGTTTGTTATAAACCCAAATACAACCTTATACACCTTTCACAGTAAGCTACTAAAAGCTTGTGTCGTGAAAGGGGAGTTTGCCGGCACCTGATATCGAACCACGGACCCCTTGTTCACGAGGCCGAGACTCTACCTCCAGGCTACCGACGAACTCTTGTTGATGAAGAATAAAAATTACTTTGATCTAAAATGTTAAAGATTTAGATATAAATAATGGTATTCTTACCGGGAGACACACCAAATGGGCTCACATCTATTCTTGGAATGTATTTATTAAATTAAGCGTAGTTCTACCCTGAAGGCCATTCACAGAGGACCGAAGAAGGAAACAATAAAAACTTTGTAAGTGAAAACTATCATTATATGATTTTAATTACTGCCAAATGTTTCCATTGAAACATTATTAATGAGCAAAGGAATTCTCGTTGGAGTGCTATTTTTTTATTTTTTTATTATCATCACATAAATACCTACTTATTTATTTAATTTCATTTATTTACATTTACTGGTATCAGCAGCCCTACTCCCGACACAATCTAAATGCGATCTAATCTTGTTTGCATCTTAAAATGGCGAATTGGTACTTTTGAACACGGTCTAAATCTAATATTTAAGACCGATCTAGTTTGATGTCTTAAAAATTCGTTAAGATCTTAATATTTGTATGAAATCGGTACTCTTGAAACAAAATTGTCAAGGCCGATCTTAATACCGGTCTAGTATAGCGATCTAGTAGCTGTCAAAACTTAAGATTGCCGTGAAGGTACATTTTAGCAATCTAAAAGTCTTTTTCCATAGTTTTTCCATCTTTTTACAACGCAAGATTGTTTATTTTTTAGAATAATATTTATTTTAGTATATTTCTAATACTTTTTTCCTATCTTGCTGTGTTTTTTACGCAAATAAAATTTGGTGTCGATTGATAGTTTTGTCCGAGTCGCTTTTTTTGAAGTGTAACTGTGCGACTAGTTTTAAAACGTATAATGCATTGTGGAATTGTCGTGAACAGTGTATGTGTTGTTTATCTGACTACTGTCCTATATTCTCATTCATTGGAGGTATACAAGGCCTCCATCCTGTAACAGATGACGCTAAAACATGGATTCGGACCCCCTCGAGATTCAAGTCTAGCGGGCTAGAAGAAGATGAGTGAAAAATATTATTTCAAAACTACAACAACGTTCAACTGGATTGGCCATAACATTAGGCACTGGTGTGCTCATCACCATCGAGGAGGGCAAGACCATAGGCAGAAATGGTAAATGCCGACCAAGAAACACCTATATGGATTAAATGAGGACATGAATTGTGGTACGTACATTAGGGTGGAACGAAATTTTTTTTTCTCGAATTTTGATTTGGAATAGTTGTATTTAGTTGCCTTTTGCCATCAATTGCCTGCATTAAAAATATAAAAATTATCAGACAACGGTAAGAGCCCCCGACAAGACATCGAATATTTACAAAAAGGACAATTTAGGGGCTATTTGCGCGGCCTACAAAACAATACAGAACGTATTAAAATAGGTTTATTTTATTCAAAAACATATTCAAATATAGTTAACTAGCAGTTGCAATCAAATATTTCATCATTTTAATATACTTTGGTACTGGGACAGTTGAGCAAAGTGCGGGACAAAGCGGGGGCAGCACGCTTCGATCTACGAATTTGAAGTGTTTCGTTTCAACTAGTGTCGATAATATTGTCTCAAGGTGGAAGGTAGCCCTTCAATTATTTTCACCAGTAGGTACAAGTTGATGTACCTACGTTTTTTAAGTGTATAAATATGACTTCTACAAGACAAAAGTTAAAATGTACGATATTTGGTGAAAGTGCAGAGTTCGAGGAGAATATACTACTTATGTATGAGAATGTGATGAAATTCTTTGAATGGGTTCGACAAGACTTAAAAATAAAGAACAACACAACAAAATACCTAACCTACATTTTTGGAAAAGTGCCGAAACAGTTGAAACAAAAATTGAAGAATTAGGTATGAATAAAATCTTCTATTTCAATTGTTACACACAAACGAGTTTTACGGTTACTTAAAAAATATCACTCAAAATGTTTTGATTTGATTTGTTTGATTTTGTTTGAAATTTGAAAAAGTCTTTGAAGAAACTAAAGAAAATTCAGAGTATAAAGTGGAAAGCTTTTTGACATAGCTGCATGTAAATGTAAAGAATTTGTAAACTGTACTTGTTTGAGAGAAAATAAAGTGCCAAAAGAGGAACAAATATTTTTAGAAGACCAACGCACTAACAGACATATGGTTTTAGGAAGAACGGATCTTATCTAAAGTAAAAAATTGCAGAAAAGAAGATTACGTGCTCTTAAACAAGAAATCAGGCATAATTCAAATACAAGAATTAAAGAAATTTCCTTTTCTTTATATACCTAGGCTAAATAGATCTGAAGTAAGTTCTAATGTTGACCTTCCTTCTTGTTCGTCGGCCGCAGATGGTCTTGACACCGCGAACAAAGTGGATCAAAAGCCTATAAAGCTCACGGATGCCAGTCTTCATAATTTGACGATTGTATGCGATAGATACGGAGTATCAGACCGAGCTGCGGCGGTTATCGTATCATAAATGTTCTATATTCTGCTTCTGATGCTGACTCTGAGGCGCAGTCGACTAACGTCGTGGGATTTCAGAATGAAACTCAGAAGAATAAGACAGAAAGTTTGCGAACAAATTTTAACAGAAGAAAGAGTAACAGAAATTCCTGTCTTATATTTTGATGGAAGGAAAATCCAGACGGCTAAAACTGTTTTAAAAAGATCGAAGAGATTTTAAGTGATTGTATAAGAGAAACATGTTTCGATTATTAAAGAACCAGGTTCTGTTTATGTTGGGTATGTGTTTCCAACATCGGGCAGTGCGAGAAATATTGAAAGAGCTATCCACGGCTTTTTGACGACTGAAAATATATCACCAGAGAGTATAATGACTGTTGGATATAATGGAACAACCACAAATACAGGGAATGTGAGAGGCGTGATTGTTTTTTTGTAAAATAGACTATCTCAACCATTGCATTGGATAATTTGTCTCTTATACGCCAATGAGTTGCTATTGACGCTTTGTTTTCCTATTTGGATAGCCCTATAGCAGGATCTAAATCATTTGCAGGTCAAATTGGTATAGCATTAAAGATGGTTCAAAACATTTATGGAAGCTCATTAACAGCACTAGTTATTTGTCGAACGAATTGTTAGCGATTGTGGACCCAGCTCGTCAAGTGAATAAAAATTCTGTTTCGTGCATGTTTGAGGTGCCAAAAGTGGACTTAAATGCAGGTTCTTACATAGACTTGATTAACTGGCAACAAAATAAATACGAAACCTCAATACTGATGAATATTTCCGATAAGCAGTTACAACATCTTATTGAAAATGGAGGAGAATCGGTTTTGGAGTTAATGAGACTGCCTTACCACATCCAGGCTGTGGAAAGATCAGTAAAAGATGTGATAGAAGCAGCTCTACGTGTATGCGATAAGACAAGAAGATAGGGTTTTGTAAAATCTAATTTAGCGTCTCGAAATCTCATGCCAAAGTTTGAGACGAAAAAGGATTTTTGTTATGAAAAATGACGTTATTCATACCGACACAACTTTCTGAAACTGTGTATATTATTAAAATAAATTATTCTATTAACTAAAATATACTTTACTCTTATCATATAAATGCATAACATATTATATTTAGTTAATATTTTGTTAATAGGGTGTACTTAACAAAGCGTCTGTAAAAACTTAAAAAGTGAAATTTCAAGTCTATGGCGGGACCTCTTGCTGTTGAGCTAGAACTTCCAAATTAGTGGGTGTTATTAACAATTATATAAGGCAACTTTTGCCTGGTATTCCAATTCGATATTCGAAAAAAAAATTTTTTTCATACAAAAGTGTTCCACCCTAACGTACATAGAATTAAAGGTTAATTTCTATAACAGGTTATCCAGTAGTACCCATTAGGAAAAGATATAAATTGATGATCATAGTTGTATTTTTTATTATTATTATCGTTCACTGTATACCGTTACAAGATATTATAGAAGGGCTCAGATGGCAATATTGGGACAAGGGAATGATTCTCGCCCAGTGAATGCCATATTATTTATGTAAATGCATAATTACGTCATGAAACTCAACTATGCAGAAAATAAATCATTATTAAGTTTAATCTGTACCCCTCCCCTAGCTCATATCCGAATGCCCCACAATATCTTGTAACAGTGTACAGTGAAAGATAATAAAAATAAATACAACGATGGGTATAATATATCAACGGTATAGGTCATCAATATTGGTATATTTTCTAACTGGATGCTATTGGATAACCTATAGCAGAAATTCACCGAATTAAAGAGACTAATGTCCCATCCATCCTGAATGTTTTAATTTTTTGTTGGCACAAAGAGGACACCTTGGAAGTTTATTACATGCAGCTGGTCTGCTTGCCACCCCAGTTGTGAGATATGCTATAACGGTGTAGTCGGCCGGTGTGGCGTGGAGGTAACGCTCTTGCCTTTGAGTCACGAGGTCCCGGGTTCGATTCCCGGCCAGGGCAGATTGAGGAATGACCTTTTTCAAATTGTCCTGGGTCTGGGTGTTACATGTATATGTGTTTAGTGCATTGTATATGTGTGTATCATCGCGTTAGTACCCATAATACAAGATTCATCTAAGTTTGTGTTATGTGAAATATCTATGTGTGTTATGTTATGTCTATACAAATGTCTTATGTCTATAGTAATGGTAGTAGTAAAGAGGCTAGCAGAAATTGGATGATATGAGAACTGATGTTCTTGAAACATCCAGGGGTAAAAGGTGGGAGTCCCTTTCTTAAATGTTGACTAGCATAAAATAGAGAGGAATGGAGAATAAATTCTAAATACTTTTTGCTTGTGTTACACAATAATACATTATTTCCCCTTATTAAATAATATGTTTTGTTTACAGGTTATATTCGGATATTATTTAGTTAAAATATTCTTGGAATCATTCTCAACCGTCTCCAGATAGCCTTTAATGGTGCTGATGGGACCATTTACAGAGACAATAAGCGCTGACACATCACACCACTGCTTAAGGAGCTACATTGGCTGAGAGTCTCAAAGAGAGTAGACTTCAAACTGTACCTCACGGTTCATAAAGCCTTGTACGGTGCAGCACATCTATGCCTCGCTGAGCTCTGTCCCATCAACAAAACTCTAAAGCGACTACTGCACTCATCTTCCACCACTGTCAACAAACTTGTAGAACCCAACAGGGAAAACATTTCCAAATTTGCAGATAGGAGCTTCAGCGTCAAGGAGCCAACTGCCTGGAAAAGATTACCTGCGGCTTTAAGACAAAACCAACCTACTGTTACATTCAGGCTAGCAAACTGAAACATTGCTGTTCAGGAGAAGTCATGGTGCCCTTGAAATGGTCACGGAACATTAAAGAGGCGCCAAATACAAATTGTCCATATTAGTATTATACGTATTTATTTACTACACATATATACAGCTTAAAGCTTTTATAAAATGGTATTCAAAATTCAAACAACAATTAATACTGTATAAAAATAAAAAGCAATTAAAAATGTATAAAATGTAAGATAGTGTCATTACACTATTAAAAAATAAATATCAAAATACCAGTAAAAATAATTGCATTGAACTGGCTACAATTAATAAAAGAAGAAGTACACAATATTAGTCAAACGATAAAATTAATAATAAAGAATTCTCAGATAAAACAGTCAAAATTCATGGTATCAAAGTTCATTCAATAAACAATTTATTGAAACTACACATCCGTCACATAAAAAGTTTGAGACGGAGAAAATAAAATGCCAAATGTCACAAAAACAAAACACAAAAAACAACAACAAAACAATAATTATATAAATATTTCAAGAATTCATAAATAAAGATTCCAATTTGGAGCAGTGCGTGGACTTTCACTTAGGTCGGAGAACAATAGATTGCTCTTGATTTCTACTCTTCATCTTTTAGCATTCACACCGCTAGACTTTGGAACCAGCTTCCCTCTACAATCGGCACCAGCTCATCGTTTATGTCTTTTAAAATAAATTAGTCTCTAGGTGATGAACACTACATTCCTAATATATGTTAACTGTTTATTATTTATTTATTTGAGATAAATAAACATTTTATTTTGAAATTTATGTTTTTTTTTTTTGCCTTTATTATTGTTGTCAATTAAATTCTTATAAAACTGGAAAAATTTTGATTCATCGTGTCAAACATGGCAAAAATGCTGGTGCACAATACCATTCTGTTACCGACACTTATGTTTACGAGCGAAACTTGGACGTGGTTGAAAAAGGACGAGAGTGGAATAAATGCTGTGGAGATGCGTTCACTGAGAAGAATGGTTGGTAAAACGTCGCGAGATAGAGTGAAGAATGAGGATATCAGGAGAATGAACAGAACAAAACTTAATTTCTTTTTATTATTGTTTTTAATTATGTATGACAACCAATTGGGCTTTGATTTAATTTCACAGAATAATATATGAACACTTATAACTGGACATTGCATTGTATACTTGTTGTTGATCATTGTTTTATTGTACTAAACATATATGTATTGTCTGTAGTGTTCCGTTGACCAAAATAAATAAATGAAAATGAGCGGATGTGAGAGGAATGTGTGTTAACAAAGATATGATGAGCGAATGCACGATGAAAGGATGAAGTAGATGATGTGTGTATCTGAAAGAGGGGGTGTGACGAAGCGCAGAGTCCAAGAACATTGTGGCTTAGTCACTTGGATCAAATTCATAAAGACGGTCGCGTGTTGAGTAAGAGAAATCGGCATTCATGAATGAGAAACTGGATGAATGTAGAGGAAACGAAATAAGTATGTAAGGATAGATCTTTATGGCGTTCCGTTCTTTCTGCCTACCCCACCTGGGACACGGCGTGAGGGTAAAGAATAGTACATTTTTAATGCATTAAGTATTTATGAATTGTCATACAAAAAATATTATTCAATGTTATTCATTGAATTATAATAGGTAAGTATCATGTTTGACAAAAGTTATCCACTAATTGATATCTGTCATACTTCAAAAATGTACACATCATCTGCATACATCAATGCATTGACCCGAGTTTAATTCAATTCAACATCCATCTTTCTAAAGGTTGCATTCACAAGTCAGACATGTATCACAATAATTCATCCAATTTCCTTATATTCTCATTCAAATAAACCTTTAAAATACTTCTTCTATCTCTGTAATACACATTCATTAACACACATAATAGAATTTAATTGCCTCACCATATAAACCAGATATTCCGTGGGGCTCCATTCTTTCTGCCTATAATATATAAATTCATGATATATCCTATCCTTTACCTTCATGCCGTGTCCCGGGTGAGATAGGCAGAGAGAACGGAACGCCATGTTGATCTTTCCTTACATACTTCTTTTGCTTCCTTTACATTCATCCAGTTTCTCATACATGCACGCCGATTCCTCTTACTTAACATGCGACCACCCTTGAGTATTTGATCCACAAGGTTCTTGGACGTCCGTGCTTTCTCACACCCTCTCTTTCAGATAAATATACCTTCTTCGTCAATCTTACACCATCCATTTGCTCTACATGACCAAACCATCTCAATTTATTTACACGCATTCTATCAACAACACTCTTCTTGCATCCACTCGTTCTTCTAATATCCTCATTTCTTACTCTATCTTGCAATGTTTTACCTACCATTCTTCTCAGTGTTTGCATCTCCACTGCATTTATTCCACTTTCGTCCTTCTACAGCCATGTCCAAGTTTCGCTTGCATACATAAGTATCGGTGCGAGGATGGCGTTGTGCACCAGCATTTTGTTTATATTTTATAATAATTTTTGTTTATATTTTATAATAACATGTTCGAGACATTGCTATTAGATCGAAGTGCACCGTTCACTTTTCTTTTTTCAATATCTCTTTCGTATCTACCATCCATCGCAAACATACATATCCATTCACTTGCTCCAAACATTCATTTCACACATTGTTCTATCAATCTCTCTTTCAAACACCAGCACTTTCGTCTTAGTCACATTCATTTTCATCCCATTCATTCTGCAACTTTCATGTACACTCTCGCACTTCTTTCTTGCACGCTCTGTAAGTTTCTTTCATTCATTCATGATATAGGCAAAAATTAAAAACATTCTTCATTCGTTCCTTTTATTTGTTTCTTTCATTCATTCATGATAAAGGTAATAATTAAAAACATTCTTAATTCGTTCCTTATATTTGTTTCTTTCATTCATTCATGATAAAGGTAATAATTAAAAACATTCTTCATTCGTTCCTTATATTTGTTTCTTTCATTCATTCATGATAAAGGTAATAATTAAAAACATATAAGTATACAACATTTATTTGAGAATGGTTCAAGACTTTATAAATCAAAATTAATTCAACTTATTCCTACTCAACTGTTGGTGTATTTTCCCTAGTTGTAGCACCAAAAGTCAGGCATTGTTCTATGCTACAGGATCATCGTCCAATTATAGCTATTATTCATCAATGAATCGACTCCATGTAATAGGGAATTATCACCGTGAAGTTGATTTCAACTATTCAGAGTACACCATGAGCAAATGTGCTGTGAGCGGGTTTATTCAAAGGTTCATGCTTTCTGTTGAGAATATCCAGTAGTTTCTATTGTCATGATGTATTCATTGTCTCTTATATGTTGATTGTGTTTGTTCCAAGTGTGTTGTTTTTTTTTTAAGTTATTGTAGTGTAAAGGCTATTTAGCCATATACTTTGTTAACAAATAAATAAATTGTTTTACTTCATCACACAAAAAAGAGCTTCTCTTTAAAGTTCGTAGACGATCATATGCAGACATTATTCATTAATCCTTGTGTAGAAAAACATTTTAGTTAAGTTAATGTCCCAATAAACCTATAAACAAAACATGTTATTTAATGCATTATTTTTGTAACAAAGTACATTAATGATTGTTTCCACAATTCTTATTTCATACTTACCTTAATTTATGACTTTCTGATCATTTTAATATAATAAATTCGCGAATACTTCTGCAAAAACAACAAACTAATACATCGCAAAACAAGCATTGATAACTGTCAGTGTCAGTAAGATAATAATAGACAATTGCAAAATATGTCATAGACAAAAATAGTGTCAATGCATAGGTTTTAAAAAATATTATTTATAAATTAATTGCACTGTTATACATCATTATATAATATCATTTTCATTTCATTTAATCAGAAATTGATATAAGATTTATAAAAAATGTGTAAATACGGTGAAATCACGTGATATATTAGTTTTAATAATTCAGTTGTCGTGATTGTCATGTTGGTACCCATAGATAACGGCGTTAGGAAATACATCTCTATATTAAGACATCTTAAAGTTAAGATTAGATCAAGATCAAGACTAGATTGCGTCGGGGGTACCATCTACAAGTCTTAATCTAATCTTGATCTTAAGATCGAATCTAATCTTGATTGAATTCAAGAGTAGCCCTGCTGAGCTAAACATACAGTGTTCAACTAAGATTTGAACTATTTTATATAGGTTATAACGATGCCATATATACACGTCATGTCACAAACTTTGAAATGAAAGCAATTTGTTTAAAAAAAATTAAAAAGCTCTGATAAACCTTAAATCTTATTGACATTTTCTTCGATCACTCAATATAAGTAATTACATAGTTGCTTGATTAGTATTTCAAATATCATCTTATAACTGTGGCCCATTTGTAGCAGCATGATTATCAAATTTTTCATCACATACATACATACATCTTCTTCCCCTTGTCCAAGTTGGGTCGGGGGCCCATTGCGCCTAGGTACTTCCTCCAGAGATCCCTGTCCACTGCTGCTTCCAGGACCTCTGGCCACTCCAAACCAAACCTTTCAACACACAAGTTTGACACCTGCCCTTGCCAGCTTCTTCTAGGACGGCCTACCGGTCTTCATTTTTCATCACTCGATATAATATATAACCGTTATTGTCAACTGGCGGTCACGTGCTGTTGTTCACCAGTTCTGGATGCCAATAATTTGTGCGCCCTTATTTACACCATCCAGCTTATCTTGTTTTCTTCGACTTCTGAGTGTACCATTTAAAAGTCTTCTTAATATATCCTCCTCATCCACTTGCTTTACGTGTACATCTCACTTAAGTCACCCAATTCAAATTTCATATTATGCTACGATAGTTCTTCCACATCGATAATTTAAAGCACAAAAGAAACATGTCCACATTTGACAGTTTCAAGAAAAAATGTTTTCAATGTCTGAGATTCTCAATTAATTATTTAATTTTAGATTAATTCAGAAGACATGTATTTTTCAAGAATTAAGAAAGTCGATAAAAATGCATTCTCAAGTATCATGTTAAATACATGTTACATCTGTGCACAAAACAATGTTCATTTATGGGCATGTGACAATTGGTTTTTATTGAATATTTTGATAATGATATATTTTGATAATGATTGACAACGAAGTGTTAGAGCAAGTTGACGAATGTGTGTACTTAGGTAGCTTGTTCACGAGAGATGGGAAGTGTGAAAGCGATATTGAAAGGAGAAAAGTTGCTGGTAATAAGGTAAATGGTGTAATCCGACCAATAATTGCAAATAGAAACATATCCACCACAGCTAAAAGGTTGGTGCACTCTGCTATCTTAGTGCCAACACTTATGTATGCAAGTGAGACGTGGACATGGTTAAAGAAGGATGAAAGTGGCATAAATGCAGTGGAAATGAGATCGTTGAGAAGGATGTGTGGTAAAAGTCTGAGAGATCGTGTGCGTAACAGTGATATACGAAAGGAATGTGGAATGAAAGTTGGTGTAATAACAAGGATGAATGTAAATAAGTTAAGATGGTTTGGGCACGTGGAAAGAATGAATGAGGACAGAATGACTAAGAAGATATATTTGGCTGAGAGGAATGGTGCTCGGAGACGTGGACGTCCGAGGATTAAATGGCAAGATCATTTAAATCAAATCCTACAGGACGGTCACGTGTTGAGCACATTGAACAGGAGAGCATGCATGAGGAATTGTATGACAGTGACGGAAGCGAAAGATGTATGCAAAGATAGGAGGAAGTAGCGCTCGATCCTTTCTGCCTACCCCGCGAGGGAAGCGGCGTGATGGTATGTATGTATGTATGATATAAGTATTATTGTAATTATGTCCCAGGGCATAGATGACGTTGTAACCGATCTTGAACGTCACATAAATAGTGGACTTGTGTCTTTTGTGCATTAAACCATTATTAAAGACTTATGTAGCTATATGCATATATCTAAATGAATGAATATAATACATTCATTATTCATACATATACGTTTATGTAATATAAATTTTAGATTTTATGTTCTATCAGTCATTATATTTTGGATTTGAAAATTGCTAGTACATTGCACTATGGATATATTTTTTCCGACAATCTGTATTGTTTGATATATTGTATTCATAGAGCTTGGTATAAGGAAATTAACGAAACTTGTTTTTTCTTAGTAGATTATTCGTGTATGTTGTGTATTATTTCTTTACTCTGAGATGGCGTAACTACACCAGAGTATTGGTTAACCGATAAGTAGGTCATATTAAAATATCAATGTAAAGTAGGTGCTGTAGAATTATGTCAATTTTATAATAATACTTAGTACAATACTCGTGGTTTTAATTTATAAACAATGTGAAGTACAGGTAGTGTGAATTTAGCTTATTTACATAAATACATCTATAATATCTATAGGTAGGTATAAGATAATATTGTTATATTGAAAAAATAATTTATATTGAATAGGTATTCATACTGAATAAGTCATGTTTATTTGTAAAGTTTGTTTTCGAGGGATGGAAGATGCGATAGGGACATTGAAAGAAGGAAAGTGGTCGGTGCACTTCGACGCATGACAATGTGTCAAACATGGCTAAAATTCTGGTGCGCAATATCAATCTGGTACCATTACTTACGTATGCAAACGAAACATGGATGTGGTTGAAGAAGGACGTAATTGGAATAAATGCAATGGAGATACGACCACTGAGAAGAGTGGTTGGTAAAACGCTGCGTGATAGAGTGAAGAATGAGGATATTAGGATAATGAGCGGATGCAAGAAGAGTGTTGTGGATAGAATAACCGTAAAGTTAAGATGGTTTGGACATGTTTAACGAATAAATGAGGAAAGAATGACAAAGAGAATATATTATCAACTTGACTGAAAGAGGGGGTGTGAGGAAGCGCAGGCGTCCGAAAACCACATACCATGACCACGTGGATCAAATTCTAAAGGATGGCTGTATGTTGAGTGGACTGACGTGCATCCATGAGAAATTGTATGAATATAGAAGCAGTGTAAGAAGTATGTTAACCCCACTTAGGACACGGCGTGAGGATATAGGATAGCACAGTAATAAGACTTTTATTTTCAAAATAGTATTCGATATAAGAAACAGGTACCTACCTGTCTGCATATTTATGTATGAAATTCCAATAAAGGCTTTTGATATTCGGAAATTTGTTATAAAATCACATACAACATTATAGTTGTACCAATATGTCCTTTTACCATGTGTCTATATGCTGCTTTATAAAATTCCTTCATAATAAGGCCCCATCTCTCTATTATCTGTCAATGTATTCCACCGGCTACTTTCTGACTTTGAGTCGTAATTCCACCTTCTTTAAAACTATAAAGGTACATTGGTATATTTGGGTAGATTTGGGCTATTTATGTAAATATAAAACAAAATCATCTAATAAAATATGTATATGACCACAACATAAACATCTGATGACATACATTCTGAATACAATGTGAAAATATGCATCAAAAAACAACTGTAAGAATAAAATCATCATCATCATCATCGCCCTCAACGCTCCTCTCGGGAGCACAGGGCAGAAACCAGCCTCCTCCATTCAGAGCGTCTCTGTGCCAATTGCGTCACCTCTTCCCACGACATTCCTTGCGCTCTGATATCGTTGTCATAGGAACGGTGTATTGTGAAAGAGGGACGCCCGGGCCGACGGAACCCCTGCGGACGGAAAAACAGTGCTCTTTTTGGCCAACTATCATTGGGCATTCTCAAAACATGTCCCAGCCAGGACCATCGTCTCTCTTGTATTACGGAGATTACAGGTCTCTGCTGGGTGCGCCGGCGCACAGCATCATTTGTAACATGTTCATACCATCTGACATCCAAAATCCTTCTAAGACACTTGTTTTCAAAGCTTAGTATCTTCCGCTCTTGAGCCTTGGTTAAGTGCCAAGACTCGCAGCCATATAGAAGGATTGGGATGATGCACGCATTGAACAAGCGACATTTTGTCCTGATGCTGAGTCCAGACGCCTTCCAAACTTTGTTCATGTTGTTGAAAGCCCCGCTAGCTGCTCCTATGCGGATTGGTAATTCCGACCGGAGATCACCCTCTGGCGTTATGGTTGCTCCCAGGTACCTGAATTTACTAACCTGAGATATTTGGGAATTGCCAACCATTAGTGGGGTGTGAGTACTCGTGCATGTACTATTACATATGTACTCCGTTTTACCAGCGTTGATACGAAGGCCAAGGCGCAAGGAATTTTCATAAAGAGCATTAGCATGGAGGCCCTAAGAAATTCGTACAGAGAGCTAGACCGCCTGGTAAAGCACTCTGTGCGCAAAGACAGACGACGTGATGTCGAAGCCAAAATACAGCTTGCACAAACTGCCGCGGCCAGGAATGACTCGAAGACTCTCTTTGAAATTACCCGCATGTTGGGAGGAAGAGGTCAGAATAAGACTGCTGACTCAATTAATGATAGCAGTGGAAACCTGATCTCTGCCCCTGACTTAGTAAGAGGAAGATGGAGAGAACACTTTGAGTTCATTCTAAACCGACCGGACCCCTCCTCACCTTTTGATGTTGGCAATGAGGATAGCGCCCTAGATATCCCACAGGTATCTGGGATAGCCAAAACCCCCCCAACACATGAGGAGATTGAGGCAGCTGTAAAAAGGCTAAAAAACAACAAGGCCCCAGGTGAAGATGGAATCCACGCAGAGCTCCTTAAGTATGGCATGAATGCGCTTATCCACCCACTGTACCATCTCTTTAACAAGGTGTGGAATGAGGAGTACTGCCCGAAAGATTGGAGAAATGGATCCATCGTGACACTTTTCAAGAAGGGAAACCCACTGGAATGCGGAAATTACCGTGGCATCACACTACTTAGTGTGCCCGGTAAAGTTCTCTCACAAATCATATTGAGTCGCATTCAAAAACCAGTGTTGGCATCTCTGAGAAAGCAACAATGCGGGTTTGTACCTGGCAAGTCCTGTTCGGACGCAATTTTTTGTGCCAGATGTGTACTCCAACAGTCGCAAGAGTTCAACTCACCGCTTGCATGTTGCTTCATTGACTACGAAAAAGCTTTTGACAGCCCCCACAGACCAACCATATGGAAAATACTGGCCGCGTATGGCATCCCGCCCAAGGTGGTAACCATGATCAAAGCCCTGCATATGGACTCTGAATGTTCTGTCAGAACATCAAGTGGTCCAACTGACACCTTCAGGATCACCACTGGAGTCCGGCAGGGCTGTATATTGGCACCTTTTATCTTTGCCATAATTATGGACTACCTGCTCAGAAAATCTATTCTGGGCCCTGGCGGTGTGCCTTTATCACAGCGTGAAAACAGTGAGACGTCTGTGGGAGTGCTGCACGATCTTGAATATGCGGATGATCTAGCCCTTTTTGATACATCTGTGGACGGATTACAGTGCAAGAATAAAATACCAAATATTTATTTCAAACTCTATGTAGGTCGGTACACCATCTTAGTATAATAATATAAATGACAGATCTAATTGTTGTCATGCTTTTGCTTCACTTGTATTAAGAATTATTATAACAGAAAAATAACATAAAAACTTTAAAAAAAGTACGCAACTGGCAATCAAACCCTTCAAAATTATGTCAACAACTCCACTATCGGCCTTACACATCAATAAACTGTAATGAAGCTATTTCTACTATACCATCACGGCATTTCCCACAAATAGCCAGCAGACCAACTGTAGATACATAATAAGTATGTAAGCTGTCTACTTCATTCAAACCAAAAATTAAGACATTCAGGGTGGGTGCCTTTTACAGGACATTCGAAAACTTACGGAATAAACAAGAGTTGTCAGAGTATTGGAAGAAAACAAACTTCAGCAAAAACTGTATACATATAAGTAATACATAAAAAATATAATATGTAAGTACATTTTCACTACTCAATTAGATTGTAATAATCCGCTAATTAAAGGCAAGATAATAATAATGTTAAGGAAATGGGTAATTTATTTTAATCGAGAGAACAAAGGTTCATGATAATTCTTATTATTAGCAATTTACTAATTATTTTTTTTCTATCAAACATCGAGTGGTTAGTAAGTTGTACTTAGAGTTTCAATCTACAGAAAATATTGTTTCTGGCTGAAATATCTCAAAAACAAGGCGGTTTTTTTTTTCTAAAAATAACGAATCGTCTAAACTTTAAAAAAATAAAAAATCGTCTTACCTTTTTAATAAATACATTTCATTCACAATATTACTGTTCATGCTTTGCTCGGCACAGGGTGAAACATAAAGCAGACTTATTGCGGCATCTTGATTTCACAGGACGGGCTCTGGAGACAGAGCGTTTAGTGTTGCGGGTCCATGATGCTTCGCCACATACATACAAATATACAGTAAGTACTCCTCTCGCGTTGTTTCCAAAGAACCGATTCATTGTAGAAAGAAATATTTATTGAAATATAACAGAGTACCTATACTCTTCTGAAAATTTCTTGAAAATTTACTTACTTCTAATAAGCCGAACAGCTCTTGTAGGGCCATATCTTCCAAAACGATAGATCTTCAAACCTTCTTATTTTGAGTAGTGGATTACCAGTCTTCTTTTACATTTAGCACGTATTTTTAATTCAAAATATAACTTCCTGTTAGTTTTTCAAGTTATACTTAGTACAATCTCAGGAGCTTCGTACTAAAAATATTGCTTTTTATACAAATAGGTACGTTCGTACTACAAGAGGGCAACCAGGATTTAGAATCATAAAAAAACCTTTAACACATAAAAATATTTCTTCTAAAAATAGTCTTTCTTCTGAAATATAAGCACTTACCTAATTAGACATCCCTGTCCATCGCTGAACATAAGTCTTCCTACAACTCTCCAGGCATTTGATCCCGAAACTTCTGCATCATCAAAAATTATTTATGCTTATTTGTATTATCACACAGCTTTTTATTTTGATCATAAATGTGTATATTAACCGACAGGAAAAAAGTTAGTAGTAGAAATTTCAGCTAGTACCTACCTACATATAAATAATAAAATAAAAATGTCATTAAAAGTAGATGCACTAACTAGGGAGAGGTCGAGTCGTGATGATAGCCATACCAAGGGTTCGTAAAATTCACAACATAAAAAGTTAAAATACTGCATAATAACATAAAAGCACATCGCAATCCAATTAATTAAGTGACAAAGGAATATTTACATTGATACGTAGATATCTATATATTCATTATATTACATACAGCGAATACAAAAGCATAATAGGTACGTACTATTTCCATAAACAGCGGTGATTGTTAACAAATAATAATATCATTATGAATTCGTCTATAGAAACACAAATGAAGAAATACACTATAGTATTTATTATGAAATACGATGAAAGTCAGTCAACGAACCTGCCATTTAATTACTGCGTCGTTACGCGTAGGTATATAATACTACATGAGATACATAGGATATTTATGTTATATACCCACCTAACTCAAATTAATAATCAAATTTGCCAAGAAACTTTATAAAACATCTTTTCATCACTGGAAAAAAATATGTTTAAAATACTTTGAAACTAACATTCATATACATCTACGTATGTAGGCACATGAACACATTCTTTTATATTGTTTTATAACCAATTAAATAATTTGCATTTAATAATATTCATTAAACCATGTTGTATTTTTATGAGATCTTTACTATACAATCTCTGTAAAATAAAGATCTCATAATTTTATAATATGATCAAAAGAGGTATGGGTATGTTAACTTACATAAAATAAATCACACAACAATATTTATAACTGTATCCTACACAATCTGTTTTATTTATTTATTTAATATTTTTATTTCAAGCAATAAACGGCTTTCGCTTTCTACAGTTTTAGAAAAAGTACAAACTGTGTTTTACATACATTTCAAGCGAAAATAAAACAAAAATATTATTTTTGTTCCAGACAAAATCAAATATAAGTTTTGCAAAGTTAATAAAACAGACTATATTATAATGTCTTAATATAGAATACAAAGTATACAAATAAACAATAAACATATGCACCCACAGGTAATAAAATTCATCCAGGCCCACGGTACACACCTACATAATATAATTATACATAATAATTATGTTATATATTATATAAGTACAAAGAATGATAAAGACTGTTCCCGTTTGTAGAAAACCCATCTTGCCCATTAAACAATCGTAATATCAACCGAATAATGAGATATTTTTAATCTTGCTTTAAATATCTCTACAACTCCATTATGTACTGTTATGTATAATGAAAACAAACATAATTCGATTACCGGACCCCATTCTAAGAATCACTTTATAAGAATAACAAACACATGAAATAAAACTGAAGCGAACAATTACAATAATTACAATTTACTTCATTAACGTTTGTCGACTTTCAAGGGTTTCTTCTTTCATCGTAACCTCTACCTTAACATTGAGTTTTAAGAACTGTAGTGAGATATACAAGGTAGTTTTATTTAGTTTGTTTTAAAATAATGGACAAAAAAATTACGAATTTGAAGCTCTATCCGAAGCCAATAGAAATTATGAGCATATAGATTTTTTCATTAGAACATGAAATGATTTAAAATACCTAACTAATTGTGTAGGATATGTACACGAATATATCCGATCTACAGAATCACGGCATCTCCGTAAATACATGAGCAAAATGTGTATCCTTTACTCATTCTATATACTCGTATACTATAATATATTAGAGCTAGAGTGTAATAAAGTAATATAATTATGTCAGTTCAATCATATTATGTGTATTATAATGTAATGTGTTAATAGTCCTTAAACTATCCTGCATTTCACCCAACCCCCTGCATATGCGCTGGGTGTTGGGCGTTGAGAATCACTCTCATTCCTGAACTCTTCACCACCCTAGAGTATAGAGAAGAACAATTATTATGTAGCAACTAGGAACTATCATTTAAAAAATATATTGCACAATAATATTTCACTTAGTACAATACTTCGTATTGGATGCGAGTCGGCTTTCAAGAGCTTCCGTTCTCATCATCAGGCTAGCGAAAATATGATGAGAACGGAAGCTCTTGAAAGCCAGCTCGCGTCCAATAAGAAGTCACAGTGGATATACTATAAAAAAGTGTTTTATTTATATTATAACACAGGTCTACAAAAAAAATATTTTTGAAAATTGTTTTAGTTTCAATAACTGATTTTTATGTAGTTTTTGGTGCTGATTTCAGAAATGATATTGGTTTTTTTTCCATCTCGTAAGGAAAAGTCATAAAAAAACCATTATTTATACCAGTATTAAATATTAACATTGATATTAAAACATTTTAAACATCGGTTTATCGTATAAAAAGATGAAGAAAAGTTGTCAACGCTGTACTAAAACACAATTACAAGTCTTTGTGGTAATGTTTTCTTTTTCCTTCAAAACTTCTTTTTGTAGTTTTTCCGCTGTAGAGTTGAGGATTTTCTCTTGTTAACATTCAACAGAAGTCAGTCATCATGTTAACGTTCCAGCGTACTCGATATAGCTGCGTTCCATTTCTTTCATATCGTGATGGAATCGTTCTCCTTATTCTTCACTTACTGCTCCAAAATTTTCTGGAAAATAGTCCAGATGAGAATGAAGGTAATGCACTTTAATACTCATGTTGCAGCCCAACAGTTTGTAGTTATTTAACATACCGACAACAATATTCCTATAATTCGGATCTTTTTTATTTCCTTGAAAGCCAGTTACCACTTGTTTAAAAGACTTCCATGCTTTCTTTCGTGGCTTACCATTTTCAACTCGAAGGTTTCATCCTTCATAAGTTTCCTAATATTAGGCCCTACAAATATCCCTTCTCTGGTGGAAGTAAAATCTTTTTAGGATCCACTAAACTCTCCTTCTCAACATTCTTATCTCCAGGAACCAAATTTCTTCGTACTGGCCATTCTTTCTTAACATAATGTTGTTTAGAATCACGGCTATCCCATTCACAGATAAAATTGGGGAACTTTGTGTAGCCACTCTGTAGGCCTAGTAACATAGGGATCACTTAAAGATCTCACAAATGGTCCACTTATGATCAGAGTAATTAATCTTGTTATGGACCAATTCAAGGTTCTTATAACATTCTTTCAAATGAACTGAATGTCCTACTGGTACATATAGGTTGCCAAGAGTAATGTACAGGTAAATCAAGCCCACGAGGAACAGGGCGCATAGTTGAATGAATGTTGAAAGTAGTAGTTGTTCTAAATACCTTTTTAACAAAATCAGAAATGTTTCTCTGTTGCTTTTTGATAGTATCAGTCCCACAAATATTACAAAAACAATCAGGGGAGTTGATGCAACCTCTAGAAGCCATTTCTAAACGCAAAACTAAATTTCACTTCAACGAAGAAACTGTTCAGAGAGGTTTCATCCATACTGAGAGGAAAAGTGGAATGGCGGTAAATCTAGTATGAACCAGATTTTTCTATGGTACTTTAAAGTTTTTTTTTTTACAATAAAGGCTGTTTTATGTTCAAACCAAAATTTAGACTAATTACATAAGTAAGTTAACTTATTTGACTAAATATTGTAATATAATTTAATTCTTTAATTCTTTCAGACAAGCTGTCAAAAATCTTTTTCTCTCATTGAATTTAGCATCTGACTCCTAAATCCTTTTCCCTTTCCCTATGCATGTGCACGCTGCAATTTAATATGTTATACTTTTATTATTATGTGTCCGTAAGTGCATTGTTGCTTGCATGTGTTCTTTTTCTTTTCTTTTGTTTACTTTGTGTTGTATTTTTATTTCTTTTATGACTGTTGATATGTAAGGGTGTATATATGTATGCATGTGTTTTTTTTATAATTTTATTTTAATTTTAGTTACCGGGTTAGTTGCAAGACATCGCATTTTAGCGATAAACTCGCCCTCTGTACATTGAATTTATAATTGTTATTTTTATGCCACTATTTCATTGTGTAATATTGTAACCAATGTACAGTGAAGAATAAAATAAATAAATAAAATTATTATTTTGGATTCGGTACTAAAAGTACGTAGGTATGCAGTAATAACTTTGCTTATGTTTTCGGCATTCACAATATAACAATTTCTAGACATGATATGATTTTTTAGATTACTATGTAATAATTGTTATTTTTTGAGCTTTTTATTTGCTACCGCGGTTTCGGTGGAGCGTCCACCATTAACGAGCGTTAATCTAAAACTATAACATAATAACTAGTTTTAGATTAACGCTCGTTAATGGTGGACGCTCCACCGAAACCGCGGTAGCAAATAAAAAGCTCAAAAAATAACAATTATTACATAATAATCTAAAAAATCATATCATGCAGTAATAAACTTAAAAGTAAAAATGCAATATGTGATTTCTGAGTAAACCGAGGGTGATTGAACTTTTTCATTATTTTTCCAGTAATCTACGCAACATAATACATAAGAAATACTAAAAAATATTGAAACAATTTTTTCATTGTAGACCTGTGATAATTAATATCAGTTCGATCGCGATTTTAAAAAAATCAAGTAACGGATGTGCATTGTAGAATATTTAAAAAACATTCAAAACTGTGATAATTAATTCAACAAGAATTTCCACCAAGAGTCGTCGGTTGATAATATCAACTTTATTCTACGAGTGCCTTTGTGAACCTTTTATAATTGGTTGTATTTTAAGCATTGCAGTCTTCCATTTCATTCAAAGAACCTCTGTGCTTTCAAAAGTCACAACTTACATTGTACATCACGTTCCTTATAAACGAAAAATAATCACAAACTGCATTTCTCTACAATATTTCTACTAAAGGTTATTATGTTACCTTTTCAACTTATGTTACGTTAAGAAATATACGACTGCAAAAACGACGTTAAAAACGCATATTTATCATGATATTTTTTTTATGTAGGTCACAGTTAAAAATGTAACCGATACATTAAAATGCATATACTAGTCGTTAGTCAAAGTTTTTTTTTTTTTGCCGTAAAGATAATAATATAATAATATATGCTGTTTCTCAATAACAACGCCGAGCCGCCGATAAAGTGGGGACCTGTTGCTGAACGTATCGCCTGCAATTGGGGGGAAGAACTTACATATACCGGTGTCAAAAAGACGGTCACTACAGTATCATATTTTGTTTTGTATAACTTAGACAGTGAAAATTTAATTAAATAATAATTAATTCATCTACAAAATATTTTACTTTTGAGTGATAAGTGTTTGTTTTAAACAAATTCCTGAACTCTCGATTGTTCAATTTTTCTTCATTTTCTTAAACAATTTATTTGAAAGGTAGTGTTTTGTTTATAATTGTTTACTTTATTTTTACTTATACAACATGTTTTGTGACAAAGAGTGTTGGAAACATACAAATATGCAAGTTAGTCTCCCAGGCAGTTACGCCATATCCCAGAAGTGGGGTAGCCAGCAGATCAGCTGTATATAATTAATATTCAGGATGGGTAGCAAACCTCATCGCTGTATTTGCAATGTTAATGTCTTTATTTTTTAAGACACCTGGCTTTTCCAGGGCAATCGAAAACTTACGGAAAAGAGTGAGAGACCAGTTGTTTTCGGTGTGCTCCAGGGAATATATCAAATTTCTAATTGAAGATGTAAAGGATGTAGTGTTACATTTTTTTAAATCATAAATTTGATATTAAATACTTAATTTGGCTGCACATGCACTCTTTGTATTTATCACAATTGTATGTTTCACTATTATCGAATTTGTCTTTATTTATTATAACGTTTGTTTCAAGTATACATATTTTAAAATATGTATGATGTCTGATAGATCTAAAAAAAATATTGAAAGATAATTCCAAATCATGTAGATATTTTGTTGACAACAAATATAAATTCAAATTGCAGGCTATAAAATATCAAGTTTTACCAGAAACTGGTATATACGTACAGCAAGCAGATGTGAAGCATTTCTTAAAATGTTTTAAAGCGCAATTACACTGTCATGATTATTTTTTTTGCAAAATAGCTATGCAGTGTACCAAAATAGTAACGAATGACAAAATATAATATTCCTTATATCTTGCCTTGTACTTATTTCCACAATCGTTTATTTCATTATATGATCTACAACCTACAACACGAAGTTTCCTCTTCCCTTTAAAATTTTGTTGTTTATACTCACTGTTATACGAGTATTATCATAATTAGTGTCTCACTAGTTATTTTGTCACTTTCAAAATGTTACTCGGAGAAGTTAACAAAGATACTCAAGATTCCCTATTGATTGTCCTTCTAACTAAAGAAGTTATATTTTTTTATAATGTAGTACTAAAATGACGTTCGATAATTATTCACCGATACAATATTATATATTATTTTTAAGCCATGCATAAGTGTGTGCAATTTCATTCTCATCGGTAAGACCCAGTTTCGTTGAAAGAAAAATGATTATGCTGACATACATTTCGAGCCATGTTATTATTAAAATACATTAACCTTTTATGAAACGACGGAGTAAAAGTTACATAACGAGATATCTACCTATGTATTTCATTATCACCAGATAATACCACCTTACATTGTAACTGTATACCCATATGTAACTCATTCTTTGATACTGTGAACGTAGCCACGGCGTTCTCTATAATAAAAATATTATGACGTTTGTCTAATGTATGCATTGAAGTATTATCAAATTAAAGTATATACGTATTGTTATTTCACACAATGAATTTATTACTTTTTACATTAAGTATCCCTATAAAGTAACAGACAATTTAAAAGCACTTTCAGAATTTTACACTATCATCATTTCAATCGTAAAGTGAAGAAGGTAGAATAAATATAAACTTATAATGCTGTGATATAATGAAGATAATTATTGACGATTTTTCAACTTCTTCTATCACATTTATCTGCATGTAATAGAAATATAACATACAAAGAAAGTACAACAAAAGTAGACGTATTTTATTACTGTAACAGGTTACCGATATAACCAAAGGTATGATTTTATGACTGAGTCGAATAATTTGCTTTTTTTTAAATACCTTTTGATTTCTTTAGTAAAATTGCATCATATTAATTGCAATATATTACAACCTCTCTGAAAAGAGAATAATATTGTACATATTATAAAACAGCAGCAATTTGGGCAAATCATACTAATATAGATTGGTGGCACTATAATATGAAAATATAAACTAGACCACCGGTATGTGTAAAGCGAATTAGCCAATTTGATAATATAATTATTACATTATACCTAGCCATATGAAATAATCATTATTGTGTTATTTAAAAATATTATTATTTTGATGACTGGTGCCGTTCTTGTAAGACCATGTTGTTTATAATGCATGTTGTTAATATTGAGTCACTATGCCACTCGAAATAAGTAGGTCGCATTTCACTTTCATACAAATCATCGCGTCAGTACCTACCTACATAGGTAAACCATACATCAGCCATAGTGCTTATAATGATTACATTACTGTAATATAATTTATACCCACTCTCATTTTAACTGACACTTTTTAACTTTTAAGAAATAAATGCATTCGTACACGTGTAATTATAAAATAGTGAACAAATTTAAATTGATATCTTCAAAATTTACGCAATCATTTAACTTACAATACATTTATCACAACATTGCGAAATGAATTTAAAATCCTTTTGACTGCGAAAAAGTACCACGTACCAATCATTTCAGTTGATATGATCAACAAGTAGTATTTTTCATTTTAATTCAACTGTTTATTCTACATCCATAGTTTAATATCTACCTCGACTCACTCTCTGATCTACTCCGATAATTTACTAAACATACATCAAGTGGACACTTATTTTTCATACAATGTATGTGCACTTGAAGCATGTACCTATTCAAGTAAACATACCTTAGTCTATTCGTAATGCCATAAAATATTCATATCGAGAGCAAACCGATCAATGTTGATATGTTTCCGATATTTAATACTTTCTTCGGTATTTTGCAATTGTGTATCTTTCTACTTCTACTTTATAGAATGTCAACATTCATCCATCTTGTGCACTTTAATAATCTTTTAATAATAAAATGGCACACCTATGTGTTCTGCTACACCTAGAGAAATACTAATGGATGTTTGTTTACTGACATACCTACTGTATGGCAACAGTCTAGCGATCATTTCTATAGTGAAAATACGATGAGTTTCGTGACAAATTCGAATAGATATCTATCAACCAAAACATAATCTAATTCAAATGTTGGTTGCGAATTGTAATAGATACACCCACGTGTATAAACTTTGATTTGAATATGCATGCAGATAGGTAGGTACTTCAATTCAACTCACAAAATGCTTATTACCAATAGCCACATTTCAGCTTTGGTACAAAATATTTCGAGTGTTCCGTGGAGCATCTAGCATTGAATTGAACTTCCACCCTTTTCCGTAAGTTTTTAAGTGTCTTGTAAAAGGCAATTGTTTGAAAAAAAAATAAAGACATATTACATCTTAAATTTATCGATAAGGTTTACCACCCCTCCTGAATGTCTTATACTTTAGGTATGGCACGGAAAGGACAACTTGTATATTTTTATAACTTGCAGCTCCATTATTTGCCATGATGACATAGTAGTAGAAGTAGTACAAATTGTTTTTTTTTTCAAAAAGATATATCTGGGTTTTGTTATAAACTCAAACACAACCTTATACACCTTTCACAGTAAGCTACTAAAAGCTTGTGTTGTGAAAGGGGAGTTTACTGGCACCTGGTATCGAATCACGGACTCCTTGTTCACGAAGCCAACACTCTACCTCCAGACTACCGACCAACTCTTTTGATAGGAAATTAGATATTATACCTGTCCAAAATACAATATTGTATCTAGGTTTCGCGCGTTGTGTAACCATTTGCCACAAGGTACTTACATGTAAATACCAAAACAGGCCTTGCATGGATACTTAATCCAAAATTCATTATTGTGATTACATTCCATAGTAGGTACATATATAGGTATCTGAGAGGATCCTGAAATGATTGCATCACAAAATTACTTGGTTCTATACGTGCCGTGGAATAGTGATTACATAATTCAAAACATACCTACATGCTTTATTATATCACGGATACATATATTAATATTCATTGTCTATTAACACTATTCCTGTTTATTTTTGAATTATAAATATCTTTGTTTTTCAATTCATTTAAAGCTTCCAATTATTTTGACAATAATATTTACAAGTAATTAATAAATAATATCTCAGTACGTTATACTTTTAATGGTTATGTTATAACTTAATCATCGCTATACAATTTTCCTGTATTTCATCACCAAATTACTTGACGGCGTAAGTTTAATCAACGCAATCATTTTCTGCAAGTGTTTTTAAATGATTTAGTTGTTGAGTTATGTTCTTATAATAAACAATTATTCAGTTTAATAACAGTCAATCAAATGCATAATCGATAGTTATTATTATATCTTTCCAGTCTTCCTTATTGTTGGCTATATTACTAATGCACTAAAGGGTATCAACTGCCATTTTCATTTACTTCTATTTCAAATCTTGCGTTGAGGTGCAATTTTCTTAAGTGCAGTGGATAAATATTATTAAAGTTAGAGGTGATGCATTTTTTTTCTTTTTACTTGGACAAAATCTACACAAGATGTTCTGTGCATAAAGTATTGAGTTATTAATTTTTTATGTGCTGTTTGACTTTATTCTAAAAACGTAGGTAGGATTTTTTTTGTGTTTCTATGTTTTATTAATTAAAAGTTTTATTTTTTTTTAAAAAAGGTGCATTATAATGCAAAGGTGCATTATATATAATATCCATTGAATTTCTCTTAGATGTTTAAATGAGTGGCTGTTTCTCAATATTATCAGTCACAATTTATGAAATTTTTCTGCCCATATTATCCTCAAAAACGTGTACCAAATTCAACTGCCACTTCAAAAATACACTTTTATAAAATATAAACAGAATATCCGCAGAATAATATCAATTTGCTATATAAATCTCTCATTTATTAATTTTTTGTAAAACTTCCCACTAGATACAGTAGCACACGGATAAAACCTATTTCGAACGTTTACTTATTACTTCATAAAAAGGATAATCTTCAATCTACATCGAATGCAATAGATTTACTTCTTAAGCCCATGTGGGTAAAGAAGAGGGCTATTTATTTACATTTTACATTCTTAGAACTTATGTACTACTTTTAATGATATTTGTTAACTTGACATTGTATTCGTACTAATAAAATTAGCGATTATAAAGTGAAAAGTGTGAAATCAATAATATTAACAATAACTTGTAAATTATAATAATTAAGTACTTATACTAGCATATATTATTATCAATAACTTGTAAATTATAATAATTAAGTACTTATACTAGCATATATTATTATGTTCAGGATGAGTGGCATACCTCATCGCAAAAATGAAGATGGTAAATATTTTAAACGAGAATATTTAATAAAAGATGTTTTTCGGTCACAAACAATAATATTAACAATAACTTGTAAATTGTAATAATTAAGTACTTATACTAGCATATATTATTATGTTCAGGATGAGTGGCATACCTCATCGCGAAAATGAAGATGGTAAATGATTTAAACGATAATATTTAATAAAAGATGTTTTTCGGTCACAAACACAGGCTCTTACAAACGCAAATATAAATAACAAAATATTAAAATCATTAGCATATTATTAAGATGGTTTACGTCTAAAATTGATACGACTACGTACATTGATGTGTTTTGAAAAAAGGATTTATCCATAATACATAAATGTATTTTACATGTGGTACAGTTGATCTGAGTTACGCCAATCAATTGCCGTATTATATTTTCCTCGAATTTAAAGGTTTGCTTTTTGAATTTAGTTTATCAATAATTTATTTTTCCATACAAGTATCATCGTTTTTTTGATATCTCATTCGACAATTGAAATATATATCACATACAAATTCGATATAAACAAATAAAACTTTACATACCAGAAACTGATATGTACAATAGCTCTTTTTCTATAAAGAGAAGCCTTCAATTTTGGAAACGTTAATATATATACCAAAGCTTTGAAAACAAATGTCTTAGAAGGATTTTGGATGTCAAATGGTATGAACATGTTACAAAATGATGTTGTGCGCCGGCGCACCCAGCAGAGACCTTAACGGAGCGGGAACGTGACGTGAAAGTGTGTTATTGACTCAGGCCTCTGTAATCTCCGTAATACAGGAGAGACGTTGGTCCTGGCTGGGACATGTTTTGAGAATGCCCAATGATAGTTGGCCAAAAAGAGCACTGTTCTTCCGTCGTCCGCAGGTGTTCCGTCGGCCCGGGCATCCCTCTTTCACAATACACCGTTCCTATGACAACGATATCAGTGCGCAAGGAATGACGTGGAAAGAGGTAACGCAATTGGCGCAGAGACGCTCTGAATGGAGGAGGCTGGTTTCTGCCCTGTACTTCCGAGAGGAGCGTTGAGGGCGAGAGAGAGATATACCAAAGTATTTTCCGTCTCATCTCAATATTACGAAATGTAATTTTGTATCTAAAACAACAACACACAAAGATTGCATTGTGCTTATTAAGCTTCGTAATTAATTATACTGTAATTTCACTACTCAAAAGTGCAACTACAACTGATGGCAATCGTGTTTATACTTCCAATAGAAGCCCTTAGTATTTGCAAGGCAAAGGCGAAGGTTTTATAAAGTTGATTCTATTAACGTTTATGTAAATACCTTGTAGCTGGAACACGTAACGAATGCACGACCGTCGGGCAAACAAGAAAACTTGGAAAACCTGTTGATAATTATTTATTTTAAATAATAATATAAATCTATTTTTATAAAATATCTTGGATAAGTACTTTGTTTATGCAATAATATAAGTAAACACGAGAATATTTTCCTTGCATTTATAAAATATGAAATAAACTTGTGCTCTTTCCTAGATAGTTCACTAAAACAATCTTTACTTTTCTTTTGTAAGAACTATTTTTATTACAAACATTTCCGTATTTATAAATAACTGTGGGCCTAGTCAAAACACATTTAAGCGTTTCGTTTTCATTCAAACGCGGACGACGTTGCGAGAAAGCGTCAATTTTCGTAGCTAAAATACCCAAGTAGCTCCGAAAATTTACACGTTCTCGCAACCTCGTCTTGTTTGAACGAAAACGTAACGCTTAAATGTGTTTTGACTAGGCCTACTAGTATTTTAAGATTCATTGTCTTCTGATTCTACTTCTATTTTCTGCATTTTACGTGTGAATTGGAGTCAAGTAAAGAAAAATATTGATCTGTCTATCTATTCCCTCACCCGTATCCCAAGTGGGATAGGCAGAGAGAACGGGACGCCAGTTAGATCTGTCCTTACATACTTCTTTCGCCTCCTCTACAGTCATATAATTTCTCTTACTCAAAACACGGCCGTCCTTGAGAATTTGATCTACATGTTCAAGCCATGTAGTTCTCGGACGCCCGCGCTTCCTCACACCCCTCCTTTCAGCCAAGTAAGGGAAAATATTGATATTGAAAAAATAAAAAAAAATAAAAATAGGTAATATGTGTAAATACAAATACCTAAATAATAGATATGTATAAATATACAATCTGAGTTAAGGGGCAATATTACCATAATATTATGTTTATCAAATTACCATTGAGTAAACACATATTATGTATGTGTGTACTAACAATGCTGTAAGAACAAAAAACTTATTTTATTAAGTTGCAATATAAATCTTATATTGAACCGGTTTCGCTACTATCCTCATTTTTAACACGAAACAGGGTCAATCATTAATGAATTACTTGGTTATGTAACAATATTGTTATTGCATTATACTATGGTAAAAATACTTTTATCTCGATTTGATTGTGTATGTTTACCATTTATTTATTTTTCTCGTATTATTATCACAGATTGTATAGCAGAACAGTATAGTACTGTAGTTCGGAGCAAAACATTCGGTGTGTTCACCTCTATATCGCGCCACTTCAGTAAGTACATAAGTATACATTTTCCATAAATACATAATTATATTGTAAGATGTAGGTAGGTATAGTATAATATTATGCATTATTACGATTTATGTTTACTTTTTATATTGAGCTATGCGATTTTATTCTATTTTAATCACTTTACTTTACTAATGAAGTAAATTTTTGAATGTTATAATATAATTTGTACATATTAATATTTACCTCTACCTACGCTACGATTGCATATAAGCATTTGATTTGTCTTGTTATATATCATCTATTTTGATTATTTGGATATATGCTATATACCTAATATATTAAAATTTCAATAGTACCTATAACTATCCACTATTAAATGAAATCCAAACAAAACCGTTAAAAATGCCTTCATTATTAATGTTCCAAATAATTAAAACAAAGTATTTAAAACACTTTATTTATTTTCAAATTATTTTGACGTTGGTACAGAACACTTTCGTTTATAACGAAACATTATGGCCTCTTAATTTTTACTATATAGCTCAGAAAGTTGCTCTGTTACACTGAAGATACAACGGTTGATTTATAAGTACCTACCTACCTTTCACAACAGTTATATTATTATAAAATTAGTTCCACTGAGATAGATTTATGATAAAGACTATAACGTAATTGTGGCAAAGCGATTACTACTACTATTACTACTATTATTATGTGTGTATGTGTGTTACTTATATTATGTAGTGATAACATTATTATGCACTGCGAAATGTGTAGATAGATTATTATGTTTGATGGTACACTATAAACCTATTCTGTGTTTACTTACCTACTTTACACAAATTTTCTGTGTGTAATTTGTAAATGCTTGCGAATTATTCAACATCGTATTAACGATACATTTCCATTATTAAAACTACAAAAGCAACAAGTTGTTGCCATTATGGTAGGTAGTTTGAAAATATATTCCCCTAATTTTTTTTTTATATTTACTACAAAGAGATTGCCTACCCACCCAAGTTGTTACCTATTAAATTCATTTTAATATGAAATACCTATATTATATTATGTCAAGAAATAATTTCATTCCTTGGTTTGACTAACCATTTGTTGTTACGTAGTCTTGCAAGAAATTGGAATTAAAAATTTATTTAGCAGAAGTAAAAATTACTAATATAAAGTGATATTTAGAAATCTTTACATATAAGACGTTATAAATTGTAATGGAATTTTCCTACCTGCTCCTCCATTCTATACTTTATTTACTGGAGTTGCATTCAATACTATTTAAAGCTTGCGTGAATGTAGCGGAAATCTTCAGATAAATAGATGTGGAAATGTTCGAGCCAAAATGGGAAATAGAAAATAACATCGAGAAACGTGCAACTGCTATAAAAAGGTCGAAATAATGTAGTCCAATATAAAAATCTACTCCCTCGATGAGATGCGAATGTATGCATCATAGAATAATAACTAGAAGTACAGACGTGCCTACAACTAAATAATACGATTTCCTTACTATGCACCTCCGCACTACATATTTGAATTTCTGCTAAAATTTTCTGCCACGATCGGAATACTCTCTACTATACATATGCACTTTGCAAACAAATTATTTACCTATTTTATTTTTATATAACCTACGCTTCTTATTTTAAAAAATCTACAAGTATTTTCATTTCGTATCTCAAATTATGTTTAATCGCACTACCAAATTACACCGCACTGTCCTGTGGAGTCCCTGATTAAAAATAGGTCTGCCAAGTGTACTGTAAGAAGCAGGTATTTGTAAATCAATCAGTTCAGCGATGAAGTATGCCACATGTATGTCATAACATATATTGGCACGAAGAAGACAAATTGCATGTTTTTAGGTCTACTGACTTCCCCATGTGTGCCTTGATGATATTGTATGCCTTTCTATTGCAAAAGAGAATACAACTGAAAACAACAACAGCTATGTTACAAACATTCACCGCAACTTTTTTCATCTATATCATCTCAATCTTCATAAAACAAGTAGGCGATATATATATTATGTATACTAAAAATGATTTAGAATGTCATTGAATAGGAAAACGAAACTGATGTAGGTACACCTCTGTTGAGTCACTACAACTCTTGCCTATTACTTTTACACCATCGGCAATGTATGTAAGTAGGAATTTCCTCATCATTGCTGTTACAAAATACAGACAAAATGCAGCGCCTCGGGCGGTAATTGGCCGCGATATCAGCATCAACCGCATATTACTTATAAGATTCTTAAGTTTGCGGTTTATTACACTACCAGATCAGTTCACATTTTTTATGAAATCTAAACATCAGTATTCAGCATTATCTCTCTAATTATAAATATTGGATTAGTCGAAAAAAATACTCCTTAGCGATAAACTCGCCCTCTATACCCTATTCCACATTTTTTTTTATTTGCATCGGAATTTATTGGATCCCAAGTTACCTACCACTTTGACATGTTATATGATATTTAAGATGCGAATATATGTATTTTAATTGCTAAAATTATTTAGGTTTCACGAATGAATATATTAAATTTCTATTTATATATATTCCAATTCAAAACTGATGAAGTTTAATGTTACAGCACGCCTTGGCCATAAGTGTTTACCGATGACATATAAAATAACGCAATAACACGCACTCATTCAAAATTAAATCAAACGATGTTACTCAATTTCATTAAAAATCGCGAATAAGAAGTAGATATTTCTCAAAACGAATAAAATGAGAGTGATCGAACAAAATGGGTCGTGTTACATGAACGTAGTCGGTTATATAATGACAAACGTAGCAGTGGGTCACTGTCAGCTATAACAACCGGTTTTCGCAATATTCCAACACAAATCAACAGATGGTGTAATATAATAATAATAATATTTACATTTTTATATATCTATGATACAATTATTATGATCGAATCTATTTGAATTGCGTTTCCTGGAACAAGTTTATGCAGTGGGAGTTGCAAAGCGGATAGTGGTGGGCGAATGGATCGATATTACTGAATCAGGAAAATTTCAAAACGATGAATGTCATCTCTACTAGTACGGTGATATTACATGATCTTTAAAAATTATCGGAAACAAAATTGTTTTTAATTGAAA
This sequence comes from Athripsodes cinereus, assembly GCA_947579605.1. Classification (NCBI taxonomy): domain Eukaryota; kingdom Metazoa; phylum Arthropoda; class Insecta; order Trichoptera; family Leptoceridae; genus Athripsodes; species Athripsodes cinereus. The sequence continues at coordinate 12,846,319 of OX388329.1, forward strand.
TATTTTTTTGATTACAATCACAAAAATATTCCTTTTTAATTTTCACATCAAGGTAATATTAATAAGGAAAATCTGTCGAGGCCTTTGTGAATATTTATTTTTCTAATCTATTAAATACACGCGTATGTTTTCGCTATATTTTTCTTTAAATATAAACTAATTTTTGTCTTCGTTTGGACAACAGCATCAGATTATCCGGAATTTCGTGGGAAAAGAGATTAGCTGTCGCAAGAACAGGTAGCTCGGTACTTCATACTCCCAGGAGGAATTTTCCTTTCTATTTTTTCAATCCATCTTATTATGATATCTCCCACAAGAGGAGTAATCAGAGAATCAACTGCTTTTAATAATCATGCAAGTCGTTATATCCAGGTCAATAAAAGTAGGTACATCCAGGATAGCAGGAGACATACCTCATCGCTGAACTAAGATGTGAATAATTTAAAGTTGATGTTTTACGACTATCTACTTTTTACAGGGCATAATTTTTCTTTTAAAAAGTGGAAGGGCACACTTGCACAATATTTTTCAACTTGGCTAAAAAAAATCATATAGATCAAATAAGTTATATAAGATGCCCGGAAGCGCAATGTTAGCAATCAAAAATTTTTTTTCTGTTATAATTCTAGTTAAATAATTATTATTAATTTATGCAATACGTTACTCGCAAATTATGCAATTGTAAATATATCAACAATATCTAATACGCAAACATAATATCATAACTGAATTATTTCTCATAATGTAATATGTATACCTATACGCTTGTGTCATAAATATAAATTGTGAGTTCCTACCTACCATTATATTTCGTCATTTCGACATATATATACTTTCTGTGGAATAATACCTATGTATTTCTTAATAACTCATTATTTATATTAAATACTTGACAATATACCCACTTACCTACCTAATAATCTCAAAGTGATAACAGTTCAGTGAATAAATCGATGTATATAAGTAGAGAACAAAGAATTATACATTATTTTTTATTTTACTACTACTATCTACTATTATGCCTTCACGCCGTGACTCAAGTGGGATAGGCAGAGACAACGGAACGCCAAACAGATTATTCTATTTTTTTACATCTATTATTAATCGTTAAAATTGCAAGTGAGTAAGTATGTATGTTTGGGAAGTGTGTTTGCGAGGAATGAAAGATACGATAAGGACATTCAAAGAAGAAAAGTGGCCTGTGAAAGAGTGAAAGTCGCACTTCGATCTATTGTTAGCAATTGCGATATTTCGAACATGGCAAAAATGCTGGTGCACAACTGCACAATACGATTCTCTCTTTATCTCTTCATCCAAGTTTCGCATTCATTCTTGTCTAAAAAAGCGAAACTAGGACTTGGTTGAAGAAGGACGAAAGTGGAATAAATGTTCTGGAAGTGCGATCACGATCAGAAGAATGGTTGGTAAAACGTTGCGAGATACAGTGAGAATTGTTAGTCGACCAATTATTTTCCCGGTCGTAAAATATTTTCTTATTTGTTTGAAAACCTAAACAGCACAAAGCCATCTAAAAAACATGATACAATATTATTTAATAATTCATAATTCAAGAGTTTTTGTGTTTACGCTGTGGAAATCCATTTTTAATTTTAATAAATAAAATATAAAAATATATTATTGAGCACTGTTTAATCTCCACTATGTTAGGTTCCCTGAAGATGCCTACAAGTATAGGCGAAAACTTTCGGTATTTAACCTAACATAGTGGAGATTAAACAGTGCTCAATAATATATTTTTATATTTTATTTATTAAAATATTATTTACATTAATTAGAAGGTATTTGTATCTGTATCTCTGTCAGTGATTTCTCATGATTGTACTAATTTCATAGGATATTATGGGGGAATTAACTCGAATAATATTCCTTGTAAGGTTCTGCATCTTTTTTTTTATTATATTATTTATAAATAAACTTCATTTCTGTTTATTATTTTCATACGTTTAGTTTGTCATTATGATTTTAATACTCATGAACGTTAATTATCATATTTTATTTACTAAGTGTTGAATCCAACATTACTTAGAAAAATAAATCTAATCTGAAATAACAAATATTGTACCTACCAATAACTCTAATTATAAATATAACATATACACCTCGCTTAAAATAATTATCTATTGTTTGTATAGGTAGGCTTGATGCAGCGCATTGTGAAAATTAAAAGGACATACAAAATATTAAATTGTTTAGTATAATTACGAACAGGCTCAACAGATATTATACCAGAAAAAACTTTGTCAAAAAGTATAAAGTGAGTATAAACAACATTAATAGGTATACTATCACATGTAAAATAAAAGGTTAATCATAGAATCGTAATTTCGTCGTGTTCATGCTCGCTTCTCAGTGGTAACCCTAAACATTACATAATAATATTGGAAACAATATATAAATTTATATTCCTTTTGTTACAGATTGAAAGATGGCGTCAAGAGGAAAGAAACGTTTCATCACTGAAGCTGAGGATTATGACAGTAGCAAACTCAGTGACGATGTGAAAGATATAGCATGCAAGGAGTTGAGAGAGACGGAAGCCGGACGAGAGCAGGCACTTAGGTCTATGAGGAACTGGGCTATACAGAATCCAAGAATTTCTGCCATCAGGATGGGTACCAGAACAATAAAGAATATTTATAAAAACATACATTATTACACAATTATATTAATTTTCATATATCTTTAGAAAATGTATGTACTTTAAACCAATTCACTTAGGATCATATCTTAATATCTTAATTCCAGGAATATAAATTTTCCTGTCCTCCCTTGTAATTTTATTTTATATTTTTCTCTATGAGATAGATAAAGGTACACCCACAACTTTTTATTCCTTGTTAGTTTCATTGGATTTTACATATTGTTTTGAAAATAATTATTTTGAAATATTACTTAAATATTTTTCAATCATAGATGCCAGCTTCTTCCTACGATTCTTGAGGGCAAAGAAATTCAGTGTACCGATGGCTGAAGAAGCCATCGAGAGATATCTTCTGCTGCGTCAATCATTTGGTATCGCCTTTAATCAACTTGATTATAAAATTCCAACAATGTTAGAACTTATTGAACTTGGGTGAGTAATAAAGCCATCTTCCGTATTTGACAGCATGCAGTTTCATAACTATTGTACATTTAAGATTTATTTTCAGCAGCATTTGATACAACAACTAAAATACATCAAGTTTATTACTGTGCGTGATTTCATAACTTCAAAGTATTATTATAAAAAGTAGTATCCTGGTAGTTTCAAAACACCCTCAATCTGTATTTTTGATTTAAGCACATGTACATATTATTATATAATTAATTCTTGTTTTCAATTACAAAAATTATAATTCACCATACCCACTATAATTACATACCTTTCACTAGAATCAGTTGAATTTGATATGAAAAAATATTTATTTGCTACAATACCGTTGTTTCTAAAATTACTTACTCAATATTCAATACCTAACAAACACACCGATAGCTGATTGTATTGCTTTGGCATATTATTATTCATTTGTGTTCCACGTGCCTTACTAATCTATCTGACCTTGAACCTCCAACGGCCTAATGTAATAATACTATAACACAGACAATGACTTAAAATCATCAACTTAAGTATACATATTGTTGTTCTAACTATTTATATCTTCATGTTTTTATTTATTTTTTCTACAGACTTTTTTGTAAAACATACTAAGGGCTTCTTACAGAATACAAAGACTGCACAGCACAATGTATAGGACATCCCGATTAACAGATTGTTCCCACGACGCGTTGCATGTTTGATTGAGAGTGGTTTTAATGAAACATGCATCATTTTAAATTATTTTACTTTACCTAGCAACTAGACACACCATTAGCCTTCTAAGCTTATATTGTATACAAATGTTGGATACCTTTACCTAGGATATATTTTATGATATTAAAAACACAATAAGGAAAGTATTATAAATATTTATCAGTATGTATATAATGATAATTTTTTGGACACTCTACGTACCTCTTGAAAAGGAAAAATTGGTCTTGAGAAAGATCGTAGGCTTCTGCCCGACGTTTTGTGCAAGATTCATCCTGACATCAGCTGAGGCGTTGATGGGAGGTGGCAGGTTTCGGTGGCGTGGGTGTCGTGGACGCAGCAAACATCGATGAGCGAGATCATCGCTCTCAAATTCTAAACGAAATGTCAAGCAAAAGACAACGGTCTTTCTCAAGAATAACAACAAACTTTTTTTCAATACCACTTTAGGTAGTGTACTCAAAAAACGATCATTATAATACATATAATATGCTCTAAGAAAACATCTTTTCAAACATATAAATATTTTACTAAATAAATCAACTGTGTAGACATATTGCTATTATTTTCCTTGTCTCATTATAAAAGAATGACTTTGTTTTCAACCGCTTTGCCGATCTATTTGTGTAATGAATATTTTGCAAAGAAGTAAAGATCGTTGACATTCGAAGTAGGTACTGACCTAAATTCACGTATGTAATATTTAATTTAAGAATTATTTTGTATATACCTATTGCATTATTCTCAAAATCTGACATGTAAAAAAGTATTTTATCGCATTATACTAAAATGAGTCCTTAAGGCTTTATTTTTTAATCAAAACAAATAAAACTAAATGAATAGATTACACAATTTTCAACAATAAGTATAAAAATACATATTGGTCACGATGATTCATGTCTGTGATATTTTAAGATCAACATTAATCACGGAACTTAATTTTTTTTTAACACTTAAAAGTAATAACGCATATGAAATGTCACACAACGATTGTAATGAATTGTTTATGTTCATGAAGTCAAAAGAAAATTCCAATAATTTATTGTTATTACTAGAATTGTTGTGCGCCATCTATTGAATTTTACTAAAAAAAAACATTTCCAACGCTTTTTCTATTTATACCGATAAGTCATAATGATGATAAAACCCATCATACACAATTGATAAATGTATACATACTCGCTAGATGTACCTACTAAATATAACATGCTTATGCTTTTGACTGAATTTGCAAATCAATGCTGAATCAATGTAGAATTGCCTTTTACAGAAGACCATTAAGATAAATTCGTCAAATATATATATGTGTATATTATGTATATAAATATATAATTTTGTAGATACTATTTTCACATTCTCAAATTAACTTGGTTTTTAATAATATGTATTTGTCCCTTGCATTTTACGTATAGCATTGTATGTGTAGGTATGCGCAGAGAAATGAAATTCGAGATTTGATCAAATCCCTAAGGGGATTAAAAATAATGTCTTTGATCAAATTCTCTTTAATTGTTTTAGTGGAATGATGAAAAAAATAATGTTTAGATTAAAACATTTTTTAAGTAGGTATATCATGCTCTATTAAATACAGACTGTAGGTTATACAACAATATTTATTCGAAATTGATTTGTAAGGAAATAGATGTTTAAGCTGACAAAAAATCTGTTCTAAAAAATTTAAACATTGATAATGGACATAATAAATAAACATTTTTTTGTTAAAACATATTGTCGAACACCCCACAGAGTTGTAAGTTTATATTTATATATGTATTAGGTATATTCACATCTGGATCGACCAGTTTGATATTGAACCCCCTGAACTTCCGAAACTTATCAAGGGTTAAAAATGAAAAATTACTGAGAATGAAATGTCCGCAATAAATGAAAAATTACTCAATTTCACTGTAAAATATACAGTGAAATTGAGTAATTTTCTAGGCAAAAATTAGTTCATTCCTTTGCATGTGGCGCGAGGTTCGTCTTGTCGCTAGGATATGCAGTTGAACTCAACAAAAGAGATGTTGTGTTTTTACATTGGAGCATATAAATCTCATGGAGGCCATCTCACAAAACGTCCGACACCTTATCAAATCCTGTATGCGAGAAGTATCACATATTATAGATGTTTTGATCTGAATTTCATATTTATATTTGAACATGGAATAAAGCGTCCATCCTATTTAAATTATGCGCAAAAACATATTTTTATCCTTCGTCCATAGAATGCATGTGACAAAATTAATTTCATAACATCCTTTCATTATATAATATCTAGTGTTAATTAATTTACTAATATTTAATAAGTAGGTAGGTTCGTCATTGAAACCAATGTCATTTTTTTTATTTATATTTTAATAATTTCTTCAATTAATGGTTAGCATTTTCCTCATTAAGAACATTTATTTTGTCACTTTTCTTTCTACGAAACCCGCATTCATATATTTCTAAAAACAAATTTACGGTTATACTGACCTCACAAAACACATTTTAATATTTCACTTTGGCAAAGCTAACCAACCGGCTACAAAAATAAACTCAAGTGGAAAATAAAGTATCCGCTTTATAATTTATGTGAATCTTTAAATATTTGAAAATGTTCATTGGTGTTAAAGGAAAGATTATAAAAACATAATCATAATATATAATTTTTCTTAAATATTTCACGATGGACAAGTGTGGACATTGAAATATAATTATTAAAATAACTCACTTTTATCCCTTTGAGTATCACATCTAATGTTTTATAATACATATTTTACTTTTATTTCAAGTTACCTATTAAAATAACTACTGAAGATTTTGGTACCTACTAAATAAATAAAAAAATATTTTTCATCACAAACAGCAACATCCCTCAGGTGGTTCACTAAGTAACGGGTACTTGTGTAGCGTTTTTAAATCATTATAATATTTTAGGTACTGCTTTGCAAGTCCCTTCAGGGATTCACAAAGAAGAAGAGTTCTTATCTACAGACCAGGTAATATATCTCATTATGTATCCATGAATGCACTCACTACCCACTGAGTATTATCTTTTACTTTGTACGTTGAATAAAAACACATGAAGATGATATTCTTTGATAATTTTTGTTTGTCTATATTATTTTGCATTAATAATTTATTCGAATTTGAATGATAATTTTACTGTTTATATTCGTCAGGTGTGTTTGATCCGTATAAATTTACAAATCAAGATATGTGCCGAGTCCATGGTATTTGCTACGAAACACTTATGGAAGATGAAGAAAATCAAATAAGGGGTTTTGTCCACTATGCCGATGGCAGTGGAGTCAGCTTCCCACACCTTACTCTTTTCTCTCCAAAAGAAGCTGTTAGAATCGTCAAAAATGGAGAGGTACGTATAATAATTGTGTGTAGAAACTTAGTATGGTCTATCTATCTATCTATCTATACCATCACGGCATATCCCACAAGTGCGGTAGCCAGCAGACCAGCTGCATGTAAGAAACATGCAAGCTGTCCTCTTCGTGCCAATATAAAATCAAGACATTCAGGACGAGTGGCAAACTTCATCGCTGAATTTAAGATGTACAATGTCTTAATTTTTTCGAACACCTGCCTTTTACAGGACACTCGAAAACTTAAGGATAAGAGTGGGAGACAAATTCTTTACCGGGTGCTCCACGGGATGAATATTCAGAATGAATATGGAGTTCTGAATATTCAGAATGAAGATGATGGAATATTCAGAATGTCCCCTTAGTCACAAAACAGCACAAGTAGGCTGATCAAGGGCCTCAAAATACATCAAACGACCTCCTTTACGTTTGATCAAAAATCAAATATTATGTTTATTAAGGAATAAATATACATTTTTTATAATAACAATAATTTTCTTCAAAAATACACAGTAAAATATAATTGATTCTTTCAAATTTAAGCAAAGCTCGAGCATTGAAGGTTGATTTCACTACTATGTGCACGTATATTTGCTCATAACAAGGATATTCAATCAATTTAAAAAAAGATGTATCTGTGTTTATGTTATAAACCCAAATACAACCTTATACACCTTTCACAGTAAGCTACTAAAAGCTTGTGTCGTGAAAGGGGAGTTTGCCGACACCTGGTATCGAACCACGGAACACTAATGTTAACATAGTATGTTGATGCAATAACAAAGTAAAATAAAATAAAGTTCATTGAGAATGAAATAAATCAGAGAGAAATATGATTGATAAAAATGTATTGAATTTAATATAATCTTGTAAAAAAATACCTACATTTTTCCGAATCAATGTTATTTTGCCTGCGAAAGTTAAAAAGTAATACGCACAACACATACATACTTTTTTCATAAAGAAGTGTTTTTTTTTATCAAGGCGTAGTCAAATCATTCGCTATCCTACTTTGAAGCGTTGGTAAATGTCTTTGGAATATTATATAATAAAATAATATTCACTCAAAAAAGTTAAAAAATCGTTTATATCATAACATTTTTACACCCACTGCAAAAGACATCAACCGCATGCTGGGTTTTAGACACTATTTAAAATTACGTAATAACACTACTTTGATGTTTTTACACTTGAAAAGATGAGATAAATAAACTGATTTAAGTCTTATAAAATAAATACCAAATACCAAACGGAAGTACTTAAATTTAAACGTCTCCAACAGGTACGACACGTTAATTTTTTCTTGTGAAATTTTCGTCTTAACTGATTTTTTTATTATTATTATTATAAATTATGCTGAGCAAATATTCCCCCTCTCTGATTTTTTTATTATTGTTTATTATTATTCTTTGGGGAAAACTCGAGAGACAAATTAATATTGTATTAATCAACTACATCAGTTGGAGAAAATTTAAATACGCTTGTTTTTTGTTATAAAGAAAATGACAGTTGATCAAAGTGTTATTTTATTAATTTAATAGAATATTAAATTATTTTTAACTAAATCAACTATAAGCGATGTACCACAAAGCTAATGTCTCAAAGGTATTTATTATTTTTTAACGTGGTGCCATAGTTGCCACCCACAGTTCTCAGCATTGTAAAAAAATATATCTGAGCTTTTGTAATAGACTCAAATACATAAGCTAAAAGCTTGTGTCGTGAAAGGGGAGTTTGCCGGTACTTGGTATGGAACCACGCACCTCTTGTGCATGAGGTGTAGACTCTTCCTCCAGGCTACCGATGTACCGTGTTTAAAATTCTAAAGTATTTGTTATAGTATTTTTTTTAATGTATAAATATAACGGTGAATCAATTTTTTGCAAATTGTTTATTAAAGATTATGATGTGTGATTGACACTTTGAAGATATTTTCGGAAATTCTCAAATTATACTAATTTTAAAATGTAAAGTTTTACATGTATCTAGCCTTAAAGACATTCTTATATCATCTGAGATTTATTAAGTTAAATAAATTAGTTTTTCTAACTTGGTTTGTGATTAAACGTATACTTTTTTATATTATCCTTATACATCAAGAGCGATATTACCTACTGTGTACAAATAGGAAGTACAAGATCTCCTTGACAAAAAATAACAACGTTCCAGTGATACATAAGAAACAGTTTGGAATTTTCTTTTAATGTTTTCAGAGAACCATCCCAATGAGACACAAAGAAATTCATGGAATGAATGTTCATCCAACTATAAAATTTGCACTGGACTTCGGCATGGCTCTTGTCTCAGAGAAAATTAGGAAAAGAGTGAGATTATATACAAACGCCAAAGACGTCGAAATAGAGAAAAATGTTCTACCAAAGGAATACGGAGGAACTATGCCGATGACTGAAATGATAAGTAAGTTTGAAAACCTTTTCTAGTAGATATACAATAAAAAAAACTTTTAACTTCATTCCTTAAAAAAATCTCTTTTAAAAGAACTATAGAAAAATCATCATCATCATCATCGCCCTCAACGCTCCTCTCGGGAGCACAGGGCAGAAACTAGCCTCCTCCATTCAGAGCGTCTCTGTGCCAATTGCGTCACCTCTTCCCACGACATTCCTTGCGCTCTGATATCGTTGTCATAGGAACGGTGTATTGTGAAAGAGGGACGCCCGGGCCTACGGAACCCCTGCGGACGGAAGAACAGTGCTCTTTTTGGACAACTATCATTGGGCATTCTCAAAACATGTCCCAGCCAGGACCATCGTCTCTCTTGTATTACGAAGATTACAGGTCTCTGCTGGGTGCGCCGGCGCACAGCATCATTTGTAACATGTTCATACCATCTGACATCTAAAATCCTTCTAAGACACTTGTTTTCATAGAAAAATACTTGTTCGAAAAAAATGCCTCTAATTCATAATATTATGTTAATTAAACTAAAATTTCTATTTACCAATGAAGCGTATCAACTATTTGAGACCAGTCATACACATTTCTATTAGGTATGTTTGTCTCGGCGATATGCGTTTCAAACGTTCGACGATAGATAGTAACTAACAGCTTTTCTCTTAAAAAGATACCACAAACACGCAATACAACATGTATTTTTTATGCATTTGGCATTCTGGCATTTCAACGGTAAACTTCTCAGCCAGTTGGGAACATCGGTGGTCAACTAATATAGATTTCCCCCAACCAATCCCTTAACTTAGTATAAGTATAATGAAAGTGAAAAGAAAATAAATAAAATATGGAGCTTTATAAGAACTTAATTTTTCTTTGCTTGACTATACGTACCTATGCCCCAGTAAATATATGTCTTTACCCGCGTGATCTGCATCGTCTCACTATAGTCTTAGTACTGTCAGCTAGCCCGTTTGTTTCAATTTACAGCAAACGGCACTCATTTTCAAAATATCTCTTGAACTCTATTTGAAGCGATATTATGAGTGTTTCTATTGAAAGGCATTAAAAATTTGATCAAAATTATAAAAAAAACACAAGTGTATTTAACACTATACACGTAGTGTTTGCATGTCATAAGTATCTTACTATATTCACCATACTTACATTCCTTAGAATCATCAACTTTCATCGGCACAAATAACTCTTTGAATAATCACGAAATCGTGATAAAGACGATACAGTCACAAACATCTATACATGCACTATGAGCATTCTCCCTTTGGAAAATATTAACTACTGTAGCGTGACACTACGGTGGATCTATTAAGTTTTTCTCAATATATATTATATTTAAATTTAAATATTTATTATTTCATCAATCATATTAATAAAACTGCTAAGTATATAAATATTTAAATATTTTTCACAGGATTATGGAAAGAAGAATTACACCAGAATCGTGACAAGCTTCTTTTAAATGACAAAATGAACGTTCGTCTTGAGCTATTCAGTGAAGCAGCAAGAGAAGGAGCAGTCTCAGCCTTGAGGGCTGGTTCTACAGGATTAGGTTGTGGAGGAGCAAGTGATCCATTACGTGGAGTTACAGGAAACTTCAGAAAACTCGAAGTGGATTAAGTGAATGTAATCAAAAGACTCACCCATTAAGTTTTATATGCATATACAAGAGTTAAATATAATAACTCATAGAAGATAAAAATTTCACAAATATGATAGTAATAAAATAATGATAAGATGTCCAACGAAATTATGTGTTAACAATAGCATTTATATGATTGAATAAAAATAATAATTTCTTATTGTTATCGACAGCTCGTTGATTCATCAAAATTATACGAAAATTTTATATGTTCACCTAATTTAATCATGTTTTGATATACCTACAGAGAGTTAATACACTTTATTGTAATAATATTTTCCGTCGGCTGAAGGACAACCGAGAACGGAAGGACCAAAAGCGAAACCCGTATCAAGGAAATAGGCAAAATATAATATACATTATTTGTCTAAATAAATGTTAACCACAAGCATATAAACACTTTTGGAAAGACAAAATGAATTTATTATTAGCATCAGTGGATTTCACACCTACCTTTAAGTAATATTTTATTTAGTTAACTTACAATAATAAGGTTTATATTATAGTTAATCTAGATACACGGATATTCATTAAGATACATTGTGATAACAACATATTTTGTAATAACTTCGGTCTTAATAATATTACAAAGGTACCTTGGTAATTTTAATAAAGTGCACTATCGAATATTTTAGAAGGAGGTATTTTTATAAATTAAGAATTATGCAATTTTCTCTCTCATTTACTTGCCTTTAGAATTACTTCTATATCAAATATTTCCCATATATTTATTATATGTATTAATTACTCACTTCAAATACTATCCTATCTTACTACAATTACTATCTATACCGTTACGCCGTGTCCCAGGTGGGGTAGGCAGAGAAAACGGAACGCTATGTAAATCTATACTTGTATACTTCTTTCGCTTCCTCTAGATTCATTCAGTTTCTCACACATGCACACCGGTTTCTCTCACTCAATACACGACCGTCTTTTAGAATTTGTAGTTCTTGGACATCCGCACTTCCTTACATCCCTTCACTCAGTTAGATACATATTCTTCGTCAACCTTTTATCGTGTATTCGCTCAACATGTCTAAACCATCGTAACTTATAAACACTCATTCTATCTACAACACTCCTCTCGCATCCGCTCATTCTCCTGATATCCTAATTCTTCACTCTATCTCGCAACGTTTTAGCAACCCTTCTTCTCAGTGAACGCTCTACCTATCTTATTCCATATATGATATTTTATATTAAAACTTTTACAATTATAATTTATTATTTCCTTTTTAATAAAATTAATTGCAATGTGATATGAACATGTACTTCTGTGATATATACCTATCTACATATTGTAAAGTGTTCTTTCTTTATATTTTATTCTAAAGCTATTCTTATATTCTTTTTTACTCTCCCACATTAAATACTGCACAAAATATTTTTTTACTTAATTTCTTTAAATTCTTTTCAATGTAATAATTATGTTCTATTTCGGCGCAGGTTTCATGGTGAGCGACTTGCTCATCGACACCTGCTGAAAACCAAAAACGACAGTAGGTACATGTTATAATGCTCTGCGAAAACATCTCTTATTATATAAATATGAGGTGAAAGTTTTACTTCATTTCACTGGGTATAATAGTCGGGCAAAGACTTGACTCATGCCTTGGTACGAAAGTTGGCCCGTCGCCAGAATATGCAGTTTGGAATCGTCGAAAAGATTTTGTGTTTCGAAGTTGGCGCGTATCTCGTCAGGACCATCTCACATAATGACAAACACAACATCGAATCCTGGATGCCGGGAGCATCGCATATTATGAATGGCTTAGCATTATTATGAAGTTTGATCATAAGTCATTCACATTTATTTATATATTCATATTATTACATTATATTTTATTCTTCTTTTTTCTTATTCATGACATTTCTTTTAAGTTCTTTATGTAATATTTAATTACTTTCTTGTTTAACATTAAATCTTTGTTTTATTAAGTATTGTGTTTTATTAGGTGTTGATTGTTTTGCGTCATTCGTTTGCTTAATGTATCTATCTATAAATAAACAAAATAAGAAACTACCTTTAGATTTAATGCATCTCTCTGTATTGTTTAATATTATTGATACTTTGTTAAAATACATTTGCAATAAAATGTTTATATTAATTTGCTATTGCGTTTTATTTATATATTTTCTGTAAATATAGATTTTAGTGGCACCTCTATCAGAATGTTTTTTATCATATATAAATGCCCTGTTCCCAAATTTTATTAAGTTAAGAGAGTGTATTGGCGCTGTCCTAGCTGCCAGACACGTTTTACATCACTCTTGAAAAAACAGCCGTTTTCACGGTATATCTTGACCCTACAGTGTTCAGCTTTCGCGTGTGTAATCACATAATAAATCCGCACATTTTTCGTATAATATCATTGTATGTTATACTTCAATTTTAATCAAATTCTCGCATTTAATATTCTGTGTTACGCATCATAATAATCTTTCATAATAAGTGCATCAATAGTTCTAAATAACATCAAAGTTTCATAACATGTGTCCAGTTCCGATCTCTTTCTGAGAACTTTGTATCGGTCCGAATGCTAGCGACCAGCAGTGATAACACGTGTCGTCCTTAGTGTGTAACAAAGACGGCAACACAACACCACCCACCTGCAGACACAGTGGAGAAAGGAACAACAACATCACTTCGTTCCTCTGGTCGTATACTGCTATGATATTGCATGATAATACTATACTAATACCTATTACAACATTTACATACAAACAATACCGTCAACCGTGGCAACTTTACCACATTTTTTTGGAAAAAATGAAATATCTCTGAAATAAATATCCATAAGAGTGAATTATGACTTTATATAAGTTTAAATAATAAAAGGTTGTAAATTTCTGCATAAACGTATAAATAAAAGTCAAAAATTAACGAGTTATTGATAAAAATAAATCATAGGTAAAGATGGAAGGAAATGGGCAACTTTACCCACTCACAATATTTTCAATAAACGGGGATTAAGAGTGTAACGAAAGTTGAATTATCATGCCTACCACACTCTCTACACTTGTCTTTGATTTTTATAACTTAAATAATACATTTCCTGGCAACATTGTTAATATTATAATTTGTCTTATGATTGTAGGTAAAGATGCCTTAGCTTCTATGAACATTTTCATACTAATCCATGTTTTATTGTAGGGCTGCCACAAATTATTTTGAACACCTGTCCAATCACGGCAATATTTTTTTTATTAACCTACCCACACTTCTAATTGAATTTAATATAATAAACATATATGTAGTAAACATTCATTAAAAAGCAGGAGTATTTGTAAAAAAAAAATATATTTCAAATAAAATTGTACCATTTAAAATAGGACATAGGTACTAAACTAGAAAAAGAAAATAATGTATAAATAACAAAAAAAATTGCCTGAAATATAATTTTGGCAATCGAAATGTAGGTACCTTTTCAATTTATTTTAATGTTTTCTTGACTTCCCTTAAAATTTCATCCACATCAAAATCATCATCTTCATCGTCGTTATTTGACATTTTGAAACATAAATGGCAAAGAAAATAGCCATTATCCTGAATTTCCGGAATATGCTCTTGATGATAGGTAGGTATACATTTTTTATGAAATTTTTTATTGCAATCGTAACAAATAATCAAATTTACTTTTTTCTTTTCTTTTTCGCATATAAAACACATATCCATTACAACAGGCATAGCAATTGGACAATCAGGAGGTTTTATCATAATATTAGATAATATTTTTATTTTAGGTTCCTTGGAACCTTCTTTCTGCTTTTTGATAGGAATTGATGTCTTCTTTTCTTTAACTTTTATATTTGAGCCCTTGGAGATTGATATATCCGAACTTTGAACCGATTTTCCAGCTGGAGCACTCATTTTTTTATTTGCCTGTCGCTTTATAGGGTTTGGCGCTCTATTTTCTTTGAGGTAATCAAGTAACGCTTGATCTACGTTGTAGCAAATTTCATCACATTCAGGAATTTTTCTGTAGACCTGTTGGGGATCAAACGGATATATTCCCGTGGCCCTGAACCCACTAATTATATTGGTGTGTTTATAATCAGAGTCTTCAAGTAATCGTTTTAGCAATACTGGAAAATGACTTTTATTTAAAGAGGTCTGCTTGGGATTCTCGATTTTATACTTAAATAAAATCTTCCTCCACGACTTTTTTAGTGGACCAAAAAAGGCCACATCGAGAGGCTGTGTCAGATGTGTAGATGATGGAGGCAAAAAAACAAATCTTATGTTGTGCTGCTCACAGAGCTCTACTACATCCAAATTAATGTGGCTAGAAAGGTTATCTCCAATAATCAGTTTTGGTCCTTCAAGACGTTTTGCCCACGGTATTATTATCGTCGAAAACCAGTCGAGGAACGTTGTAGAATCAAACCAACCACTTTTCGTTCTATTGTATCTCGCTGCTTCCGGGCCTCCTTCGCACCATTGAGTCCACACACATTCTGATTTATATACCACATAAGGTGGTAAAATATCTCCGTTGGCGACTCCGGCAAACATGATCGATATGCATCCTTTCGAATAATTTAAAATTCGTTCAGGGTATTTGACTCCACGTCTGAAAATGCACTTGCTAGCTCCGGGATCATCGCTAAGATTCGTCTCATCATAATTTAATATATTACTTGGTGGCACATCTTCAATGGACACTTTCAGATTGTCATAAAAGGTTTTGAAATCCTCGAGTGATTTTTCGGCTCGGACTTTTTTAATATTTTGGGTAGCTCTTACAGTGAGCTCATCGGAATGCCTTTTAATAAAGTTTTTAACCCACCAGTCACCTGGAGGTTTGTTATTGAATAAACTGCCTTTATTGTTTTTCATGATGTAATCAAAGACTACCAGACGAAGATCAAGTTGCGTCAAAGGGTATCCATACTCTGATGAAGCAATCAATACTTTTACAAATTTCGATTCCTCATCTGCAGAAAGTCTATTTTGAGGACCAGGTTTATCGGAATGCAGGTTTTTTACTCTTTTCTCAATTGTTGTACGGGGAATTGAAAACTTTTTTTCTGCATCATATGAACTAATTTTTTTATTTCTAACCAAATCTACAACAAGCAAAAGCGTCTCCTCTGAATAATTCTTGTACGGCCTTGCCCCAATCTTTCGTCTGTTTCGTGTATTGCGTTTCTGAGATGACATGGTGATAAAACCTAAAAAGTTGTAATTATTTTCTTTATGTGAATCATAGAGAGCATAATTTATTTACATATTAATTAAAAACATAACTTTCCACGTAATAAACAACAATACAAAGTGTGACGGTGATGGCGGGATTATCGCGTAGAGCACTTTTTCCCATCGAACTCAGTACAAAAATTATTAAGTAGATAAAAATATAAATATATGTATTCATGTTGGTAGCCCTAACATTAGGTAAAGTTGCCACCACTTGAAGTGGTGGCAACTTTACCTAAAGTGATTTTTAATATAAAGTAAAATATTTTCAAAAACAGTGAAAATTAAAACATTCTGATTATCTTAATATCTTCATAAGTATGTGCTGTTTAGAATATATAAATATGACTCACCTCAGTTCAGTAATTACACAATAATTATATCAAATTTGGTGAACTTCCAGAAATGACTGCATGCAATACGTTCAGAAATATAGATATAATTTGACAATTATTGCAGTGCTGCCAACGAAAACTTTTTTTAGTATTGCCAGTTAATTAACACACATTCCTAAACTGAAACGACCATACAACTGCTGATACATTTTGTGAAGGAATAGTTTTCTTGAGACCTGATAGAGGTAGGTAAAGTTGCCATTGATAGGTAAAGTTGCCACGTTGTACGGTAACACATTTAGTCTTTAGTTGCCTATATTGGTCGACTTTTTACTACTTAGTTTTGTATGTGTATGAGTATTCATATAACACATTGATTTTTACACTTCCGTCTCGACTCTTATGGATCTAATTTTATCACCTATCATTCAATTCGTCATTAGCATAATACGATTACTTTTATGTCACATCTCGCGCTATCATGACCTTGCGTTACACCAGAGATGAGCTCCTTTCACTCAGTGTCTTTGACAAGTCTTCTTGCGACATACATCTCTCACTACCTGTCCATCTGTTAAGATCTTATCGTCCTTCAACTTATGTTAAACGCCACCGTGGCTGCAGGGCCGGCTCACATGTGAAACGAAACAAAATTACCAGTAGACATACAGCTTCATCAGTCACTTTCAGAATTGGCCATTGGAATGCCAGGTCCATCACAAATAAGGTCGAGAGCATTCATGATCTGTTCACTGGACATGACTTGCACTTCCTAACACTAAACGAAACATGGCACGACAGTTCGGAGTCGATTGCAATCAAAACTCTCCGCAATCATGGATACACAGTATTGGACAAGGCCAGACCCCGCAACCCAGAATCTGATCGCTCACTGAAAACCAACCATGGCGGAGTTGCCATCGTCTGTAAACCAGAATTACGCATATCCAATATAGCCTCCTTTGGAACATACAGTACTTTTGAGTATGTTGGCTGCAAGCTAACTCTCGACGGTACGTCATTCATAATTCTCACCATATACAGACCCGGTACTTGCTCACCCACATCTGACTTTTTTACCGAGGTCACTACCATCCTGAACCTCACATCTCGTTTTGCAATACCAGTCATACTGACGGGAGATTTTAACATCCACGTTGAAAAACAGAATGACGTCCACGCAAAGAAATTTGTTAAATTACTGGAGGATCACGGCCTCACACAGAATATTACATCTTCTACCCACGATGCCGGAGGAATCCTCGACTTACTGATCACACGCACGGACTTTGTTCCGTCATCAACCGCAGTCCTTGATGTGGGACTCTCGGACCATCGACTTCTTGTCTCAGGGTTTCATGTCACTATTCCACCGCCTCTCTATACAACTATCACCTCAAGACAATGGCAAGATCTTTGTCCTGATGCATTCCGAACTCGCTTGCAGAGCTCGGTATTATGTTCTAATGTCATTCATGCCAACGACGACATAGATAACCTTGTAGAACAGTATAACTCTACGCTTCATGACATCTTGAATGAACTTGCACCATTTACATCAAAAACTGTCAGAGTTCATAACCCTCGACAGCTGTGGTTCAACTCTGAGTGTAGAGCTGAAAAGGCCAAAGTCCGCAAGCTTGAAAGAGTCTATAGGCGTCAAAGAACACCTGAGTCTAGGAGCACCTGGACCTCCGCCCAAAGGACATACCGAAAACTCATCGAGGAAGTGAAGTCTAGGTTCTGGAGAGAGCGAATAAACATCAACAAAGATAATCCAAGGAAGCTTTGGCAAGACCTACAAGGAATCATGGAGACGGAAAAATCTACGACGCCTACAAACTTGAGAGCTGATCAGTTTAAGACTGCATTCCAGACGAAGCTCGACGAGATTTCTGCATCCCTTCCAAAGCACAACACCGTGGTCACACTTCCAACAACGTGCTCCAATAATCTTAGTACTTTCACACCTGCATCTGAAACAGATCTCAGAAAAGCCATAGGAAATTCTCCCAACAAGCAATGTCAGCTTGATCCGGTACCCACACAATTGTTAAAGGAAAATCTTGACCTCCTCTTGCCACTAATTTTACGTATATTCAATCTTTCTTTGACGCGCGGAACTGTGCCGTCACTTTGGAAAGTGTCGCATGTCATTCCTTTACTCAAAAAAAGAACACTTGATGCCGACGACGCAACCAACTACCGACCAATCTCTAATCTTCCATTTCTATCCAAGGTGCTTGAGCGTGTCATAGCGTCCCAGCTTACAGCCTACCTTGAGAGTAACGATTTGTATCAAAAGCACCAATTCGCATACAGAAAACACCACTCCACCGAATCCGCCCTCACAAGACTGACATCTGACTTGATTGCAGGCGTTGCATCAGGAAACATCGGTCTGGTAACGGTCCTTGACATGAGCGCCGCTTTCGACACCGTAGAACATGAAATGCTCCTTCAATGTCTGGAGATCGAATACAATCTTAACGGCACCGTCTTAGAATGGCTACGCTCCTACCTGACCAATAGAAGGTGGTCTGTAAGAGTCGAATCTGGCTCAACTGATGAAGACATCGTAACTCAAGGAGTTCCACAAGGATCGGTTCTGGGTCCAGTACTTTTCATATTATACATAGGATGCATCGATCGCCTGCTGGAAGAGTGTGGCCTGCGAAACTATGCATACGCTGACGATCGTGTCCTCGTAGGCTTCTGTAGCCCGGATCAAAGAGACAACTTGGTAGCTACCACTGTCCAGTGTGTGGCAAAACTCTCGAACTTAATGGCCCAGAGACGTCTTAAATTGAATCCAACTAAGACGGAATTTATGTGGGTCGCCTCTCCTGGACGGCAACATCTCTTAGACACCAAACCGATCTCTGTCTCCGGCACTGATATAACACCATCGCGCACCATATCTGTTCTCGGCGTCCTACTGGATGGAGCACTCTCTATGGAGGCCCAAGTGTCAAAGACATTGAAGAAAGATCCACCACACACCCGGATACCTCAGGAGTCTTTAACTCCTACTTATCCGCACATTCAAACCAAAATTGTCCTCACGGGCGGGCCATAAGGGAGGCCTGAAGGGCCGGCCGGCCAAAACCGCCGTCGTGGGAATCTTTTATACTACTTCTCTCTTCAATGTCCCCTCTGGGCGGTAATAATGTTTATTGAGTTATTATACAATATATATACAAGTAAAAAAAAAGAAAGAAAAATAAACAAAATGATACAAAACGTGAAGCAGAACAAATAAAACATGATAATAAAATATATACACAAATTGGTAAGTACAGAAGGCCGAGGTGAGGTGTCCAGAGACGTGCTGTTAGGCGTTTAAAGGGCGCGAGCCCGAGAGTCGCCAGCGCCAGCATGTTGTGGAAACATTAAACCCTCCCAAAAGGGACATCCCTACCAAACCTACTCTCCACCAAGGGAGACAGGACGACACAACAAAAAGACGAGTTCGCCACACGCACCACCGCCACAATGGGCAAAACCAACCCTACGACGCTCCCACGTCAGACGGGGGTGAACCCGGCTGGCGCAGAAGCTCCCAACGAGATACCCAAACATCCACAAACCCCAAAAATGCCTTTAGGTTCCTTGGGCCTTGCAAAACCTCCCCAAACCATATAGGTCTGGGAGTGTTCTCACTCATATCATCTAGCATTGCATCTCTGGCATCATTCATCACAGAGCACTCCCATAGGATATGCTCGGCATACTGCGCCCCTAACCCACAAACACACCACGGATTCTCCGCAAGGCCAAGGTCATACAACTTGCCCTTTAGATCACCGTGGCCCGTCACAAGCTGGACGGCGTAGTGATTTAGGGAAAGGAAACGCCTCTTCATTCTCTCACATACGTCGGGAAGAAAACTGTAAACCAATCTAGCAGTTCTCCCCCGATCCCACCTATCTTGCCAGACCTCAAAAGTTCTCTTTCGGATCATGCCGATTGCCCTACTGAGTCCTCTAGTCCCAGGCTCCGCATGAACGGATATTCCAAGATGCTCAACATTGCCGTCAGCCTTGAGCTTACGCCTGGCTACACCATCTAAGATTTCTAAATCAGCGGGCAACACACCAGCGATGACAGGAAGACCATCGCTAGCGGCCGTTCGATACGCACCAGTGACGGCGAGCAGGGGGAGTCTCTGTCCCCTCAAAACCGCCGCGGACACAGAACCAACCGCAAGACGGTGCGACCAAACACGGGCGCCATAGGTGACCTGGGCCACATACGTCGCCCGATAAATGGTACGCACAGTCCGCGCCCTGAGGCCCCACGTACCACGACTGAGTCTGCGTAGAGTGTGAAATAACACTCCCGCTTTTTCGGCAGTCGCTCTCACGTGTGGAAGAAAGGTGAAGCCCCTGTCAAGGACAACCCCCAGGTATCGAACTTCATCAACAACCCTCACGGGATGCCCATCCATCCGAAGCACCGGGTTCCTGCCCCTTCCCAGCACACCCTTCAACCACAGCGCGGAGGTCTTGCTCGGTGAGAAAACAAGCCTGTTCACCCTGCCCCACGTCAAGATGCGATCTATCGCGATGCTAAACTTGCTTTCGATTGCACTCCTCGTATCTCCAGAGAGTAAGAGAAGTGCATCGTCGGCGTACGCAAATATGGTGCAACCAGGCGGCAACTCCATTCTCAAGAGGTCATCAAACAGGACATTCCAAAGGAATGGTCCAAGGACCGATCCCTGCGGGCAGCCCATGCTGACTTCCCTCTCAACTAAATGCCCAGCGTGATGGATTACCACTGACCTTTGGCTAAAGTAACTGCAGACAATGTCATACAGCCAGCGAGGACAACCCCGTATCTTAAGCTTGGCCAGGATAAGCGGCCACCACGCATTGTCAAATGCCCCAGCTATGTCCAAAAAGACACCCAGCACATTCTTTTCTCTCCGTTCATCCTTCCATTTCAGACATGCATCAATGGCATGCTCAGTAGAGAGACCCCGGCTGAAGCCAAACTGTTTAGGACTACCCTGCGCCAGAGTCGACCCAAGCCGGTTCCTCACCAAGATCTCAAGAATCTTGCCGAAGGAAGGCAGCAGGGTAATCGGTCTGTACGCCTTGAGGTCCGACAGCGGCTTGTCATTGCCTTTGGGTATCACTCTGAGCAAACCTTTCTTCCATACTTTTGGAAAAACACCCTCTTTCATACAACGCTGGAAAAGCTGCAACATCTCCGCTGGACAACTCTTCCAGACGTTTTTGACAATTATACCATTCAGTCTGTCAATCCCTGGGGCCTTTTTTGGACCTAATGTTTTGATGATCTCATTCAGTTCGCTGTGAGTCACGACGCTTGCAGCATCTATAGTCTCACGAGCACCAGGGCAGCGCACTAGAATACGCAACCCTGTATGGAACGGGCTGTCGGTGGACGTCGAGTCCAGCGGCACTAACCCATCCAAGAGGGCCCGTAGTGTGTCATCAATGCACACAGTTTCACTACCGCCAGCTACAATGCTAGTAAGATAATGATCGGCGGACCTTTTGGTCTTAACAGCAGTGCGCGTCACGGACCAAGGGTCGGCGTTTCCAGTTTCTGTGATCCACTCCTTCCAGGCCGAGGTCTTTGCATGCCTTATGGCCAGATGGTAGGAGCCCCTCGCACGCTGAAGCGACTCGAGGAGACGCTTGCCAGCGGGAGAGTCCCGCATGACGCTACCCTTTCTCACAGGACCATAGGCCCTTTCGGCTGACTTAAATTGACGACGCAGAACCGTGAGTTCTGGTGTCCACCAATTGGTAGACTTCTTTCCCCCAGGTCTACATCTACCCAGCACTTCGGTCGCAACTTGAACAACCGCTGAGTTAAACTTTTCCCCAAGTGATTCGGCACCTTCACACTTCCACAAAGCAAAATCTCTCATTTCAACTTTCAAAGCAAAACCAAAGTGTTCCCAATCAGCATTCGAGCAACGAAAGCTCCAGAGACCGTATGGATCAATCTCGAGCGTGCCACCGACCGACCAAGTGATAAGCCGGTGGTCGCTCGAAACGTCACCAACGTGAACCCTCCAATTAGAGAGCTCCGTATACAGATCATTGGTGCAGAGCGTAAGATCAATCCAGCTCTCACCCATAGGCCCGGCAAACGTGGCAGGTTGTCCCGCAACATTGAGAATGCATAGTCCCATCGAAGATATAAAATCTGCGACGGGGCCACCACTCCCAGAGCGGTCGGTGCCAGGTCTGTCGTACCATAAGGGAGAGCGTGCATTAAAGTCACCGGCCACAATGACCGGCCTACCTCTCAGGGCTTCCAGCGCTCGTCTCAGACCCTGAAGGTGGCGGCCTACATTATCCGAGAATTTGAAGTAAACAGATATAAGGAATATTTCACGTCCTCCAATCCGGACACACACACAGCAACGAAACTCATCAGAGAGTCCATCCAAAAGCAACGGCTGTACCTTGCTGGTATCAATAAGGAAACCCGCCATGGGCTTGCAACCCTTGTCAACTATGGCAAGGGGCAATTCAGCACCATCGAGGATCACTCTACTAAACAGATGCTCTTGTACGAAAACAATCGGAAGAGAACTGACTGAAACGTGCCTGACCAAGTCAATGGCAGACGCACGAGATCGTCCCAAGTTAATCTGACCCAATGCAACGGAAACGCGCCTAGCCATCGTAATTCGTTGACATCGCTACCCTGTCTATGGCGGCCCGCAGAGCAGGACAATCCCTGTCTCCCGTGGGGTGGGCCGCATTCTTTCTGAAGCGCGTGCACGTGGCACACACGCTCCTTTCAGTGGGGACCGTGCACTGTTCCTCTCCATGTCCCTCCCTCGCACAACGCGCACACACAGGGCTCTTATGCATGCAGTGCTTCTGGGTATGCCCGTACATATGGCACTTATAGCACCTTGTGGCACCAACAAAGTCCCGTACTCGACAAGCGCTCCATCCCACGTATACGAAGCCCTGGGACACGAGCGCAGACCTGACCTGCCCGGTGCAGACCAGGATGCTGCCAACAAAGCCACCAGTTTTCGGGCCAAACCTGGCGACTCTTCTAGTCGAAGACATAAAAGTCTCCTCCGAAATTTCGGTTCCCTTTATATTTGCTCTGTATATCTCCTTCAGGAGATCCGCGTCAGTGAGCTCCCTCAGCGTATCGTGGACCACAATACGTGGGAGCCTTCCCTTGGGTTCGGCAGCTGTAAACCCCTTGGATTTAAGCTTCTCAGAAGCCAAAATCCTCATCGCGCCCTCCTTGGTGGACGTCTCCACAACCACACCAGCACCACGCGCCCTGCGCACTCGCACAGCTCTAAACCCATCCTGAACTGGGTCTAGGATTTCTTTAAGGGCAGCTCGGGTTTGCTCCGAGGTAGCCCCCTCAACTTGTTCCGGACGGATAACCACTGCCGGAGCCTTTGATGTAGTTGCCCGAGTAACAACTCGGGCTACCCTCTCTGCATACGTCTCTTTAGGCGTGGTCGTTAATACCGCCTGCGCCCGCGACACCGTCTCCGTAGCAGATTTTACTTCCCCTCTGAGAGACATAAAGTCTCCCTTCAGGGCCCTCATTGCTTCTTCGGCGGCGCTCGCCCTCGCAGTGGCAGCTGCCTCCCTCAGGTTGCTCCCGATGAGCAACTCACCAGCTGCGGAAACGAGGCTCCTCACCTCGGCCTTCTGTTCGACATTTAATCGACCCTTATCCGATGATAGCAAACGCTCTATAGCTTCTGCTATTTGTAAAAATGCAGCTCTGTCCTTATTGGGACCATCTGTTGCCTCCTCAATCGCCACAGCAACCGTCTCAGCCGCAGATGGGCTGTTAGGCTGCCTCCTCCTCTTTTTCGTGCGGGGTCCAGGCTCACCACTCGTGCTGGGGAGCACCTCCACCGGCGGATCCCCCGACGGCCGCTCCCTCGTTGATAGTTCCGCAGCTGCCAAACCTTTGTTAACTGCGGCAGCAGGTGCTGCCTTGCTGCCTTTTTTACCCTTGCTGCGGGTCACCACCGAACTATCAGAGTCAGCTCCCGTGCTAGCACCTACACCAACATGCTTCATTGTTCCCACCAGGGGAGGCGTTCTGGGAAGGGACCGACGAGGCGTGAATACCACGCCCGCATCAGACGCCTCATCACCAGAAGACATCTCGGTATCCATGTTTTACGCACTCGAAGGCAGTCCACCTGCTTGGAGATACCACACTAGATCACAACACAGACACTGATGTATCAATTTCACTTCTTTAATTTTATAATTTTTTCATACAAATATGACACTTAGAGTGTTTTTAGGTCAAAATATATGAGAAAACAGGCTGAATAGTTTGATAAAAGGACGAAGAATGACTATATACATTATATTTAAAAGATTTCACGTTTAGATATACAAAGTTTGATTGTTTCAGACCGAAAATAAGACTTACAATTCAAAAGAAAAGAATTTTTTTTCATACAAATATAACAGTTACAACGTATGTCACTTAAAATTCACTTCTATTTTTTAAACTTTTGTGTACATATCAAGAATATGAATATAGCACAACAACAGCGCAACCCGAGGAGTACGTCCGAAATAGCGCGGGGGTACCCAGTGGGGCACCCCAACGAAAACACAACACAAAAACAATAGGTATGCAGTTCACGGATTTAAGCAGACTCACATACAGTATTATTTAACATAGTCAAAACAAATATATTATTATATTATTAGTTGATCATCCCAAAAAAACATAAATTAAACATAAATGTAATACGATCAGAAAATATATATATATATAATATGTAAGCCAATGAATAGAATATTCAGAAGTTCCATACAATACGTCCGCGCAAAGTGTCAAAGACAGTGAGCACAGCTTTCTTTCATATTCGCCAACTGTACCTAGTATCAAGACACTTATCTGTAGACGCGGTTAAGAGTCTAGTCGCCGCCTTCGTCGTCTCCCGTCTAGACTATTGTAACATCATATGTACAGGACTGCCCCAGATCCTTCTGAATCGTCTCCAAATGGCCTTTAATGCTGCTGCCAGGACCATCTATAGAGAGAACAAGCGCTGCCACATCACACCACTGCTTAAGGAGCTACACTGGCTTAGAGTCCCAGAGAGAGTAGAGTTCAAGCTGTGCCTCACGGTCCACAAAGCCTTGAACGGCACAGCACCTCTATGCCTCGCTGAGCTATGTCCCCTCGACGAAACTCTGAGGCGACCACTGCGATCAGCTTCCACCGCTGTAAACAAGCTTGTGGAGCCCAACAGGGCAAACACTTCCAAATTCGCAGAGAGGAGCTTTAGCGTTGCGGGGCCAACTGCCTGGAACCGATTACCAGCGGATTTAAGAAAGAACCAGCCCACTGCAACGTTCAGGAGTAAGCTGAAAACACTGCTTTTCAAGAAAAGTCATGGCGCCCTTGAGATGGTCACGGATCATTAAACGGCGCCAAATATAAATTGTCTTTATTATTATTATTATTATTATTAACTTAGCATCCCACTTGTTGCAGCTGCGCCATGATGATAATGACACTGGGCAGATAAAAATAATCAAAAGTATTGAGAAACGTCAAATTGTATTTTATTCATCACCTTCTCGAAATAATTTAAGTTATTTAGTAAAGGACTTGAGACAGCAGATTAATTTTAGAACAAATTATTTTAAAATTATTAAAAAATATACATATATCTAAGATATAATTGTTCAATTTAAGCAGATTAATTTTGAAAAGAGGACCATCTCATACCCTGGTATCTTAAGCAGTCATGGTAAAAGAACAACCGTAACAGATATGCATTTCTTTCTAATCATTTAAAAACAAATTAAGTAGGTAGTGACAAATTTAATCCATATTGACTTTTTCAACAAGAAGTGTACACATTCAAAGCAAAGTCTGTGCAAGCGACGATTAGGTAGGTATATTATAACACCTTAGGAAACTAGATTGTCATACTCCTAGTTTCTGTTTCAATTAAAATTTTACATATTACAGGTAGAAAGAGAGAACATTTTATTTATTTATTTATTATTTATTTCTCTTAAATATACATACAAGTCAGTTATAATAATTTAAACATAATCTTACTTATTTATTTTTTTCCCCAGGCAGTAACGTTATATACTGATGTTAGGGGAAATAGTATTAAAAACTATAATTACTTAAATAACATGTAAACACAACAGTATTTTTATAGAATTAATTTACGAGAATATTGTTTAAGACAAGCACAAGATTCGTATTCTACTATAGTGTATCTCGTTAAATTAATTTTATTTTGACTTTACACTCATATGAATTAAACCCAACATTTTTCATATTCTACTTTGTAACTATATACTCATGATATCATTTTTGTCCGGAATACTCACGGTAAACCAGCATGCATTCCATGGACGAAAGATCGTTTTCATTTTACGTAGGAGATAGGTAATATGAGGTGAAAGTTTTCCCCATTTCACTGTGTACAGTCAGACTGAAACTTGGCTTATGTCTTTGCAACATATCCTGGTGATGGGCCGAGTCTCGTACCATATTCAAAAGCAAATGCCAAGTCTCTGCCCGACTTTATGCAGTGAAATGAAGTTGTATAGCTTTGACCTGATAATATATATTTATAGAGCTGAATATATTTAAAATGTCTTGTTTTGTTAAAATGCATTTATTTGTGAACGTAAAATATGAACATAAATATATTTAATACTTTTTGGTCTGAGGAAATAGTAGATAATAAATTTATGTAAGTCACATTACAGGAAACGATTTACAACACAAATCACATATTGTTCCTTTTAAAATACCGTTATTATCGAAGTCATAACCACCATAATGCTTCGTATTTTAGTTCGATGCGCTCATATACTCATTATGAATGTTTAATTATGTATAGTATTACCCATTTATGATGAACATTAAACATTAGTACATTAACTGTATTAAAATTAGTGTGTACTATAATTCTCAACTCTTGGAAAATTAATAGTAAATGTAATATTTTAAAAAGAACTAAATTTGTTGGATAACAATATGACGCGAATTTCAATTTGTAAAAAGTAATCAATAATTATGTAGATAGATTGAATTTTACCACTTTTTTATCCTCAGTGAATCTGAATATTTGAAAGGTCTACAAAAAATCCCTGACTTTATATAAGAGAAAATATTTTTCTTTTTCCATGACACACTATATATTATATATTAATCGAAACAATATTATATAGATAAAGCAAGGAATTTTCTAGATCTGGTCGACATTAAGTATTTTTTGTGTTAATCTAAATTTAGTTTTAATCTCATGTTTACCAGATTTGTGATATAAACTGTAACACCCAAATATATGTATGTTGTAGTATCAGGTATTGAACATGTTTTTGTTCATTATATTTATCTGTTATAAAATATAGCATATGTGACGAATGAACTTGGTACAAAAATCCCTTGAATACACTACACGTACAACGTTAGTAAAATTTTCTCATAACACTAATTGTTGCCTACAAGTTTCGTTTTCTTTATTAAATGAGATTTAGTGATACAGTATAACCTAAGGTATTTTTCCGTTAATAGTTTGGGTATCACATTGATTGAAGGTGAACGGAAACATCATGATAACTACCTATATACTCGTACAATACCTGTCTACCTAACAAAACATTTAAGGTGAACTTATTTCCATCTTTGTACTGCAATGCGATACTATGTACTTTTATTATGTGTGATTTTCATACACGAACTACAATAATATATATTTCTTGCGAGTTCCACCATGGCGTTAACAATAAAATAAGAAATTGATATAACCCACCTATAGTCGTTATAATATAGAAGGGACGAAGGTCCTGGATGAGTTTACTTAAAAAAACAGTATTCTTACGTCTACAAAGTTTTCCTCTTTCACGATGCACGATTTTATGATATCATATGGATATTAAAATGTCGGGAATGTCGCGGAAAAAGGTGACTCAATTGGCGCATAGACGCTCTGAACAGAAGAGCGTTGAAGGGCCAGAGTTTTTATGGTCATCAAAATAGAAGCAATTTGAAGGCATTCAAATACATCACGTTATCGAGTGGTTTTTCATCCCACATTCCAATTAATGAAAAAATCCTGCAAATGCCTAAATTGTCCCGCATAGTGTTCAAAATGTCAGGTATTTCTGAAATATTACAACATTATTAGGTACTACTAATCTCATCATGGCATATTCCAAAAGTAGGGTAGCCAGTAGACCAGCTGCTTGCGATAAACATGCAAACTTTTTTCTCCGCGCCAACAACGAATTAAGTTATTCAGGATGGGTAACAAACCTCATCGCTGAATATAAGAAGAAAAATATCTATATTTTTTCGAACCCCTACATTTTACAGGACACTCTTAAGTTTAAGTAAAAAATTGAGAGACCAATTATTTGCCGGTTACTTCACGGAAAATATACCTAATTCAGTACACAGTAGGTAAACTATTTTGTCTAGTCTATGCGGCGAGGATTTTGGATGTCAGATGGTATGAACATGTTACAAATGATGCTGTGCGCCGGCGCACCCAGCAGAGACCTGTAATCTCCGTAATACAAGAGAGACGATGGTCCTGGCTGGGACATGTTTTGAGAATGCCCAATGATAGTTGGTCAAAAAGAGCACTGTTCTTCCGTCCGCAGGGGTTCCGTAGGCCCGGGCGTCCCTCTTTCACAATACACCGTTCCTATGACAACGATATCAGAGCGCAAGGAATGTCGTGGGAAGAGGTGACGCAATTGGCACAGAGACGCTCTGAATGGAGGAGGCTGGTTTCTGCCCTGTGCTCCCGAGAGGAGCGTTGAGGGCGATGATGATGATGATGATGATGCGGCGAGGGAGAAATATGATAAAAGTTAGTTACAAGATTCTACACACCTCTTTCCGTATGTCAATTATACAAGTTGTTCCATTTATAGTAATAAAAAATTGTCATTTTTAAATCGTTCAAAAACAGCTATCCATTGCTTTAAACTATCTGATAAACCTACAAACAATGAGCACTGCTCAATATTAAGGGTACGAAAAAATGAAAATGTATAAAGGTATAGGTAGGTATTGAGAATGTTTGATACTTTCAAAAATGAACTGTTTCTACACAAGTTTCAAAATATTTCATCAAAAGGACATTACATATATTTTCAAGAAAAGATTAATATCATATTTAAAACATGCATTTTTTTTAATCTACGCCTAATAAGTAGGTACCTCAGCAACACAGACCAGGAAAAATAGAAGCGTCTACTTCTGAATTCTATAGACCGTAAAAGAATAGTATCTATGAAATGTTGTATTATTATATGCACGGTTAACTATTAAAATATAATATTATAAGTGCAAAAGTCTTTAACATTTTTAAAATGGTAGTAGGTATATATTTAATGAAAAAATCACTAATCTCTGAAGATGATTTTGTAAAGGATATAAAAGCGCATAATGTACATGTTAAACAGTTAAAGGATTATTGAGCGGATGAAAATACAGGATTGACAAAAAAAAAACTAGCGGAATATAGGTATATGGTAGGTATGCATATATTTTTCTAATGTAAAGAATTTTGACATCTCTTTTGCCAAACTTATATAAATAATAATTACATACATAATATTATGATGTGGCCTAAATTACTCAATAAAGTATTTAGTGCATTCAACTATACCTACTTTCTTGCTTGTTTTTATTTTATATAGAAATGTGAGTACCTATATAAATATATATACGATATGTGTGTGTACTTGCTTACTTACTTAAATACATAGTGAATAGTAATTATAAAAATCCATACGTAATCGCTTTGGTTAAACAATATTTGACTCTTTATAACTGACAGTATTGTGCTATTAACGGAGCTCATACTGCTACCAACAACATACATACCTACATAATATTAAGAACTAGTTTTAATCCAAACATCTCTTAAAGAATAATTTACAAATTGGAAGACATTTACCACATTATACGACAGCTTTCAAAATTCAATACTAAGGTATATATATTTTGGATAACTTCAATGTTATATTATATTTAGGTACCCGAAACGTACTCTAAATGAGGAAATTTTATCTAATTAGACTTAAATTCGAAGTAGAATGGAACCTTTTTCGTTTTGAATAATTTCATAAAAGATTCCACCGAAAAACTTATTTTCTTCTTTTAACATTCGTTTTCAAAATAAGACATATTAATAATAATATGTTCATAGGTTATCGATTGCCTGATGACAAAAGTTCGGATATTCAACCAAAATATAGGTTATCCAATAGTATTAACTGAATACTATTGGATAACCTATAGTAGAAATTGACCAATATATATATATATATACGCACACGTAAAAACAGACTCAAATATTTATATAGTAACTAGCAACAATATTAAAAATTAAATGCAAAGAAAATGTTCTTACGTGATGTGAGCACAAGGGACCAAGCAGGCGTGAAATTTATTTTGTACGATAACTGTATGCTTGATATATGTTGTTTGAATGTTCAGCATGTATTCAGTAACATTCAGTATTGATCAACACAAACAACTTGTCTTCTAATAATTAGCATTATAACAAATTTAAATAATCGTAATCAAAATTGTCATAAATTATTATTGAGTAAATTATGTGAATGTGACATAACATTGTCCGTGCATTATTTTAGTGATAACCCACGTGCCAGGAATTAAATTGAAGTAAAATAAACCTTACATCTTATCTATTAATTTATTTCTATTAATACGTTAAAAATATAATAAAATGCATATTTAAACAGATTTTCTTTAAAGGTGATGTGTTTTGTTTTTACACAAAAACTAACGGGTTTTATTATTCAGTATAATGATGAGTGAATATCTATATGATTATAAAATAATATATTTATGATTTTTTTTAATCCGAACTTGCTGAGTTTTTTCATTAAATAAAGGTTAAGGGACCTTGCATCCCTTGTGCCACCGCAACCATGGTAGATCTATTACGACGTCATCTTGTTGATTTTATTCGAAATCCAAATTATTTCATCGTTTGAATTAGGTATATCCTCTCTTATTATCAATCTTGTCATTAAAAATACTGTTGAAAATGTCGATCTACATAATTTAATTAGTTATATGGATTTTGGAGTATCTATTAGATACGACAGTTTTATAAATAGTCAACTCACTTCAAAATATAATATATTATTGGGCTCTCGTTACTTTACTATAATAGTAAAATCAAACTTAATGTATACAACTTTTTGTAGTCTGGATATTTATTACTTATAGTAACAATATTTTTACAACAGTTTTAGAAAAAAAAGGGTTTGTTAAAAAAAACTTCCGTATGCAATGTTGGTTATCATTCTAAAATAAGTGTCAAATATCAAATGTAAATATACGTAAAACACTATATGTACTACAATAAATATTTTCGGCAAACAAATTAAGATAATATTTGCTTCATATAATTATATTATTTAAACATTGCTTTCAGTCCTTCTGTTAATATACAATTTGAATATCCTTTGTAATGTGTAAAGTGAAGTTTTTATTTTGTTGTATGAAAAGTAATAAAGTGAACTTTTTGTGCTATGATTCACATGCACAAATACTGGACAATATTCCTTGAACAAATAATAAATTTGAAGGCAAGGATTAAAGAATTATCATATCATATCAACTTAATGAATTTGTGGAATTGCAAAGGAGAAGAAGAATTCCAAACTTGGGTAAGTAAAAGATAATCACTTTATATTAAACGATTCAGTTTTATCATGTTGTGAAATGAAATATTATTTTAAAAAAATATTATCAATTTACCATTTACATATTTCGAAACAATAATTTCATATTATTAAGATAAATTAAATCTCATGAATAGTATAGAGGCAGTATTACATTTCACATGGAAGCTATCGAACTGTAATTGAATTATTCAGAAACCAATAGCGACAAATGAAGTTATTCAATTGTAATCTATTTGATATCAATTAATTATGTAAGCATTATCCTCGACTCGCCTGCCGTGAAGTGCATTTCAATTTAGATTTAATATCATCAAAATTATTATAATCAAATAGATAATCATGATATGATACATAGATAAATTGAAATAAAGCCTAAACATTGTTTTTCAGAGTGATTTTGGTGTAAATTGGTGGTCAGGATGGCGTGGAATTATATACTCATTAATATTAGCTACTGGAGCAGCAAATACATTGAGACTACCTAGGGAAATAAGTTCTCAAGGTGGAATCCAAGGGGCTGCACCTTTTCTAGTAGCTCACACAGTATTGAGTATCATACTTGGGATACCATTATTAGTTCTCAAGTTTGGGCTTAGTAAATTTAGCGAACAGGGAGCCCTAAAAATATGGAGAGCTGTGCCTTTATTCAAAGGTAATAATAGTGACTTCTATTGGCGATAAAATATATTCTTATATACATATTAAATTTGTTGTCTATATATGTATTATATTCATTCCAGTCTATCCGACCCTAATGATTATAATTATATGTTCACACTTTACTGAGCATACTTAGCCTAGAACTTCATTTGTAAATGTTTAATAATGAATTATATTCCATTTAAATTTAAACAAATAATTTTTGGTGCATACATTGAACACCTAACATATCAAAAAAGATTTATATTTTACTTACAATTATACATACATATATTTTCATAACATTGCATTGCTTACGAGTTACTTATGCGAAAGAATATCTACATTCTTCATAATGTTTATTATATTAATTATTAATGCTCTGCTTCATCTTAATTTAAATACGAGAACTTTATTCGCAGCGATTTTACATTTATTATTAGACTCTTGAATTACTTGCATATGCGAACTCTTGTGAATGCTGTTAAAAAATTGTTATGTGTTTGCATATTATAATATGTTTATTATTAATCAATATTTCAATGGTAATTCTGTAAATTGTTATTAAAATTGTTTTGTCTCTAAAAAATAGTATTATTTTGTTTTTATTATGTAGGTACTTGCAAGCTTTTGTATCCCGCATAATTTTGTACATATGTTAAATGTTTTCTTCCAGGTCTTGGATATGTAAAGCTTTGTGCAAGTTTCATGGTCGCCGTCTACCATATAATTTACGTTAGTATATCATGTGCGATTTTAATATGGACATCAAAAGGTCCTGTCCCATTAGTAGAATGCACAGAGTTACATCGAGATATGGTGAGTACATACTTTCAACTGTACGTAAAAGTGTACTGTACCAACAAATTTAATACTATTATGTACCTACATCTAGATCAACGCCATCTATGAATATATGTTTAAATCTTTTTGTGCACGGATAGCCTCTACGATCTTATAAGGTGTAGCTGTAGATTTATTTTCGTTCATCATCCAGATTCGAATCTTTTATAAAGTTTTATAGAGAATGTTAATATTATGATAAAAAGCTCTAATTTTGATAGTTCATTTCAAGGAAAAGAAACTTAATTTGGTAATAAGACATTTAAAATACATTATAAGAATAAATTATTATATTGTTAGAATACTTTATGATTAGGTAACAAAAGAACACAGATGAAAAAAAATATAAATTAATTAATGGTTTTCAGGATGGTTATCATTTAAATGGGACATCAGGCCAAAAATGCATGAGGTATGATAAAATACGATAATATCCAAGTTCATATATTATAAACTTCTCAGAAATATTATAAAAGAAAATGATGATTTTTTTTAGTAAAACATTCCTAAGGTCTGTATTTGATGAGCCCTTGTGGTATAGTGTGACTTCTGCTGTGATGGTCACTTTCTGGCTTTTAATATCATTATGGTGAGTACTTAATACATTAAATCAACCAACATTGTCATAATTCTTCCTTTTTTCTTCCGTTTTTCAAAAAAGTATATTGAAAACTTCTAAGAGTCAGAGAAATAAAAGTATAATATTTAATTGGTCATTATTTTAGTAAAAATCTTACTCCACAATTCAGCAATTCTTATTGTAAGTAAAAACTATTTTACTTAATTACATTTATGACTGCGTAAACAAGAGCAAATACTTCAAGCATTTGCATTGCTACAAGTTTTGCAATATTGAAAACAAAAGCCTTTCTAGGTCTTTTTATTCTATTTTTTCTGTTCTATTGAAAGACCATCCACTAATTAAACGAATAAACTCCCTATCATTCTCCTTTTCCTCCACAGATATTAAATGCTCCTCTTGAAAATGTAGTGTAAACGTAAAATCTTCAGTTCATAGTAATTTTATATCGAAGTTTACTGTATCTCTTGCTGAAATAATCGTTGCATAAAAAATGTGAAAAGAATTTTATAGAGTGCAGAAAACAACACTTCTTTGGCATTCACAAATCAAAGTTCAGTCAAAACCCAAATCTCTTCCAAAGCTGCCTTTAAAATCATAACTTCCTAGCGGATATATAACTTTAAATTAATTACAATAATAATCTTTATTTAAAAACTATTTTTTACACACTTTTACAATAACATAGTGGAACTAAACACAATCAAAAAAATGCCTACCACACTAGCCATAAGGTTGTGTTGTTTCAGAAATACCGGTGTGATAATGACAATATTGAATTATCTATTGAAATTACCAAACTAAATAAAAAAATGGAATAAAAACAGTTAGTCAAAGAATATTTATTATTTACAAATAATTATACTGTCAATTATAAACTAAGTTAACAATAAAATCACAACAAAATACACTAAAATATAAAATAATAATTAATAAGTTATGAAAAATGTTAATAACAAATTCTATAACAATTTCTAACTGTATAACAATTCAGAAATACTTACACAGTTTAATATACAAACACATATTAAGAATATTACTCATTTGAAATCATATTTATTTGAGACATAGGAGTAAAAAACAGAGAATTAATATAATTGTATATCTAATTATTAATTTCAGTTTAATAAAGCTTCCAACCTCATTTCAAAAATCAATGTATATATTTGGAGGGATTACATTAGCAGTAAGTTTATTTATATCCTGTATCACGAATATTGGAAGTATCGAGAGTTTGTTTGACGAAGCGAATTGGAAATTGATGTTGTCCATACGATTCTGGTATTCGGCATTTGTTCAGATGCTATTTTCATTGAATATAGGATTTGGATATATAACGACAACAGCTGTATCGCTTTATGCGCGCAACAATATATTTTGGTAAGTTTATCAATTTAATAAATAAACGTTCTACACATCTAGGTATACCATCAATTTCATATCAGAAACATAAACATAAAACAGAAGTTGTATTTTCCGTGCTTTAAAAATAAGACATTCAGGTTGGATGGTTCTTTCTTGCACCCACCCAACCATACAGGTTACCCGACATCATCAATATTTCATTCTATTTTCTGTCCCCCGCATTTTTTTTTTATACAATGTCTCAACTGTTCCTTATCCGTTTCCATGGTATCGTTCCCAGGACCGTACCCGATCATGGGTAGGATTTTAGTTATCACTGCTTGGGAACGGATCCAGAATAGCCCGGGACAAATATATTTATACCCTTTTATATTATATGAACTCATTCTTTCCGATAGACACCCACACCCAGACATGCATGATGTGAGTCTGAAATACCAGACCACAACTCTATCTTTTCTTTTTTTTTTAGTTAATATAACATTCAAAGAATAAATTAAAAGTAGCGCTATATGAAGCTGTAAATTTATTGGTTTTATTTTATAAAAAAAAAATAACATGCTACTGTTAAAATTTCTCCCTTTTTATCCTCTACTAGGTACGATAACCCAATGTTATTTTTTATTGTTTTTTATATATAAGAGAGTACGTACAGTGTAACAGGAATGTTGTATTTAAGCAGGCATATTTAAGACATTTTCTTTCATTGTTATAATACTAATCAATGTGACTTGTATTTTTTAGGAGTGCATTGTCACTAGCATTATTAAATCTCTGCTTTGGATGGTTCAGCATTTCCTTGTGGCATGGTCTAGGAAATCTCTTTGAAAGTAGAAAGCCTTCTATTATAATGATTCTAGTTATGATATATGATACTTCAGTATTCAAAGAAATTCGTTCAGCTATGCCAGCTTTATCGTACATTTTGATTATCACGTCAGCGTTTACAAGTGCGGTGAGTGCAGACACACCTATGTATATAAAAATACTCGTAACTACCTCCTTCTCTTCTTCCATATTGATTCTCTTCATAAACTCTGTTTTTGTGACCACATGTCTTATGTAGACAATTATTTTATCTATTTATTCACCTAATTTATTCCAGTAAGTATAATTACAACATTTGCTTATCATAAGAATATTTAGAAATAATCTGATTTCTCCGATATATATTTATTTCAGTTGATGCTGCTATATCCCATAATATGGTGTTTACATAGCGAAGGCTATTGCAAAAAAACAACACTTAGTTACGGAGTTACAATATTTGGAGGATTCATATCACTAATTTTATATGTCTTCGGAATCAACATAGTAACTTTAATAGATCAGGATATTGTACCTATGCTTATCACGGGATCTATGTTTATTGAACTTATCGCTTTACTTTTCATATATGGTAATTAACAACTGTTTGTGATTCTTTAATAATAATAATACTTTATATATAATGAGCTATAATCCATTGTTTGGTCTGCAACGAGTTTAGATTTTCTTCTCCAAAGGTAAAATAATTTGAGAGATTTGTAAGTGATAAAAATGTGATGAACAAAAAGGAATAATTATCATGATTCGCACTTTACTAAAGTAGTCATGAAATTGAGGGTAAAATAATGCTAAGAAAGAACAAAATGTATGTTTTTATTGGCAATGAGAATATGATAAACAACGTTATTTTTATGTTAAATTTATTTTTTATTAGATCGCATAATGTTTTTTTAAGTAATATGTTTTCTAAAGTTCATTTGAATAGATTTTTATTTGTATAGACGGTGTTAACTTTAGAGATATCTAGTTAACCAAAAAGTATTTGTGAGTATGTCCGGTTGTTTTTTTATTATTTACTTTACATTAATCACAAGAAAAAATACAGTCAACAGGCAGAAAACCTTAAATGTGCAATTTTATTCAAATGACCAAAATTCACTTGGCTAACTTATCATCATCTCAGACCATACATTATCCATGAATGTTAAAACTACCTATTCACTTTCGTTTCAATCAAAATACTCGTTATGCATCCGTACAGTACAATTCTGGCGTGCGAATGAACAATTTTAATATTTATTAATTGATATTTTCAGGTTTGAAATCAATTAAGCATGATATAGAATTTATCATCGGAAGCAAGATAAACTATTTATGGTATCTTCCATGGTGTGCATTGCCTTTCATCTTGATGTTATTTGTTTTATCAAAGGTGTTCAGTTACATGTATGAATGGTCACACAATAGTTGGAAGTTTGCTTTTGTGATATTGATGTTTGTCTTAGCTGCGGCAACTATAATAATTTGGGCATCGTGGATCACAATGCACCAAGAAGGATATGGACTATTTCAAGTAAGTTAATATTTTATTATAAAATAGATTTTGACAATTCATGAAGATAGTATTATTATTTGTATAGATATACTACTTCTGTTATTTGCTTTTTATTATACTTTTAATTTTAACTAGGTCTTAAATACAGATTATATCTGTTGATCTGTTTTCAGTGGTATAAATTATTTAATTTGATATTGGAGTAAGTTTTGAAGGTGTATAAAAATTGATATGGAATGATTTAACATTGTAAATACAAATATACAAATATACAAATAAAAAGTTAAAATAAAATGGCCATTATATCCAATATGACAATAATGTCTTAAGGCAAACAACCAACAACTTGTATGATGGATATGTAAAATTAAAATAGTGATTTTCATTGTATAAATTATTATACAAAAAGTTTTCTGAATAAAACTATGTACATGCATATAATATAAATAATGTTCCTTATCAATACGTAAATATATACACAATATATATGAAGAGGAGAGAGATAAAAAAGAAAATAGCACATGTATTAGTAGATGTAATATTTATGTTTCCTACAATTTACTTGTACCAGCACCAGTTTGCATCTAACATGTGATAAAGATATATGAACATTCTACCTTATTTTTGAGTGACTGATTAAAAATATGTTTCGTGATACTTGATACGTGAAATTTT
Source organism: Athripsodes cinereus (assembly GCA_947579605.1). NCBI lineage: Eukaryota > Metazoa > Arthropoda > Insecta > Trichoptera > Leptoceridae > Athripsodes > Athripsodes cinereus. Next base: position 12,885,249 of record OX388329.1, read on the forward strand.
ACAATTTTTTTTGGTTCAGCTGGGCAAGGGCCCAGTACGCAGATGGCAAAACCAATCAGACATATCAGAATTGTTCTCCATTGATTCTGATTTTTTAACGACTCTTTTATGATTTCTTTTTCAATCTTGCTTTTTTGTATTTTGCTGTTTTTTTCCTGCCGAGATCGCTTTGGCCAAAAGCTGATATGGTCACAGTGCAGAGTGACAATTTCAATTTGATTTATTGAGTTGACGTCTATTTTGTAAAACTCCTTATTAATTAATGGAAATACTGTTTTGGGTTTTACTGTATCAACTTACAAAGTCATCAAAACATAAAACAGTTTGTTTATTTTCTTAAATTAATTATAATTTTATTTAGATGTTGAATGATTTTTTGTTAAAGGCTTATAGCCGTTTATTGTATAAAAATAAAAAAAATAGATAAAAAATATCGATTGAAGATCCAATTTTACACAATCTAATTCATTGCGCTCATCTCACTTCTTCTGATTAAAATTTGCTCAATGTTACATCGTGTTAACTTGGATCTCTTGTCGAGATATGTATCTGACTAATTCAATTCACTTTTATACTCAAGGAAAACTTATATTTGCTTATAATAAATTCTTAATTTTCATGTCATATTCTGGATATAGAAACTCGCTATTGGTCACGGTATTGAAGCATAAAAAGACAATAAATATTTTTATATTTATTTTGGTATACTTATTATACCCTCTTTATATCTACACCAAGTCTTTCTAATTACCAAATATCATGCAACATTATTGAATAATAAAAATCATCCATGTGAGTTTAGTTGTACGTATGTACATTATGTTAAACATAGTACTGGCATTTTATTGGGCTATTCACACCTGCGTCAGTGAAGATACCAAAAACACTACTCAAACATCTCAACCGCAACAGATTCTGCAAAGTCCCTTAAGAGAAGGCAGAAAAATTGTCCCGATGCTAACGAATCGGCTCAAGCTGATTTAAGTGCACTTTACCTATGGTACGTTCACCAATCTCACCACTACTGTTTCAAATAATTATTTTCGGCATTCACTGAGCATTTATGTGAACAACCAGTTTCCATCTTTATGATTGTGTTCGAGAAAGTTTCCTATTATGTGGGGTTTGTCTGTTGATGGGGTGTCTCTTGAGTGATAATGTTCTTCATTATTTATCTATTTGAAAATGTCCGATGTGAATATATGATGATAATATGTGAGCATGAGTCCGTTAATGTATTATTTCAAATCATAAAACAACACGAATTCATCAACTGGCCCGAAATAGGCAATTGTGATGTCTATTTTCACCTGTTATATCCACCACATTAATTTGGTTACATCTTTATTTACAGAAATTGATGTCAGCTTTGAAACCATCCAAAAAATGGGGACCAGTAGACGCGGTAATAAGAAATAAATGGTTGCAATATAAATTACAGGGAAAGAAAAATAAAATTGTAAAAGTGAAATCCAGTCAACAATATCAAAGCACACACCACCAGAGGTCTCTACTTCGAGGTGACAACCATTTTCCAGGTTGCATACATGGGACATTGGAAAGAATGAATAATAATCATCACAAAGAAATGCACTCAGATTGCATAAATTGTATGAAGAATGACCATTGTGTTTATTTGTGTGAAATAAACTATATAAACGGTACTTGTTGGGTCAATAAAACGTAAACAATATAATATTATTTTTTTATTACTAAGTTTAATAAATTTGATATTTATTTTTCATTTGGATAATTTTAAAGTTTTAGTGAATTTCTTTAGTTCGATTTATTGTTTCATATTTAAACAATCAAAGAATTTATTAGGCGTATAACATTTTATGTACTTGAATACCGACTCCAATAGGGATCATGGCCCCCGGTCATGAGGACATCGACCATGACAAGTATGGAGTAGTTGAAATGTGATAAATTAAATACAAAATCCTTCATCGTGATAATCCAAAACAGAATTAATACACTAAACATCATTGCCGTATTCGTATTGAGATACTTATCGAGACTAACTTATAACAGTAGACCAACAATATAAGAATAGGTAGGTGCCTACGTCTGCATTATGGAAAGTCAACATATGTGATATATTCATTTTCCTTATTGTCGAGACCATTCAACAAGAAATGAATGAACTCTTGCAAGTAATATATGTTACAAGGTTGTGACATTGAAACTACATAACACAAGTGTACTTCAATCTTATTTATATTTGTTCCTAAATCTTGATCCATATTTTATCATGCGGTAGGTTATTATTACATATATTATTAAAAGCGGAAGTGATTTGGTTACTCGCAAAGAATTATAATGTATGTTCTGTACCTGTCATATTTAATTTGTATCTTATGTTGAAAGTATTGTTGATTGATATACCTATTATTTTCTTATATAGTAGGTACATCCAATACTGACAAAAAATATGTGTTTCATTGCCATTCTGTCAGTTTTGTTTATATTAAACCCTAATTGACAATTGATATACATACATAATTATATTGAATTAATGAATGATTGAATAGCAAATCTTGCTAACAAAAGATACGTAGTATCATTACAAGTCCTCGAAATTTATGTGGGTGGAAAAAATAACGTTCATTTCAAATAACACCTTGCGAAAAAAAAGACAACGTACTAGATTGTACTTCTCTGTTATTTTAATAATCGATTTACTGATATTTTCTGCTCACCCAAAATTGAGAGATATATATTATATATGTACTTACAAATCTTCTGAACTGAATCTGAGAGAACAATTTCCATTTCTGTCTTTAATATTTAAATATTTATTTTGAAAATATATGTTTTTTCAATCTTTTTTACCTTTATATATATTTCCTTTATATATAATGAGTTACAATCCATTGGATTGGTCTGCAACGAGTTTGGTTTTTCTTCTCCATTCGTCTCTATTCTCAGCCAGTCTTTTTAGCTCTACGTATGAGCCACAGTTCATGTCTCTCTTCAGTTGGTCCATATATGCGTCTCTTGGTCGGCCTCTGCCATTTGTCCCCTCGGTCTTACCCTCTGCGATGGCGATGAGTAGTCCTGGGTGCCTGATGTTGTGGCCAATCCAGTTAGCTCGTTGTTGGCTGATTCTCTTAAGGAGTTGCCTTTTTTCGCCTACCCTGGTTAATACTTCTTCATTTTCGACGTGCTCCGACCAATGGATCTTAAGCATGCATCTGTAGCACCACATCTCAAAGGCCGCCAACCGTCCGCTTTCACTCTTGCTGATGGTCCATGTCTCACAACCATAAAGCAGAATGCTCTATACAAAGGTTTTAGTAAGGTTCTTCCTTACGCTTAAGTCAATATTTGGGGATTACAATATCTTTGATTTTTTGTTAAAGGCAATCCTTGCCTGGTTTATTCTGCTTACAATTTCTGCTTTGGAGCGTCCATCCTGGTTTATTCTGCTGCCCAGGTACACGAATTCACTTACTTGTTTGATGCTCACTCCATTTATGGCAATGTTCGCAGTCGCTTCCTCTCTTCCAACGACCATACATTTTGTTTTTTCTTTATTTATTTTCATGTTGTACTTTGACAACAGAATACTTTCCATTTTTCCTAAGGCTTCTTTCAGCTCC
>OX388329.1:13489053-13673904 GCA_947579605.1 Athripsodes cinereus
ATCCAAATTGTAATTATGTTTAGGACAGAAAGTATTCCTTGATCATTAATTCAAGAAATTGAATTTTAGTAATTAATGTTAAGGAAAGTTACAGCGTTTTTTATTATTTTTTTACGATGAGAGCAATTAAATTATTCTTATCAAAGTCTTCCAAAAGAAAAGTTGTAGGAAAAATGGTTTAGGTTTTTATATGAGTATAATATACAAAACTTACAGAATTTCAAGATTATACAAATTCTCACCGCAATAAAAACTTTAAGTGAAATTAAAATATTTTAAAAAGTCTACTTAAACCTACATTGATGAAAACATATAACTGGAAGTTTATACTAAAAAGTCCATTGCATCTCCACGTTAAAAAACATGAAATTAACAGTATTTATATATCAACTTTCACGGAACTGGGGATAAACATTGATGACTGTTTCCTCTTGCTAATGTCATTTTCGTGACACTCATGTAGGATAATCTGATCGCTCGTGGTAGCGGAAATTGTCGTATGTACCTTATATTACGTTTCGTATACTGTACAACAGACCCGAAAAAATAAAGACACTTTTCAGCTTAAATTCAGTGATGAGGTTTACCACCCATCCTGAATATCTTAATTTTTTGTTGGCACCGAGAAGACAGCGTTCATGTTTATTTCATGGATCTGGTCTGCTGGCTACCTCATTGGTGGGATATGCCGTGATGGTATCCTAGTAGTAATAGTATTATGAGACCAAAAATTTTCAGTTATCATAATAAATTTGGAATATTTTTAATTTTTAATTAATACTTGACCAAATATATCTGTTATTTTATTCGTAAGTTGCATAAATTTAAAAATTAAAGTCTTTGACTAGCACTCGATAATTTAGAATCTTGACAAAACATATACTTCAATGAACGCTTCTGTGTACACGAATCTTCACTTATCAATTTGACATAAATAATTAATTATAATATAAATTAGTTTACTATGCTGTTAATTAGTTTAACTCCTTTCCCCGCGATACATATTTCTCGTGACAATGGAAGTCTTACACTATGTATGTATCTAGAAAGCAAGCTTTACTGTTTGTAAGGAGATGCCATTATTTTAGCCCGAAGCTCAGTTTTGATGCTGTAATATTCATGTACTACAAAGTTAGTGTACCTATACTGAATTGCATTACGATATACTATCCTTATGTAGGCGGAGATCGAAGAATAATACTGTTGCTCACCGAGACTCACAACCGCTACCTACGGTTAACTTATTTTCACCTCACTATCACAGTGTTATTATGTTAGTGTAACTATACTTTTATTAATAATTATGCATTAACATATTATGTTAATAATTTTCTTGTGGACTCTATGTATGTTTTATAAAAAGTCCAGTAGAAATAAACTTAACTATTTTTCTATCTCTGTTCTATTCCTACAAAAAATAAAGAAAACGAGTAAAACGAATGATGTTGTATTTAGACACACCCTAAGAGAAAAGATCATGAATATGATGCAGATAATTGAAAAATGTCACGAATTCAATGTTCCAGCTGTTCTATGTTTCTTTGAATTATTTGAAGCGTTGGACTTCGTGAAGTGGAACGAGCTGTTTGAGGCCTTAAGCATTTTTTATAATATTATTGTCACAAGTTAGTAGAATTTGTTTTTTTTCTTTTATCGATTTTAATGGATTTCATATAATAGCAATGATATCTATAGATTCATAATGTTGTTATTGTATGTATACCCGTATGTATGATGCACTGAATTATGTTGAATGTAAGATGTATATCTTTTTATAATTTGTAATTTTATGTGAAATGTGAATTTTAATTTTATTTAGTAATATAATTTTTTTAAAAAGCAATTTGCCGTAGGTATATTGAATAAATAAATAAATATGATATGATCTACCAAGTAGTCTGCAAATTCTGTTCGTTGTGCAGATGAGGTGTCAGTTAAGTAATAATATTCTTAATATCTTCACTCACAAAGGTGTCAAACAATACAGTAAAATGTGAAAACTATATTAGGTATACTAACATTATAATATGTATACAGAGTATTGTAGTTCTATTAGTTTCAAATATGTAGTAGGGTGAATACTACGTGTGGTGATTTAATAAACAGCTCATTACAAACCTGCTGTTGATTCTCTCTCTGCATGGTGAGACGTGCTTCTATACAGTTCCTTGTCTCCAGGAATGCATCCCTTTGGGCGAGCTCTCTCGGTGAGTGCGTCATTATACCACATATGTTGCAACAGATGAATACCACTGTATTGCAAGCGACCTGTCAATTAAACAAACAAACTATATATTACTTACCTTCTTTATTTACGTGCATCACTAGCAGAAATAAAGTTATTTACTGTTAGGTACTTATAGAAAAAACACAGTAAAAATGAAAGAAATTATCAAATATTACATAATTTATTTTGTAGAATGTATAGAGCTTATAGATTGAAATTGGGACATACTGCCGATTTCTCTTTCAAAGTTCTATTGATTACCATGAGTGACTATGCCTACTAAATAGTCGAAGTTTTTTCCATTTAAAGAAATATTATTTTTATGGAACCGCCAATTAGTATTTAAGGTTAGATATAGATAGATGAGATTAAATATTTATATGTTCAATATTCATTTGTAGTTTTAATATTTTACAATGAATGTTTCCTATCGGTAAGAGGTATTACTAGTCAAAGGCAAATAAAGCCAAGTATGATTGAACATTTCCATTAGAAATCATTAATATTCCTTCGACTGAATAAATGCCACTATATATGTATGTAGTTGCTTAATTTACCTTTGATCACCTTGAATAAAATCAATACGTTTCATAAATTGAATTATTTTACTAGATATAAAATCGTTAAAATATAAACTTCAATATTTTCGTGGCAATAACTCCAAATAGACAATGATTAACTCAGTAATTAATTTTGGGAGGGTCTTGGATAAAATTCAAAGAGATTACTATTTGTTATAAACACATATGTACATGTATTACATCTTATTAGGTAATGGTTACCTAACTTGTTTCACACCCTACGAGTTTTGCACTACTAAACTTCGCATTGTTCTGTTTTATCTGTTCTGCCTTTCTCAAATAGTATGTGATCACAATTTGCAGTAATTTGGCGTGAAGAGGGATAACATTTTATACCATTTTATTTCATTCAATGTTAAGAATAATTTTTATCACGCAGTAAATACCAAAGCTAGCAAAGTTTTCTTTATATTACCGAATCTTATGTGCGTATAAATAATTACACATTTTTGAGTAATTACAGAAAAATACATAGATAAAAACAAAACTATTGATGGAAGATTGAAATAACTTTTTAGAGACTTCTAGGAACAATTCATTTTGTACTGCACGAGTATCTTTATTTGATTGGTAAACAATGTGTACTTTTTACTACTTTCCATTATTCGGTAACAGGAGATGATGGGATCGTGAAAGACTTGATAGTAAGAGTACATACATAACATGAAACACTTTGATGATCTCTTCAATATAAAATACAAAGCTTTACTGTTATCTAAGATATAAAATACACCCGTCATGGATCGGAGATTAATATCGGGAAATAAAAAAAAAAAATAAGCTTAAGATGTACGAACTGCCTGAAAAATTAGTAACAAATACATTTACTAAGTTCAGAAAAACCTTTTTCAAATCTTTCGCGGTTGATCGGATTTATCCAAACAATAAAAGTAACAGAAAAAAAACACTCAAAATAAACGTGCTTACATACTTTCACATTCAAGCTTATGAAATCATTGACAGTTTGTATTTGAAAATAAAAATATACAATACATTTGTAAAAATAATACAAAAATCATTGTGTTAATGGTGGTGTCCCTTTCTAACATATTGCCAGTATAAAAGCATATAACTATAGAAGGTATACCTAGATATATAGTAGTACTAATTCCGTGCTGGAAAGGGCGGCTCTTTACCAATTACTATCTAAGAATTACCAATTACTATCTGGTAACAAGTTTTTTCAAGGAAGTGCACAGTTTTGTTATAGTATAATATACGTCGCGGCTCATCGCCATCGCGGAGGGTAAGACCGAGGGAACAAATGGCAGAGGCCGACCAAGAGACGCATATATGGACCAACTGAAGAGGGACATGAACTGTGGCTCATACGTAGAGCTTAAAAGACTGGCTGAGAATAGGGAGGAATGGAGAAGAAAAACCAAACTCGTTGCAGACCAATCCAATGGATTGTAACTAAATATATATATAATATACGTCAGCCGGGTCCCCCGCCCACTGACGTGGTAGGATCGGAGATGCCAACACTGGCATAGTAGTACTGACATAGTAGAGAGAGTTGAAAAATTAATAAATTGACACCTAAACGGATAAATAGCAGTCCTTGGACTCCTGAAATATCCGATAAATAACAAAACATATACGAGTATAATATCAGTTGTTGATTGAAATATTAGATATGCTCACTTTTATATGATGCAAAATATTTAATTTATTACGAATATTTTTACTACACCTACATTGACACATGCCAAGATGTAAGTATTTATTTATGAACCTAAGATCTCGCTCAAGTATCCTGTATTTTTAGGTATATACCTATCTGATATTACATACAGGAGAGACGATGGTCCTGGCTGGGACATGTTTTGAGAATGCTTGATAGTTGGCCAAAAAGAGCATTGTTCTTCCGTCCGCAGGGCTTCCGTCGGCCCGGGCGTCCCTCTTTCACAATACACCGTTCGCAATTGGCGCAGAGACGCTCTGAATGGAGGAGGCTGGTTTCTGCCCTGTGCTCCCGAGAGGAGCGTTGAGGACGATGATGATGATGATTACATACACGTACGTATAACTTTTATTTCTTATGTTTTTATTTAGCTTCATTTTTTACTGCCAAACATATAAAAAAAAAACCGTGAAGTGAAATGAATACATGCTCATGAACATATGCATATTCGTACATACCTTTATATAAAAGGTTATGCATAATTTTCATAGGTACTTAATATGTGATTAATATGAAGTTTTTTCGTAAAATAAATTCATTATTTTAAACTGATGAAGATCGAAGCATCCTTTGTTGAATGACTCTCTTTTACCTCTGAAGGAACACTTTTAATTTAATGAATTTTATTTTAGTTTTTTAACATAGTTTTAATATTTAAAACGCATATAACAGCTGATGAAATAAGAAACGAGAGATGTTATTATTATGATTGCTTTTAGTCACCAAATATCTGCGTAATATGAATTATTTTATCCTATTAAAAGATAAGTACCTATTTTCTTATTTATTAATAAAATATAGGACAAAATAGCCTTTGTAGTACAATAACAATCAACATATAATAACAAGCAAATAAAAACAAAAACATAAACACTAAAGCTACATAGGATCCTCAGTAGAAAACATGTAGGTATTTCGAAAAAAAAAATGTTTGAGATATAAATATCCTATCATAAAACTAATTGCCTGTTGACAAGTCATTTCAATGACTTAACGGGCTTCGTTCATTGGTTGCACAGTTTTATGAATATATCTTTATATGTGATTTGATAAATGTGAATTGTAATTGTATGTATAAAATATGAAATAAAGATTATATATAAAAAAAAAATTAAAAAAAGGCATAAATATCTACTACTACTGTTACTAATATATACCAGAGCAGCCACGTGTATTAAGGATGCAAGTTGTCCACTCAGTGCCAACAAAAATTAAGACATTTCGAATAGGTAGCAAACTTTATCGCTGAATTTAAGATATATTTTTTTTTTCGAATACTTGACCTTTACAGGATACTCAAAAACTTGCGGAAAACAGTCGGAGACTAGTTCTTTTTCGGGTGAAAATAAGTAAACGTGATTAAAAAGAATATTTTCACGGAGGTAGTTTTTATATAGTGTATGAAATCATCAATCATAACTATGATAATGAAAAGATTCCACACTAGTATGAATACATTTTCCAATATAAAAATACTTACTTATTAGATTGAATTTATTACGATACGTGGAACAAATATCGATAGATAAATGTACAATATTAAGCTCGCAAGAAAATGTTATTACAATACGGTAAGTTGTGTAGCTGCTAAAGTCTTTATTAGAAGCTCCAAGTAAATAACAAACGTGTACTAACCTACTAGGTACGTGTTGTAAAATGTTGGTACATATTTCTGATCAGAATCATAATATCTACATTGTTTATATTAAGCGCTTGTTAGACAAAATAAAACAATAAAGAGATGTTTTATTTAAATCAGTGATTCTGTGTGATGTCTTGTAATATTTATATATATTTAAAACAGATACAAGAGACAAGAGAAAAGGAGCAAGTATCAAATTCACACGGTAATGAATATCAAAACACTATGTTAACATCAAAAGACAATATCACATCGTCATTAATGTCACACTGAGAAAAATATTCTTTCATCATATCACACATAAATATGAGATTTGAAATGTCTACTTAATTTAGGATTCAAATTATTATTTATGTCGAGCCTTTGGTGTTTCGCATCACTCCTCAACAGATGATTAAATAATTTAAGATCTGTCGTTGGTAAACGAGATTCACTTCAGTCTTCTTGGAGAAACGCAATAAAAATGTTTAATAAAACAGTACGTTCTGCAACGTAATTTTAATGATATTTTTAATAAACGGAAAAATATGTTTGCGCCTTATGGATAAAATGCAAATCTATTGTAGTTTTTACATAATTATAAATTAAAAAGAAAAAATCTCTGATGGAAGATATCAATGATTAAATAAACAAGAATCACGACAAAACTTATTCTGATGCGGGCATGATTATAGATCTAATGTTTTAATATAATGTATGTAGATACTCGTAGGTACCTACATAACTTTTAGCTCTGAGCAAGGGAAGAAAGTGAGAAATTGAAAATTAATGCTTGTGTGAATGAAATGTATATGATTAAACATACATATGTACTCCATTAGAGGGAGCTGTCCACAAGGCTATTATTTTAATTAAAATCCGCAGGAGTGTCAGGTGTTTGTAGTAATTTACAAAGTTACATAATATTATTGGTATGTATAAAAGTAGACACTAAGATAGTGTAATTGTAAACAATATCAGTCAACGTCAGCGCCCGATACTCGTAGAACTATCTACGTATATTGTATATAAGATCTCTCAATTATACACACATAGATTTTCGTGTGAATTACTTTATTTTTTATATTTTAGCACCCGGTAAAGAATTTGTCTCTCACTTTTTTAGTAGGGTTTTTAGTGTTTTCTATAGAAGGAATGTATTTCAAAACATTTTGCATCTTAAGCTAAGTCACCCATCCTAAATGTCTCAATTTTAGTTGGCACGGCGTACCCACTCCACACGCCACCCGGCTTGCATGTTTACTACTTGCGTCTGGTATGCTGGCTACCCCAGTAGTGGGATATGCCTTGATGAGATAGCAGTACTATCATTTTTATTTCAATTATGATTTATAATATATTTACTAACATCTCATATTATGAAATGAAAAAATAACACATCTGATAACACTAGTAACATCAACTAGTGGAGGGTTGACTGACAAGAAAATTACAACTCTCGTTTTAGTCATATTAGAAATGAAAGTGACATTTCTCTGATAATATTCAAATGCTTCTGTAAAAAAATAGTAAATATATGCATCTTTAAATTAAAGAGAATTCGAATCAAAGTTATTTGTGATTTGAGAACAATTGTATCCTTTGATTTGTGACAATTTTAGATAGCAATGTAGCATTAAGTTCGTGTATAATGAACAAGAAATTGTAATATCATACAACATATGAATATATGTACAATAATATCACTGTTAAATACATATGTATTCATGAATTTTAGATATTTGAAATTGAATTTCTAGGATCAAAGGACTATCATAATGTAAAATGTTTATTATAAGATAAATCTATTTTAGAGGTGGAGGAGTAATTCCAAATACATAAATATATAGAAGGGACTTTGAATGAAAAGATTTCACTTGATGAAAAATTGGATAAAATAATATAAACTTGTGGCTGAGCGTATACAATTCAGAAAAGATGAAAAGTCTCATCACCTGGAATAGGGTAAAACATTATTGAGTTATGTATGAATATAGATAACACATACATACGTTTAATATTTCGGTACAGTTGGAAGTTGCGAAGTCGCCCATCGCACATTTGTACTTGCCCATTTTGTATCATTGTTGTTTTTTTATAATTTGTTTTGAGGAAATAAGATTTTTGTTATTGATCTTCTATATGAGTATGAATTTTGTGATTTGCTGGTGAATGGTGTACGAGTATACCCACAACTGTATCTACATGTTTATCTACGCAATGACGAGAAAGAGAACACCAACAAGTGATATTATATAGATATTCAAACACAATAGCGTTAAAGCTGTTTATGAACTAAAAATATTTATATTATTATTTTTATTTATTTCATTTATTCAAATCGACGGAACACTACAGACAATACATATAAATTTAGTACAGATATATAATTATGATTAACAAGTATGCAATGCAATGTCCAATTTATAAGTGTCCATATATTAAATGATTTATTTTATATTATAGGCCATTCGGTTGTCATACACAATCAAAAATATAAAAGCAATTAAAAAGAAGTAAATTTTTTTTAAATATAAACATTACTAAATTACTTAAATGAAACAATTAATTTTTTTTTTAATATTTTCAAACTATGAACACAAAATGTAAACAAAATTTACCTACCTATATGTAAGTTAAATAATTTATATCAAAAACTTGTAATTTATGTAATTGAGTGTCATGATATAGAAAGGGAAGGGAAAACAATGATAAGAACAGTTATTAAGAGATGCAGAGAAAATCGAAGTCATGAATCGCTACACATAACCTGCAAAATTGACATTTGACAAGTGCGAGCACTACTGGCGAACATGTCAATAACATATTAAATAAATCATTTTTAATGAGACAATTTTATGTACTTATAGGACTCAATCGTCTTTTAATATTCCTAAACAGCCTCTTTGTTTCAATTAGGTCTATTCTTCTCAAGATATTCCCGAAGCTTTGATGTGCTGTCAAAAATGAAATAACAAACGAAATACCAAAAATAAAAATTTGATTAAAAAGTATACAAGAAATGCAAAAATAGTCGAACTATCAATTTTTCATTAGTAGTTAAATTTACAAATTTTGTTGTGTAAATAAATATACGAAAATGGTAAATAATAAAAGTGATTTAATGACGAGTAGATGTGCGAAGAATTGTATAAATTTAGAAAGTTTCATGCGAAACTTCTATTATTTCATGAGAAATTTCTATTACTTCATTCCCAACACATTTTTTTTTGTATATCTCTTGATCCAGTTTTCGGTACCTACGTCAGTACATTCTGCAATGATTATCCATATTTTAATACAATTTGATCCAGCTTCATCGATTTGTCTCCCATTATTTTTAAATTTTAATATCTTTTATATAATTTCTATTACATTGTCTTTTATATGTTTTTATATCATTGAGATTTGAGTGTGTTTGTGTTGTGTTTTCAATTTCATTGTTGTGGAAATTGTTTTTTTTTTTTTTTTTTTTTTTTTTTTTTAAAAAGATATATCTGGGTTTTGTTATAAACCCAAATACAACTTTATACACCTTCCACAGTAAGCTAAAAGCTTGTGTCGTGAAAGGGGAGTTTGCCGGCACCTGGGATCGAACCACGGACCCCTTGTTCAAGAGGCCGAGACTCTACCTCCAGGCTACCGACGAACTATTTATATGTATCATGTAATAAGGGCTTTTTGCCGTAGAATGAATAAATAAATAATACATTTTACGCGGCGGCAGAATTGCCATCCACACTTCTCAGCATTATACAACCAGATAAGTCTCCATATGATCAGTCATGGTCACACAAAAACTTAACAGTCTAATGCCGGGAAAAATTCACCTATCCAGATATACAGGATATCAAAGGATTAGGCTCAAAACGCGGGATCAAAATACCAGCATTGTGCCTGAAATATCTGTGTTCAAAAACTTTTTTACAATATTACAAGTGTTTATTATAATAGATTTTTGAATTTTAATATACAAATTAACCGATAAATCTAATTTTTGTAAATTATTTATTAAAGATTTCGGAGTTACCCCTGTAGCTGACATGACTAAAGGTATTATATAAACGGATCTAGAATGCCAAATATTTTTTTATTTCTCCTGCTAGTTCTGTATATTTACGTATTTTTTCTGCGACGGTTGTTTGTATATTATGTGTATTTGGGACAGCGATGTCTATTAGGTACGTTATTTTATTACGTTTATCATGTAATACTAAATCGGGTCTATTATGATGTATTTGTCTATCTGTTATTATGATTTTATCATAATAGAGCCTGTAATTTTGATTTTCTAAAACCGGTTCCGGGTTGTATTTATAATAAGGAATTACTATTTGTGAGTTTAAAAGATTATGTTTAATTGCTAAATTTTGATGAATTATTTTTGCGACATGATTATGTCTATTGGTATACTCAGTTTGAGCGAGAGTGGAACAACCCGAAACTATGTGTTGAATTGTTTCCGGTTTGGCCAGACATTTCCTACACGAATCATCAATTATATTTTGATTTTTTATGATATATTTTTGATAATTTTTTGTATTTATTACCTGATCTTGAATTGCTAGCATAAAACCCTCGGTTTCCCCATACAATTCCCCAATGGTCAACCACCTGTTTGACGCATATTTGACAACATAAGATTGGTTGAGATCATTGAGGTGTCTAGCATGAAGTTCCTTCCTACCCCAAGATTCTAACAAAATATTTAAATAGTTTAATCGCGGACCTACTGTTTCGTCATTTAAATTTAAAGGTGTATGATTTTTATCGGCCTGTATTATAATTTTATGTAGTATAAAATTATTTTGTTTGTTTTTAAAAAATGTTTTAAGGGATTCTATTTGATTATTATGTAAAGAAGAAATGTTAACAATTCCTCTTCCTCCTATACTCCCAGGCAGAACCAACCTTTCTTTCGCGGAATTTGGATGGTGATATCTATTTTTTGTTAATTGTGTTCTAATAAGTCTTTCTAATTTATCTAGATCCGTTTTAGACCATTTTATGATGCCAAATGAGTATGTTAATAATGGGATTGCCCACGCGTTTATTGCTTTTACTATGTTTTTGGCCGATAGATCACATTTAAATATTTTATTAAGTCTATCTTTAAAATCATTTGTTAATTGAGTTTTGATTAAAGAGTGATTTAAATTTTTAGATTGCGGGAAACCTAAATATTTGTATATTTCGTTATTATTCATGTAATTAATTTGATAACTAGAAACTATGTCCTGACATTCTTTAATTTTTCCTTATTCAATGTGTAAAATTTTACATTTATCTAGCCCAAAAGACATTCTTATGTCGTCTGAGAATTTTTTTGTTTATTTATTTATTTTTATTTATTCATTCTTTACTGTACATTGATAAAAAACATTATGTTATACTTATTAGTTTTTCTAATTCGGTATCCGATTTAGCGTATATTTTTATATCGTCCATATACATTAAATGATACATATATTTTGCTATTCTAATAAATTTTATACTTATTATTAAAATCGTAATTTTGTACAACGGTTTTCAATAGCTTAAATATTCGGTTTTTGTTCCTAATCGAAATCAATAAACCATGAGTCATCTATCGCTTAATCATTCTATTTTTGCTACTTAACTTGATCTTTTTTCAGAGAATCCAGAGGTGAATTATACGAGTTGGACCTCGAACATAGAGACTCCTCATCCGTATTATTCTGTTCGAATATTTTTTCGACCAACGTTACTAAAATAGTCGTTAATGCAATATGCAACTCCTTCTGTATCTTTAAATGAAATTTCTCGTAACCAAATAATGTCCCACGTAACATGTCCCACGAGTAGGATGCCTACAGTTTATTGTAATAATAGCTATTCAAAATTAATTCAGAGTTTACAAATACCATGGAATAAAATAATTTATGTCCTATGTCAAACCCACGTAATTTCATTGCAAAATATTTTTCACGTATCAGATTAAGTGGTGTGTGAATAATTTCTTTGATAGCCTTGTCACCAAAGTGAAAATACTTAAATAGAATGTATTAACTATGTATTCTTGTTATTAAGTTGTTACTGCGTCAAATTATATTATTTTCATTCAAATGGAGACGATATACACCCACCCTGTATGAAATTATAATACTAAATTATATTATTATGGTTCACGATAAAGAGGCAGAACTATGAAGGATCAACTATAACGACACTTGACTTGTATTTTAAACATCTTTGAAAACACTTCACCAAGTTTACTTATACATTATTGAATACCTACTAGTGTGCGACAGAGATATTATAGTGTCATCATCATCATCATCGCCCTCAACGCTCCTCTCGGGAGCACAGGGCAGAAACCAGCCTCCTCCATTCAGAGCGTCTCTGTGCCAATTGCGTCACCTCTTTCCACAACATTCCTTGCGCTCTGATATCGTTGTCATAGGAACGGTGTATTGTAAAAGAGGGACGCCTGGGCCGACGGAACCCCTGCGGACGGAAGAACAGTGCTCTTTTTGGCCAACTATCATTAGGCATTCTCAAAACATGTCCCAGCCAGGACCATCGTCTCTCCAGTATTACGGAGATTACAGTTCTCTGCTGGGTGCGCCGGCGCACAGCATCATTTGTAACATGTTCATACCATTTGACATCCAAAATCCTTCTAAGACACTTGTTTTCAAAGCTTAGTATCTTCCGCTCTTGAGCCTTGGTTAAGTGCCAAGACTCACAGCCATAGAGAAGGAAGGATGGGATTATAGTGTAGGAGTAAATAAAGAAGTATTAATAATAATTGTTAAAGTCAAATAGTAATAGAATAGGTCCAACTAGTTAGATAATAAATACATTGTTTAATTGCGTTTTAATAAATAAATAAGGTATTAAGTTAAACACATACGCTGAATAAATATTCATTTACTTATATTGTTCGCCAATAACTATTATTTTATTTTATACTAGCTAACCCAGCGAACTACGTACCGCCTAACAATCAATGAGTGTCAATATTTAGATAAAAGAAAATGAACATTTACTCTATATCTATAAACAGTAATGAATAAATGCCTCTAAAAATAAATAATTTCTACAATAATATATTATGTAAGTACCTAGGCAATGAAAATACATACCTACTCTTTTATCTATAAGCAATGATTAATATTTTTAATTTCTTTACGAACTCTGAAGAAGTTCGTACTTATATTTTATTTAATCACCGAATTATGTCGTGCATTAAGATGTACGTGCGTTAAAATGTAGTCAAGTTATGGTTACACAGTGGTTACTATAATTTTTCATTGATTGTATAGGTGACAACTTTGGAACCCTTCATTTTAAATTAGGTATATGAAAACAACTCGTAATATTATATGAGAAAACAATTTGTTAGTGCAGCAATTAGTAATATCTCATGGTTTTCATTGTTTATTTCGAGTTGAAATAAGCTGACTGAAGATCTGCAAGAAATGTCAGGACATAAAAAGAACATATTAAACTTTTACGTAACAGCGGAAAGTATATTACATTTTTATGAAAAACCTTAATTTAAGTTTTCAAGTCGAGAGATGAGTAGCAAGTACAGAATAAAGTAATACTGTTACAAATTGAAAATTAAGTTCTAAAAATTCTTAGAAACTGATCATGTGTGTAAGAGAATAAAGTTTTTATGCCGTACAAATATGTCAAATCGTAATTTTGTAGTTACATAGTTCTTGTTTTTATAAAGAGAGTTATCCAGTTGTATTTTTATTTCATTTTTAAGTTTTTACCAGGTGGATGCTCTTCGTTTGAATATACATTAAGATTATTGTGCTGTTTTTAGATGTGTATTTTTGCGCCAATATTAGTTAGTCTAGATTCCATTTCCATTGGACATATATATCTTGAAAATTTTATACTTTAAATAAAAAAAATAATAAGTAGATACTATAATTTCATAGGCGCCTTGCACTATCTAGGATCTATATCTACGATCATTATTGAAATAAGCTAAAACTGTTGTCAAAAAAAAGAATAATTTTACAAAAAATTGAATTAGAGTTTACACTGTATCTTGTGTAAGATTTAAAGAAAAGTACCGTTAGGTCTCTCCTTAAACTATCTCAGTCAGTGACCTGTGATCTAAATCGTAATATCTTAAAATTAAAGTACTTAACTTTGTACATAAGAGCACATTCTTTGTACTGTTTTCGATATTTCACTGGTAACGTATGTAATTGCCATTGGAGAGGTGTAGTACTACTGTATCTACCAATCGATAAGTGCAAACGCCCTCGTGACAGACTGTGTTTTATTTTGCTGTATGTTTGATTAACATGTTAGCATTATATTGCAATAGTCAAATTATCAATATTAACACGTGCATTCATTTCCAACATTATTGACGAAATTTTAACCTAGAAAAAATCCTGTTCTGAAGCAGATTAATTTGAATACACTTTTAAGTTCATCCTCGCAATTTTATTATTTAGACGCTTCCACAAAGCTTTAGAATTCTTGGCGCTGTCTTCACCACTTTCTAGTATTCTCTTGGCTTAGACTGTATAGTAGAGTTATACAAACCGTGCGTCTTTAATCATAGATTAAGATCAGCGTCTGAGCTTCTTCTCCTGAACCTTCTTTTAAACTTTCTCATGATCCACAAGTGAATATTAAATTATATACTCATTAATATATTCAGAAGGGTTTAGTATTTTTACAGTTTAATTACGAAGGTTAGATAATATTTTTAAATTAATTTACATTCTTATTCATATATGTAATTCTTGATTACGCATTTTTTGGCACATTTACTTGATAAGTAATCACTATAAATTATGGTAAGCCTTGTTCATTTTACTATATAATTTAAATATTACATCAGTTACAGTAGATCCCACAAAAAATCTAGCACGTAAACAGCATAGGCTTCTTCTGAAGCCTTTTGTTTATTTTAACTATAATTAAAATAGTTCTAAAGAGCTTTTGATAAAAATATAAAGAGGCTTTTGAAGATTAAAGTATTCTGAGTAGGGTATATTGTTTACTGTTTATTTATTCAAACCCACAACACGTCTTTCAGTTGTGATTATGAAGTTCGCAATCAATTTAGGTCGCTTCCACGAATATTTTATAATAGCAAAAAGCACAAAAAGATAAATGATATTTAAGCTCCGTCCAATAATTAAAATTCCTGAATATACTTTATGCGTTTTTTAAGATATTCGTTTTAAATTCGAACTTTTGAACTAAAGATCAATAAAATGGTGATCAATAAAATGGTAATCAGGTGTACCTCAGGGCGGAATACTTTCTCCTCTCCTCTTCTCAATTTTTATAAGCCCTGTGTCACGCTTTATTAACACTTGTCATTATCACTTATATGCAGATGACCTTCAGATTTACACTCATTTTAATATAGAAAATACTTCTGCCGCTGTTGAAAATATATCCGAATGTCTGCAAAAAATTTCAGTTTGGGCAACGAATCATGGACTTATCATAAATCCTACAAAATCTCAATCAATTTTCCTCGGCAGTCATTATCACATTTCAAAACTCAAATCCATGACCGTGCCCAATACAACAATGAACTCAGATATAATCCCTTATTCAGCAACAGTGAAGAACCTTGGTGTGATTATGGACCAAAAACTAACCTGGCAGCAGCATATGAATACAATCCGACGAAAATTTTTCTATTCACTGCATTCTCTTAAAAGATATCAAATGTTCCTTCCAACTAAAATCAAAACCTTACTTGTTCAATCTCTGCTGCTGCCTCTCATTGATTATGCTAATGCAGTATATCTCGATATCAACCAAGACCTGTCAAATAAACTTGAGAGACTTCAGAATTATGGTATCCGATTTATTTTCAATCTCAAGAGGTCTGATCATATCTCCCAGTATCGAGTCAATCTTAAGTGGCTAACTGTGCATCAAAGACGTGAACTTCATATTCTATCGCTTGTTTACAAAATACTCTATTCCACGTCTTCTCCCTATTATTTAAAAGAAAATTTCGAGTATTTAGCGAGCCATGGCCTACCATTGCGATCCAATAACGAGCGTCTTCTGGCAATTCCTACACACAGTACCAATTATTTCTCGAAATCATTCTCAGTTTATGGTGCTCGTTGTTGGAATAATCTTCCTTCTTCGCATAGAGTTTCACAATCGTTCAATGTCTTTAAATCTTATGTTAAGGAAAAAATGCTATCTTCTAACTCAGTATCCGTTCCCTAGCCCCCCCCTCCTCTGATCCATAATCCCTACCACATGTTGGGTGTGTGTCAAATATATTATTTTAAATTTTGTTTTTTTTTTTCTTTTGTTGTGTTTTGATATTTTGTATGTTTTTTTTTGTAAGTAAATTTGTTTTTACTATTTTGATGTCAATGTGTCGTGGTTAGATGGAAGAAATCACTTTATAGTGATAATCTCGCCACTGCACATCGTCCTAGTTTCTAAAATTTTATATTATTTTGTTAACACTGTTATGTAATGATGATGTGCAAAAAGAATAAATAAATAAAATAAATAAATAAATAAAATATTTGCAGCCTTCAAAGCAAACAAACATTTACGCGGAAATGTTTGTCTAGATTTATCTGCACTTTGAATGTTGATTCTTGTAAAATTCTGAATCACACAAATGTTTTGCTTTGATATGTCATCTGATTTATTTATTTATTTATCTCAATAAGAAGTTGCGAGAAGTAAACTTAGAATTAATTTCAATGGAAAAGCACAATGTAATGGATTACGTCTTCTTTATATAAATAATAATAAGTACTATAATTTTATCTATGATTGAAATATTGGCCAAGAATTTAAAAGTAAAAACAAATAGTTTCAAATTTGTAACTAAGAATAATATTAATTGCAGAAAAATGATAATTAAAAATGAGGTTACAAACATAGCCTGCAACCAAAATGTTTTAATCTACGAATACATCTTCTATAGTCTTCTATAATCTTTAGTGTAGTTGCATTAAGACGCTATGCATTAATGTAACGCTTAATGGATGAACTCAAATAAAAGGGAGCTCGCTAAATCTTGAATTCTTGTATCGTTATTGCGTATATTTTATCGTCTTTTTATCACTTTACCGCTTTACAAAAATCATGTTTAGCCCGGCTTTTGAGCTTCGATGGAAGACACACTCCTGCTATTTATAGCATCAATTTATTTGGTATCATTATGTTTAATCCAATAAGTGGAACAGCCAGCGGACCACGGAGACTCGAAAAAAATATAATTTTGTTCTTCAATGTAAAATAGTTACCACTTGAGAATGGAAAAAGGTAAATTAAACACGAATTTAGGGACTACTAGGTACACACCTTGACCCGTAGTTAAAACACATTTTAGCGTTACGTTTTCGTCCGGTTTTCGTTCGAATATAGACTTGCAACGTCGTCGTCTATATTCCAATGAAAACGAAACGAAAACGTAACGCTAAAATGTGTTTTGACTACGGGCCCTTCTGTATATTTCACAAGAACTACACCAACCCTAGATGTTGAAGAAGTTTTGTATGAGCGAGGTACGATCATTACCTTCCATTGTATAAGATACGAGTGCATCATTAAGTTTGATATTTTTCTGAATACACGAACACACTTACAATAAAAATAGATAACACATACTATTGGATATGATAAAATATTATATTATTATTTCTCCTTCGTCTAGTATTCGAGTAAGTGACAAATGCTCAACATATTATTTAGAATAATGTATTTATCTTTTATGAGTTTTTTCTTGTATATGTATATTATATTCGTATATATAGAACATCTGAATGAGAAAAATGTGGAATTTGATTTGTGTGATTGTGTGTTCTTGAACATGTAAAAGGTTCATACCGTGGATATGTCAATAAATAAATAAATAAATAAATCTCGGTCGATATATTTCATGTGAGTAAGAAGAAAATCTAAACTCGTTGCAGACGAATCCAATGGATCGTAACTCAATATATAGGTATATAAAGTATTTTGCCTAATTACCTTTCTTATGATAATATTCAGCTGGTAACCAATGCATTTTATATTCATGACAGTTATGTGTGGAAACATAAAGTACAGACCTAACTTATTCAATCAAATCTCGGAATCCGCAAACTGAAAATGACTTGCTTATCTATAATAATACCCAGAAGAAAATGGTGGACATCACTCTTTCAACCGAGATTCTTGCACCATTTAGATGGAAACTGCATCAAACGGTGCCGAAGAGATCATGCATCATGAAGATATACAATTAGGTATATATTTGTTTAATTCTCATATTTGAATTCTACATTAAGTTTTAAGATATCTTCAGCAACGCAAAACTTATTTGATTATACTTCATAAATACCTTTTATTTAAAGACCATATAAATAAATATAAAATATGTAGAAAAGACATTGGAAAGATCCGGCATAGAATTTAGACTATTGTGTTGGTAAATATATATTTGGGTTGTTAATAAATCGGTTTACGTATACAATGGAAGATATACAAAAATAATAAACAACATGTCATAGGTAATTTTATTTGCTATAGTTGTTCATCTAGAATTGAATGAAGTCGATGAAAATGATGATTTAAGTCTCTTTAAACTACTTGGAAAAAGTAAATTAATAAGTCTTGGTTTATAACATTTTTTTTGCATTTTGTCTGTCATTAAAGTTTGTCATGATGTGTAATAATTTTGAGAATTTGTGGAAGAAAACCATACCATACCATATGGCGTTTTCTTCCATATAGAAACACGGAGCTTCACAAAAAAACGACAAATAAATCAAATTTAATTTTTCCTAAAAACTAAAGATTTCAATATTTATTTATTTATCAACGGCGTACCGACTTTTAACAAATATGATTTTCAAAATATTATATAGAGTAAATAGTACAATAATTGGTACTAAAAAAGAAATAAGTATTTTTTCTGCATCATCTATAAGTATGTATATTCATATCCAGTGTAGAAAACATAACCGATATAAAAAGTCTAGTCTTGCCACTGCTTGACATGATTAGATATGCTGACGACATAGCACTGCTCGCAGACTCCGAGATGGAGCTGAACGAAGCCTTATGAAAAATGGAAAGTATACTGTTGTCAAAGTACAACATGAAAATAAATAAAGATAAAACAAAATGTATGGTCGTTGGAAGGGAGGAAGCGACTGCGAACATTGCCATAAATGGAGTGAGCATCAAACAAGTAAGAGAATTCGTGTACTTGGGCAGCAGAATAAACCAGGACGGACGCTCCAAATCAGAAATTGTGAGCAGAATAAACCAGGCACGAATTGCCTTTAACAAAAAATCCAAAATATTAGAATCCCCTAATATTGATCTAAGCGTGAGGAAGAATCTCACTAAAGCCTTTGTGTGAAGCATTCTGCTATATGGGTGCGAGACGTGGACCATCAGTAAGAGGGAAAGCGGACGGTTAGCGGCATTTGAAATGTGGTGCTATAGACGCATGCTGAAGATTCATTGGTCGGAACACGTCGAAAACGAAGAAGTGTTAACCAGGGTTGGCGAAAAAAGGCAACTCCTCAAAAGAATCTGCCAACAACGAGGTAATTGGATTGGCCACAACATCAGGCACCCAGGACTGCTCATCGCAATCGCAGAGGGCAGGACCGAAGGCACAAATGGCAGAGGTCGACCGAGAGACGCCTATATGGACCAACTGAAGAGGGACATGAGCTGTGGCTCATATATGGAGTTGAAGAGACTGGCTGAGAATAGGGAGGAGTGGAGAAATAAGTCAAAACTCGTTGCAGACCAATCCAATGGATTGTAACTCATTATATATGCCACTGCTACATCTCGTATGACATGTACATATTATTACTTACGTAACTGTTGGGTGAAACGATAAGGAATAGATTTATGGTGAAGCCGAAACCAATACTGCCAGATATTAGAATCGAGGTTTATTGAAAACCCTTTTTAGGACATGTGTGTATTATTTCTTGACCTTGGCATGTTAATCAGAATTTAGAACTAAATTGTAATTTATGTTCTCATGGATGGGTAGTAAAATTTTATACGACTCCCATATTTTTAACATAAATTTTGACATACAAATAGATAGAATATAATATTTTTTTATCTCATTCTTATTTGAAAATATTGTATTACATACACAGTTTTTTATTGTTTGATTAAAAGAATAATATTTTCGTTTATCGCAAATATTTTTTAAGGATTTTCATGTCTTTAATTTTTAATGAATCGCTTGATAATATATTTGGTTCCTTTCACCAATTCCCTTAAAGTCAAAGAATTTCTATTACTTCGTTTGAAATTATAAAGCTATACACAGTAGTTAATAATTTTCAATTATCTACATGTAGGCACCTGATTCAGTATTTTAATATGACATATTAATTACTTGTTTCTATTTGAAATATTTATGATTTTTCTTATCGGAAGTGAAACGAAAGAGGACGGGTTCAAGTGTGAACAGTATGAAAGGGATAAAAGACAAGGATGGATGTGTGTTAGTGAATGATGAATGTGTGTTACGGAGATGGAAGGAATATTTCGAAGATCTGTTTGAATGTGATGGTACAAATGCAAATGAGTATGACGACAGTGAAAGCAGTGTGAATGAAAACGATATGATAGACATGAATGAGATTATGAATGCATTAAAAAGAGCGAAGTGCGGTAAAGCTGTAGGGTATGATTGTGTTGCCGTTGAGCTCATCAAGTCTGGTGGACCGGGGGTTCTCGCGTGGTGTTTGGAGCTTTTCAACGATTGTTGGAGAGAAGGTGTTACTCCAGAGGATTGGAGGAGGGCTATCATCTGCCCCCTGTACAAAGGGAAAGGCTCTAGACTTGAATGCGGGAGTTATCGGGCTATTAGCTTGCTGAGCTCAATAGGGAAACTGTATGGTAGAATTTTGAGTGAGAGAGTACGAAAGATAACTGAGTGTAAGATATGGGATGCGCAAGGAGCTTTTTTGAATGGCAGAGGGTGCACCGATCAGATCTTCTCCCTGCGAATGGTTATAGAGAAGTTTCTGGGTAAACACCAGAGGCTTTTTTGTGCGTTCGTGGATCTGGAGAAAGCATATGATCGAGTGGACCGTGAAAGGTTGTGGCGCGTGTTGTCGGAGTATGGGGTGAGCAGCCGGTTGATCCGCGCAATATCTTCACTTTACGTGGGAAGCTCCGCTTGCGTGAGGGTAAATAACACTCTCTCGGAGTGGTTTGTCCTCACCAAAGGAGTGAAGCAAGGTTGTGTCATGTCTCCGTGGCTGTTCAACCTATTCTTCGACTACTGTATGCGACCTGTGAAAGAGATGGATGTTGGTGTCGAGCTGAATGGGTTTCGGGTGAATGCATTGATGTACGCAGACGATTTGGTGTTAATGGCTGAGAGTGAAAGGGACTTACAAGAGATTGTTACGTGTGTGTATGATAGTTGCAATTTGAATGGTTTGAAAATGAATGTTATGAAGACGAAAGTTCTTGTTTTTGAAAGAGAGAATGAAAAAACGATTTGCGAGATTAAAGTTGGTGACGAATGTTTGGAGCAAGTAAGTGAGTATGTATATTTGGGAAGTATGTTTACGAGGGATGGAAGATGCGATGGGGACATTGAAAGAAGGAAAGTGGCCGGTGCTAGAGTAAACGGTGCACTTCGACCCATTGTCAGCAATGACAATGTGTCGAACATGGCTAAAATGCTGGTGCACAATACCATTCTGGTACCGTCACTTACGTATGCAAGCGAGACATGGACGTGGTTGAAGAAGGACGAAAGTGGAGTAAATGCAGTAGAGATGCGATCGTTGAGAAGAATGGTTGGTAAAACGCTGCGTGATAGAGTGAAGAATGAGGATATTAGAAGAATGAGCGGATGCAAGAAGAGTGTTGTGGACAGAATGCGCGTGAATAAACTACGGTGGTTTGGGCATGTTGAACGAATGAACGAGGTAAGAATGACAAAGAGGATATACTTATCTGAAAGAAAGGGTGTGAGGAAACGCGGGCGTCCGAGAACCACGTGGCTTGATCACGTGGATCAAATTCTCAAGGACGGCCGCGTGTTGAGTAAGAGGAACCGACGTGCGTGTATGAGGAACTGTATGAATGTGGAGGAAGCGAAGGAAGTGTGTAAAGATAGATCTGTTTGGCGTTCCGTTCTCTCTGCCTACCCCACTTGGGACATGGCGTGAGGGTATAGTATAGTATAGTATAGTAGTATTTTTCTTAACATTGATACATTTATGAAAACAGTAAATTCATAAACCTAATTGTACGTATACTTCTTATGTTTCATATGGCTATCATAACGAGTAAACGAGGGCAAGTAATGGTGTCATAAATCCACATGAACACCTAGAACAAAATGTATTGTTATTTTTCTATTCTGGATATAAATAACACGAACAAGAAATATGATCCTCATTACACTGTGCTTACATTTTCCGTCAATATATTTTTTTTTGTTTCTTATTGAATAATCAAAAGGTAAAGGAAAGATTTAGCTTTAACAATCCACACCTTTGATGCAATTTTGAACGGTAAAACCCTTTTAAATAATACCTCAGTTGTTTTTTTTTTAAAAATATTAAGAAAAAGTCTTCTATGTTTTGAGGTATATCATCATAAATTATTTTTACTACGAGCCACCTTTATAGGGAGACAGATTTTATTAAATATTACTTGATGATAATTAGTTAGAATATATTATAAAAATAAATTTTAAAAGGAACTAAATTTATGTAATGTAATACCATAGTGTAATAATGCAAATATGCAATTTTATTTTGTGTAAAATACATTTCGTTTTAATTCAATATCATCAGAAAATATCAATCAATCTTTATTCAATATATCTCTATTCAATATATCAGAAAATCTTAATTAACAACGGACATTAAACGCAAGTCTGTAATAGTGGTGAGTGATTCATAATTAGACACATAAACTTTTTTTCACTCGGAGTGGACACACATCAATAAGGATCATATTCCCGTAATTAGTTTGCATTTGCTAATCTATGCAGAATACGTCATACAGGGCCAGACGCCTGTCCAATCAAATATCAAGAACACCAACCAATAGTAGTTTTATCGAAACAAGGTTGGCACAAACCTCTGAGATATAATATTATTACTCATTTTTATTTTATTATTTGGATTAACACAGTGGTGAAAATGATCGATGCTCAGGACATCATAAGTTCTGTCAAGAGTGCAGCATGTGCTCTGTCGCAATTAATAACAGATAATAACAAATTTACTAAGGATCTCATTTCGAAGATCAATCCCATATCTATTGAGTTCATGGCAGCTATGAGCCTGGCAACGGCAAAAATAGCCAGCCAGGAGGCAGAAATAAAACATCTGAGGGAGCGAGTGGCCCAGTTTGATGGAGAGTCTTCCATGAAAAGAAACAAAACCCTGGAAATGTGTGAAACTTTGGCTGAATTGGCTGAGCGCAATGAGAAATCTAAAAATGTGATATTGTTCAATGTTCCTGAGGTTGATCCCAAACTAACCAGCCGTGAACAAATAGCTGAGGATGTGAATCAAACATCCAAACTTATCAATGATATGGATAATTTAAGTAATATATCCATAGTCAGAGTACAGCGTCTCGGTTTGAGAAGTAGGGATAAAACGAGACCAGTGAAAGTCTCATTAAGTAGTAGCGAAGATGCCAAAATGATGTTCTTTAATAAATCTAAATTACCTCAACACATAAAGATCAAACAAGATTTGACAATAATACAGAGGTCTCATCTCAAGATGTTGTGGGAAGAGCTTGAAAATAGGAAAAAGAATGGCGAAAATGACATCACGATCAAGTTCATTAATGGCATGCCCAAGATTGTGTCTATCGGAAAAAAAAACTTTTAAATGTAGATTTTTATTACCAAAATACAAGAGGTATTCGCACTAAATTGTCATATCTTCGTCAAAATGTTCCACTTTTGGATCATGCTATATACATATTCACAGAAACGTGGCTGGATAAATCAATAAAGAGTTCAGAATTGGGTTTTTCATCTTACAATGTATATCGAACGGATCGTAATTCTCAAACAAGTAGTAAGGGAAGAGGCGGGGGAGTGCTTATTGCCATCAAGAAAGACATTCCTTCAACATCCATAAAGGTGAAACACAATCAGATTGAGCAGTTATATGTGATGATACATGCAAATTTGCAAAAGATTATTGTTGGTTGTGTGTATATTCCTCCCTCTTCTCATATTGACATCTACAAATCTTATTGCGAAGAACTGGAGTGTTTGTATTCCAAGCATCCTCAGGCGATTTTCTGTCTGTTTGGGGATTTCAACCTGCCTGGTGTTGTGTGGTCTTCATGCGGGGATGCCGTTCATATTAACAATGGTAATCATGAGGGTGCAAGTGAGATTCTAGACACGTTGTATTTTTTGGGTCTTAATCAATATAATTTTGTTTATAATGCTCAAAATCGTTTATTGGATTTGATTTTAACTAATCACGAATTTACAAATGTGGAACGTCCGAGTGAGGAGCTCTTGCCTGTGGATGCACATCACCCACCATTGTTTACAAAGATAAAACTGAATATTGAAAAACAAAAGAAAAAAACCACTCACTCATTTAATTTTAACAGGGGAAATTATCAGGGGGCTGTGGACTATCTATTTAAGTGTGACTGGACTTTTCTTCTGAGCGAGAATGTGGATTTTGTTGTAGCATCTTTGTATGGAATTTTATATGAGACTATAGCTAAATTTGTTCCTTATGAGGAGTATAGAAGTGATGCGTTTCCGGTTTGGTTCTCTCCAGAATTAAAAAGGTTGATAGCTGAAAAAAAGTTATCGCATAAAAATTACAAAGAGACACACGATTCTGACTACTATAAAGAGTTCAGTAGACTGAGGGCTCAGTGTAGCAGCTTGAAGTCTCAGTGTTATAATGATTTCATAAGAAAGGCTGAGGATATGACTGTTGATACCAAGAGCCTATGGAAATTTCGTAATTCCTTGAATAATGGTAATTCTGGTTATCCTTCTCAAATGTTCTTAGGTAGAAGGTGGGTGAACAATTCACAGGATGTAGTTGATTTGTTTGCATATTTTTTTAAGAGTGTGTTTGAAGGTGATGTTGGAGCCTTGAATGAATCTCATATGTCATATGATAGATCAATAAATTTATCTAGTGTTTGCATTCATGTATATGATTTAAAATCAAAAATAATGAGTTTAGATATGGGAAAAGCCGCAGGCCCCGATAATGTTCCACCAATTTTTGTAATAAAGTGCGTTGATGCTCTTGTTGTACCATTAACATGCATTTTTAATAAATCTCTCAAGAAAGGTTATTATCCTATGACCTGGAAGACTGGTAATATTACGCCTATTTATAAAAAGGGAGATAAAAGTGATATAAGTAACTACCGTCCAATATGTCTGCAGTCCACTCTTGCCAGGTTATTTGAATCACTTGTAGTGGATCAAATTATGCCATCCATTTCATCAATTATTAGTCCGCAGCAGCATGGGTTTGTCAATGGCAGGTCTACTCTCACAAATCTAACTTTGTACGAAAATTATATTGCTGAAGGGCTTGCACTGGGATTTCAGGTCGACAGTGTTTATCTAGACTTTTGTAAGGCTTTTGATAAAGTGTCTCACAGTATATTGTTGAGAAAACTTTCAGCCTTGGGTGTTAATGACTCACTTTTGGAGTGGTTCACTAGCTATTTGGGAGGGAGAACATTGCGAGTGAAAATTGATAATTCAATTTCCACAACCTTTACAGCCACCAGTGGTCTTCCACAGGGTAGCCATTTTGGACCAGTTTTATTCCTTGTTTTCATTAATGACATAGTAAATGAGTTGAGAGATGTAGAGGTCTTGCTTTTTGCAGACGATATAAAATTGTATAAGAAAATTGTAACGATTCATGATTGTGAAACGATACAGGAAAACCTTAACAGATTGATTTGTTGGTGCCACAGAAACAATTTATTTTTGAACGTACAAAAGTGTCAATATATCCGTTTTAGAAGAAATAAAAAACCAATAGACTATGATTATTCCATCCAGGGTAATAAGCTTGAATGTGTAACCGAAATTAGTGATTTGGGAGTTATATTTGACGAAAAGATTTCTTTTATAAGTCATGTTTCGGAAATGACTGCAAAAGCAATAAGAACCCTTGGTTTCGTACTTCGTACTGTAAGCGATTTCCATAATGTACGAGCTATGACACTTTTGTATATTTCACTTGTCCGAAGCCAATTAGAGTACAATACCTCTATATGGTGTCCAAGTTATGGTGTACACATAAATAGTATAGACCGTGTTCAAAAAAAGTTTTTACGTTTTATCAATTATAAATTGGGTATTCCAAGGGAGGAGTTGAATTATAATAGTCTGCAGGCTTATCTCCATCTTGAAAATTTAACAGATAGACGAATTATAAACGATTTAATTTTTTTGTATAGAATTGTAAATAGCAGTATTGACAACCCTGATTTGGTAGAATTGATTAGGTACCGGGTACCTGGGCGATGTACTAGAGGGCGCGACTTATTTTTTTGTGACAATTATACAACCAACTATATCAGCAATACAGTGGTACCTCGCTTACACCGCCTGGGGAACCGATACTTGAACACGATTGATGTTTTTAATGTTAGTCTGCCTATTTTTAAAGGGCTTTTAAAAGAAATGTTTAATCCACAGTTGCATATTGATGAATAGTTTTATTTTATTTTATGTAGTATATAAGAACGAATAATTTTGCATGATAACATTGGTTTTATGATGATCTTTGATTTTTGATAGTTATATTTATACATGATATTCAAGTGCTTTTGTAATTTGTAAATGTTAGGTTTTGTTTGTTTATTATGTATGTTTTTTTTTTTTTGTTGTACTTATTTTTATTGTGAAAATATTGGATTTATATTGCAGCAATGATTTGCTTAATGATTTTATTTGGATATCAGCCATAATTAAATTTTAATTTTTAATGATGAATCGAATTGATTATTTTGTTTAGTGTAGTGATGGTGAATGAATTGATGGATGTACTGTGGTATTGCTGTTGAGTGTAATGTTGAAATCGTGAACTATTGTACCAGGTGTTAATTTTTATTGAATTGTTTGTTGTTTTATACGAAGATTGTTGTAAATTTTTCTTGTTAATTATTGAAGATCTTTTTTTGTCGTCGTTATATTGTTGTTTGTATCTGCATGCTGAGTGTTTCATTTATGTCTTGCATATTAAGGGTTTAAAAATACCAATTTTTTTTTTTCATAACGTTTAAGCTAACTGAATTTGTTCCGCACCAGCCAACCTCTACTGTATGTATTGTGTACGGCGTGTTGTAGATTCCTGTAATTTATTATGGGACTACTTAGCGCGGAGACTTTTCTTATGCGAAAGTAGCTGGATGCGCTCGGATATGCAGAAAATATTATGAATCCGATGGAAGGTAAATAATGTATAATAGGTAATCTTATTAGAATGTTAAAATTATGTAACGCGTCCCGAGGATTTTTCCTTATAAGAAAAAATATTTTCTCGTAAAGTTTTTCAACAAGATTTCTGAAAAGAATTCTTTTGTCAGATACATCGTGCGAAATTAGGTAAATCGTGTAATGTCCACATGTTGTCATGTTAAGTGAAACATAAAATCACTATCGAAATAATAAAATGAATGTTTTATTCTACTAATGGTTTATTATGTGAGAGAGACGTCTTTCGTCTGATGAGGACATTGTCAATCGATTGACAATGTCCTCATCAGACGAAAGACGTCTCTCTCACATAATAAACCATTAGTAGAATAAAACATTTGTTTTATTATTTCGATATGGAATTCTACTACCTAAACACCGACACAGTGAATAAAATCACTAATTCAATTTGCAATGGGTTGTAACATATTAGATTGTATGTTTATTTTATGTTCTGTGAATCTTCGTGTTAGGTTCCCTGTTCAATCTTGTCTTAGTGGTTAAAATTCAAACTGAAACAATGCGGTATTTCTATTTTTGTGTTGTAAATTTTAAACATCTTGGAGATTGCAGAATGAAGGAATGTAATTTAAACAAATATTGTTTTTTTATTGGAAAATTTTCAAGCTTAGTTAAGAATTAACATTGAACAACTTTATCTAATGTGCTGCTTTGCCGAGTGCTACTTCCTCCTCTCCTTGTAAACGCTTTTTGCTTGCATCAAAGATATGAAGTGCCTCATACATGCTCTCTTGTTTAAAAGTTCGTCGGTAGCCTGGAGGTAGAGTCTCGGCCTCCAGAACAAGGAGTCCGTGGTTCGATCCCAGGTGCCGGCAAACTCCCCTTTCACGGCACAAGCTTTTAGCTTAGTGTGAAAGGTGCATAAGGTTGTAAAAAAAAAAAAAAAAAAAAAAAAAAAATCTATATTTTTGTTGAATGGTATGTATGACAATATTAACGGTGCAAACTGAATGGCTGCACTTTGTTAAGTAATTGAATTAGTTACAACAGATGTTAGAAAATTGCAGTGTTTTTGTTGAAATAAGTTTTTACCTATTACTGTTTGTGTATATCATTGATATGTTTATTTTATTTTGTGTTTTTCTGTGTCTAGTTTATCTGTAATTTTTGAACTGATGTTTGTTGATATATATTGTTAAAGGCTTTGCCGTTTATGAGATGAAATAAATAAATAAATAAATAAATAAATCATATTAAATTTCTGTAACAAAAAGATTTTAAACCTTTGGCTTTGATTATTGGATGTAATGTAATCCATACAAATCGACATATTAATATTTAATACTAGAAAAACTGTACAATGGTGTTCGTATAAACTTGACGCTAATATGAAGTTACAATAAATGGGATACTGTTGCTAACAAGACAACACTCGTAAAATTTTCAGAAAATAACAAGTGTATGTATCTCCTTACTGAGTATCTAATATTATTAAGACACTGATATAAAATCTAATAAAATTGTAGTTGATAGGTACATACACATTACGAATTGAAATACATTCTATAAAATATTTTATGTCATTTTTCTTTGTGATTTTGATGAAGAAAATAAAATATACATCAATTAAATTATGTATGAGGCTCTAATCGGATGGCCTTTGAAAGTAGAATAGAATAGAATAGAAATTATGTATGATTTTCATCGATTCACATACGATTGTTTCCATTGTACAAAATACATTTTCGGATAAATGGAAGTACTCAGACTTCTGCGCTATCCGGGTGGTCGGTGGGTCCTTCAATGTACAAAATACATTTCATAAAAATATCATCAAAATTCAAATCTCCCTTTTTGAAGAAGACATAGGACATCCATCTAAATATCGACTTCCATATTGGATAAAAGCTGAAAGCGATATCCGACCAACTGGTGATAAATGGTGAGATCTGTGGGCAACAACAAAGGTAAGAAATCGTAACCTGGTTGGTATAGTCTACAAGTAGAAGAAAACTTACTCGTATACATAGAAACCTGATTGGTATTACATATAAGTAGAAGAAAACATTACAAAAAAATGTTTTGTTTCATTCAATGGAAGTTACAGTTTTACTTTCACGACCATAAAATTAAACATTAATAATAAAATATTTCTAGTTATGACTCATGAGTTATTTTCTCCTAATACGTATAATATAGCATAGTATGTAGTTAAGTAATATTGTGTGTATTATAAACATGCGAGCTCTCCTCTCTTTGCCGAAAAATAAGACATTCATGATAGGCCGCAAGCCTCATCGCTGAATTTGATATAAAAATTCTAAATTCAGAAAAACCCTGAATTACTGCAACTCGCGATAGATGATGCATATAAATATATCTCGTATATATTTTACATAATTATCTACATTGATCAATTTATGTTATACACAATGCAGTACGGATACTGTGGCTGTATATTGTCATCAGTCCGATATAAACGAGTCGTCATTTGACGCCTTCATAGTTATGTGTATTAAGTAAATAGATATGAAGAAACCCACATAAATATATTATTGATTGCTTTGTGTAGCGATTATTAATGTTATTTTTTGTGCATTGAATGAGCTATATAAATAATAATTATATTTATATGGTATTTTTTATTCCTAATCAAATGGATACCAAACCATGGAGTTATTAGGATTAGAAACTGAACCATAGGGTTTGTTTTATTTGCTAAAGAATAAAAAATACCTTCTATTATTATAATGTTTTTGTTAACATAGTTTATGAGTTAATGCTTTAATTTATGAGAAATTGGTGTTTTTTTTATAAATCAAGTAATGTATGAGTTTTTTTTGTAAAAGGCATATCTACCATAGCTATGTCATATTAGACTCTCTAACTCTGGAATGATATCTACTCGTATGCATTTATTTACGAGAGATTTAAAATATTTTTGATATAAGATGAACCTAGAGTAAACAGAGCTTACCTCGTATTAAAAACAGTAGGTACCCAGCACTTTGATATGCTTGGGATACGAGAGTTTTTAATTGTTATTACAATCGGAACAAAACATTTCCATATTTATATTGGACGTGTAATTATTAAATGCCTATGACGATAGTAAGTGTTGTGAATAATAAACATTGCTTTTGCCGTTGGGCAAAAGTTTAATAATAAACAATAACATATTTTGTACGAGCTGTTTCGTGAATGTATTTATGTACACGTAATAATGACTAACTTCAGTAAGAATATAGTATAATATTAAAATATTTTTCTGTTTAAATCACCCTCTAAATACTGAGGATGATAAGTTTTGAAGGTTGATATTTTATATATTTTTATTTGACATTAAGTAGACTGGTCTTATTTTCATGCGAATTTTGTTATTTAGAGTTAACCATTAATTATGGGGTTACATGTCACATAAGTTCGTCGGTAGCCTGGAGGTAGAGTCTTGGCCTCGTGAACCAGGGGTCCGTGGTTCGATACCAGGTGCCGGCAAACTCCCCTTTCACGACACAAGCTTTTATTAGCTTACTGTGAAAGGTGTATAAGGTTGTATTTGGGTTTATAACAAACAAAACCCAGATATATCTTAAAAAATGTATAAATCATATTATTTGGTTAGATGGAAGAAATCACTTTATAGTCTCGCCATTGCTCATCATCACATTTTTTCTTGTGTATACTGTTTTGTTTATTTTGATGATGTGCAAGAAGAATAAAGTAAATAAATAAAAAGTTTTAAAACGAATATTTCCATAAGTATCACTGAATGATGATTATAAGTAATCGTTAAATATTTGTGTTATCAAGATCACTTTTCTGATTAAATTAAACGAACTGTATATATATGAGGTGAAGGTTTTACTCCATTTCACTGCGTACAGTCAGGCAGAGACTTGGCTCATGCCTTTGCATAAGGCATGAGCCAAGTCTCTGCCTGACTGTACGCAGTGAAATGGAGTAAAACCTTCACCTCATAATATCTCCTGCGTAAAATCAAATGATCTTTCATTCATGAGGTGCATATTGTACATGCATTTCGGATGAAAATTAGATCATACAGTCTTTCATTATATGCGATGCTCCTCGCATACTGGATTTGATGTTGTGTCGGCCATTATGTAAGATGGTCCTGACGAGACACAAGCGCCAATGTCGAAACATAACATCTCTTCGACAAATCCAAACTGCATATTCCGGTGACGGGCCGAGCCTCGTTCCGTATGCAAAGGCATGAGCCAAGTCTCTGCCTGACTGTACGCAGTGAAATGGAGTAAAACCTTCACCTCATACTATCTCCTGCGTAAAATCAAATGATCTTTTTTTTTTTTTTTTTTTATTTAATGAAAATAGTACATTGAATAATAATATATACATCTTATGATAATGAGTCACGCCAAATCTAAAAGATTTGTCGGCGTGTTCTCTTATAACATACTTTATACATATATTGACCTAATACGACATTAACCTAAATACAAAAATAATTATTAGTTATATATAAATCCACACTTTATTAACCATTCCTTGACTAATTTTCTTGCAATATTTTTACTCTTGCATTTCTTAATAGATACCGGCATCATATTAAGTATTTTTGGCACGTTATATTCAAATGTTCTTTTTCCGTATTTATTATTGAATTTAGGGACTACATATCCTTCATTAAATTTAAATCTTGTGTGATGCATATGTCGAGGTTTTTCTTTATATTCGGTTTTTGAAAACTGGTCAAGGACAACTCTCTGCCAAAACAAGCCTTTAGCAGATAATACATTTAACTTTTTGAAATACAGAGAAATATTATTTCGCGCCGCGTTGCAAATTTCTTTTTTTACTATAAGTCTTAATATCGATTTTTGTGCGAACATTACCCTTTTCAAATTAGAATTAGTACAATTGCCCCAGCTACCAATACCATATCTGATTAAAGATTCTGCCAAAGACTTGTACACAGTAACAAGTGTGGACCTCGGTACAAAATATTTTATCTTAAATAACATACATGCTATAGATCTTAATCGCTTACAAATAATATTTACATGCTGATCCCACTTAAATCTATCGTCTATAGTTACACCTAGATATACAAATTTATTTACATTATCAAGACATGGACAATCACAAGATATGGGGAGCTCAACATTTTTATGTATACACACATAACTGTGCGAAACGATCTTCGGTGCCATGTTTCATTTATGAGGTGCATGTTGTACATGCATTTCGGATGAAAATTAGATCATACAGTCTTTCATATATATATATATATATAAGAATATGTTAAAAATGACAATATCGTTAAGTATTACCAGAGTAATTAATTTTGCCTAGTACAACTCCAGTACTTGCTTCAACATGGAGGTAATATATTATTACACATATATTCCATTAGTACATTTATTACATTAATTGAGATGTTATTAGCTGTTATGCATTTGCCAAGGTATAATATATGCATGCTTTTACCTGAAGGAGTAAATAGTCTCGTCCCCAATTCAAACCCATTTGCAAAGCGAAGTGCATGAATCCCATTACAGCCCCACAGAAAACAGCTTCATGGAGATGTATTGGAAGCATTGCGTAAGTCATGTAAGTGAAGAGAGCGGTCACACCAACTGCCGTAGTAGGAGATCTATGAAATAACACGAATGAAAACAATATTTAATTATAATTCAAATCTATTTACCATGAATTCAAAATGTTTTTATGTCAAATTAAAAAAAAAAATGTTTAAAGATTTAGTTATACGTATATTGTATGTAGGTAGGTATAATAATATTTGCTTTGAAGTTTTTGAAATTTCGTTTGTATTACTTACAATGGCTCATACTTTCCTTTTATAATAAAACAACACATTATGTTCTTTGGGGTTGAAACTAGCTTCATCCAGATTCTTGTAAAATTTTGTTATTATTTGTATTTACCTTGGTATGGTGAACACTATGAGGCAAATTTCCATGATGAAGAACGTTGCTATAACAACATACGCCATGACGGAGAGGTAAACTTCATTCATCGCTGGACGGAACAGGAATGCTACTAGAACTGAAAGTGGAAAACAATTAATTTTAGTAGAATGGGTATATTTTGATAAAAGAACACAACACAAAAAAATTATTTGCTATAATTGCTTTTTTCTTTGTATTTGATAAATCAATTATATTTTGTGTACGGCATATAAGATCAAGCATTTAAACGAAAGACCATGAGGTTTTTTGTATTTTTAGTGCTGAAATACACAATACTTATTGATGAACATTGATTTTATTTGAAAAATCACTTGAGAATATACTAGGGCGGGATGACTAGATCAGAAAGTACAGATACTTTAGATGTTACATTAGCAGACAGTAACTAGACGTTGCATTTGAAGTCTTCATTTGTAAATACACATGTAGATTAAGATGATTTTGGGGTGCAAACGTGTGTGTGTGAGCGAATTTTGCGCAAGTATAGCGAATACTTCAGGAGTAACTAGACGCTACATAAACAGAATGTAGCTAGACGTCCCAATTGATGGAATGTAACTAGACGTGAAATTATAAGTATACTGTTACTAGGAATCAAATTAACAATTTGTGAAATATGGACATTTGGGATAACAAATACCAAGATTAAACATTCTGAAGAGGTTCTTAGTCCTTTTTTTAACAAAGTTGCTTGATTTTTTATGCCCTTATGTCCTTTATTACAATCCTATAATTAACATCCACCTTTTGAAATTAATTTACTCATTTGAATCACTCGTTGAAAGAGTAGCATCTGTATACGAGTACCTACATTATATAAGCTGATCATTGACAGGATAAAAAATACTCTAGGTTATCAGGGTGAAGGCTTATTTAAGAATTATTTCAATGTTAATAACATAGCTTTTCTATAATGATTAATGTTATATTGCTTTTCGATGGAAATGGAATTTATATAAACAATCATCAGAAGGTAACTCAAGAATTTTCTGTTTCTCATTTCATTGTATTTTCTTCTTATTGTTATTTTATGGAAAGTGCACTGATGTACTTTGAGAGAGATTGGATTACGTGTTTATTGTACATAATAATAATGATTTCTATCAGTAAAGATGGATCGATACATAAGTATACGTTATATCTACAATAACTTTTGATAATCAAATTATGTATCTATGCTTCCATAAATTAGAGTATAGATTAGAATTTTCATATTTGGATTTCGTTAGAAAGACGACTGATTTGAGTTCATTCAGTTCATTCCCGTCACAAAATACCTACAAAACATAAAATTCTTCTTCAATCGAACTAGGGTTTTTTTCATTATCATATTTATACTGTATCAAAATAATTTGAAAAATATTTTTGTAATACATATTTCTTGTATTATGTTTATCTTGTGTGCTCTCGCTTAACCTAGTCACGTGGTCTCTAAGTCTAGAGGATGAGTTTTGCCTTCAAAATAACAATTATTGTTCTGAGTTTTCTAATCACATCAATGAACCGGATCATTAGCTTGACAACAGAAATGACACATTTAAACTTACAACGGTTGATAATTATTTTAAATTATCTGCATTAGAAATGTTAGAAATAAACAAATCTTAAATGGCAACATAAATTTAATTAATAAAATAATTAACAAAACAGAATCTCTTTATTGACAATGTTTACAATTCCTGCATTCCTCTCTTATATACGTAAATACTTCCCATCCACCTTCTCCAACCCGCCACCCATTTGTTTTTATCCCTTTATCAACACATCTTACTAGTACTGCTTCTCCCATAGATGGCAAAGGTTTGCTAAAATCGATTGCGATTTGTTAGAAAATCATGTAACAGATAATACAGTATAGAATAGAGTATAAATACTTTAATTTAAAAAGTATGTCGTAACTATTACATATATAGTATTAATCCCACGAAAACAAGGGAAATTATTTGTGAAAATTTAATTGAAGGAAAAAGTTTGGTACTTTATCACAATGAGAGCAACAGTGGTGTAATGATTTTTGGGTATAAACATTGTAGAAATTGAAATGCGGATAAAATAGACCAAGAGGTGTCATCGTAAGAGGAAGAAAATGAATATCAAGAGAACTATCCATAGCTTCATATGTAGTACCACTGCATTGTTACATTTTATATCATTTTATACACATGATTCCAACCTCTAGTAACTCTTGTGAGATGAGTCAATCAAAAAATTACTTGCAGAACGATTCTTACTATATACCTATTTATCAACACCTTTATTGGTAAAAATGTGAGTTTTCTATTCCTCTATTTTGTTACGAATACATTCAGCCCACATTCTCGTAATCTCGTTGCCATGCTAAGTAGGTCATATTTATGTAGTTTCAGGAATGTCACATGGGGTGATTAAATATACTGTGCTAAACCCTTAGCTTTACTTGCTTATACAAAGTAATTTGTAATACCATTAACAATGCGTTGCAAAATACGTAGTATATTCAAATCATTTGTTTTGTTATTATTCATGTATAAAGTTTCGTAATCTCTTAGTACCAAGAGTAATAATTATGTAATAAAAATATTTCCCCATGAAATCAACTTTCGCGTCATAATCTGTATAAGAATTTAGGTAAGTATCACACTTTATACACACTACAATGGTTTTGTGACTAATGGGTTGCTTTATGGTTATCTATAAAATGTAAGATACATAGCATTTTCTAAATATAGCTTCATTAATGCGTTACATCAATATATAATCTTTAAATAGCTCGAGCTAAAATAATGGGATATTTAATATCATGTAACTTAATTAATTTAGGTGCATTTATGTACATATATCATCCACATCTATCATCAATATCTAGTTATCATCAGCAGAGATATTGCACTTCTGTCGCACAATTCGAATCTAAATAAATAATCATTTTTTAGACACGAACCAAAAACATTTAACTCGCCATACATATTGTATTCTGTTCAAACAATACTATCTAGAAAGCTTAATAATTATACCGCATATAAACATTTTTTTTCTTTTATGTTTTTTTTTTGGTTTTATATTTCCAAGAAATAAGATAGACAAATTATCCTCCGTGTATTGAAGTTTACATTGATTTTTGTGTGGGTACTTGAATTTATCATTAAGCTTATTTTGTAGCAGTGAAGAAGGAAAGCATATTATCTCAAAAGCCTATTAAAAATTTAATCCTGTGTATTTCATTACGAGGTTCGTTTCTGTATAAAATTTACTAGATAGTTGATAAATTTGGGTCTAGCATAATATTCTAAAAATAACTTAAAGAACAGATGTACGCTCGTCGTCACAAAATAAACACAAAAGTAAAAGGAGGAAGAAAGTTTTTGTACAAATATTATTAAGGAAAATACTTACCCAGATATATACATGCCGAGGCAACACATGCTGTTATTATGAAAACTTTTCCATCTCTTTCCTTAATGAATTTGTTGTTCAGAATGTCATACACAACTTCTTGGCCTTTATCATCGAATGTCAAGTTATCCATTGGATCATAGCTAGTACCCTTATTATAAATGTTATTTATACTTGAGTACAATGTATCTTCGTTGACGACTACATCAGATTGATCGTTATCTAAAATAACATCATTTTCCGATAGAAGGTGCTCTCTCGGTTTCTTAGTTGTTGATGTAAAACTCGTTGTAGACTTAATTGCTTCGGAAGGTCGGGGATAGGCCACTG
This sequence comes from Athripsodes cinereus, assembly GCA_947579605.1. Lineage (NCBI taxonomy): Eukaryota > Metazoa > Arthropoda > Insecta > Trichoptera > Leptoceridae > Athripsodes > Athripsodes cinereus. Next base: position 13,526,259 of record OX388329.1, read on the forward strand.
GTTCTGTAGCTAATATAAGCAGTGTAGTTTGTACACCAGCTATAGCTAGCGCGATCAGGAAAAGAAGGATCAGAAGGCATGACATGTTAGTCTGGTTCATGCGAAGAAAATATCTTTGGTACAACATTTCCACCTGAAGAAAAAAGAAAAGGAAATTAGTTAAAATAAATGGTGTAGTAAAATAAGCGATAACACCACCATCTTTTAGTATTTCATTTGAGTTATATAATTATTTATTATATAACGTGCCCTGCTCCCTCTGAACGCCTACGTAGGTGGGTGGAGGATCCGCAAATAAGCGAACCTTTCCTACCCCAAGAACCCTTGCTGCAGGAGGCGATCTAGACTATGGGACATGGAAAACCCTAAATCGACTGAGATCTGGTGTAGGAAACTGCCGCGACAATAGAGAACGATGGGGCTTCCTACAGGACGAATCCGGAGCATGTGACTGTGGTGCAGCACAGACTATGCCACACTTGTTGGAGTGTCCATTGTGCCCTGTCACTTGCACTATGGAGGATATTTTTGACGCATCTCCACCTGCTGTGCATTTTGCGCAGTACTGGAGATCAGTTTGATGGTTTTTTTCTCTGGGTTTCGACACGATAAATAATAATAAAGTTTTAATTTATCATTAATAAATTTATTATGTGAAAAGTGCTGCAGGCAATTTGCGTACTAATTTTATAGGTGCTCTAAGTGTGGTTTCCAAGAAAACTGTTTAAATATTGAACGGTTATATCGAAGAGTTTATAAACATTAACTTTTATTATCAATACAGAGAGTGAAAAATCAAATACTGGGCAAATTTATTGTTTGTTTTATGAATACTTAAGATGAATAAAGTTTGAAATATGTTGAAGAATTTTCGAATTAATTATTGCCGCAGTTCACTACAACATTATTAAAAGTTTAATTAAATTTGCGAAGTTAAATGAAGCGTATAATAATTTCTAAGACATTTTTATTTCATTTCGAATATTTTTGACGCTGGTACAATGTGACAGAAACAAATAACTTCTTGTTAGGGAAACCAAAAAAATGTCAGGGCGTATCATACAAAAAATAATATTTGAGGTTCATTAAGTTGACATCTCTTGGGAAAGACTTGATAAATATATTTTCATATGAATCACACTGACAAAGGATATACCTCCTACCTGAATCTGTAGGTGTACCTGTACGACTTTTGATCTCGGCATAAGCCGTATGTTTGTTAAAATACTCCTATTATTTTACAGTTTGATATGTTTAAGGAAATCCGAATATTTCTAAATATAATATTCACCATTCATTGTCAAGTGTATCAGTTATAAGGTTTCAAGTATTATATAAAAATAATAAAAATATTAAAATTTTGAAAAAAAATAATACTCAGAATATAACATTTATATATTTGGGGTGCTCAGCTGGAATAAAATGGAACTAAATGTCAACGACAGAAAGTTGCAAACCTTGATGACAAGGTATTGTACGCATTATCCAAAATCTTCTATGATGAAACTCTACCTTCCTAGAAAATTAGGAGGAAGAGACTTGTTAAAAATAAAAAAAAAAAACATAATTGGAAAATACGATCTCTAAAAATATAAATTCAAAATTCTAGGACCATAGATCGTTATGAGTATATAATATACCAGCGATCAGGGGTTTTCACCTTTATGCTTGTTGAATGTTAATATTTCAAAACTAATATTGAACAAATACGGATAGCACGGATACATGGAAATAAAAATCTCTCCATGGACGATTCTATGAAATGTTAACATTTCAAAATTTTGATACCCTCGATTCCGTCCACTGGTTGAGATTTTGAAATCTTTTTAGCGAAACTGAAAAATTCGTTTGTGTTATTTAAGATAATGTAATATTTACAACAAATTATTTGGAAATGGCGGCATCCACGCAGCTGGATGTGAACGTCAATCATCAAGCAAAAATCTTAAATCTTTCGGTGACAATTCGGAGCATTCTCCGATGAAATATTCGATGGAATGCCTTCGTTATCCGTCCATGAGACGTGAATGTGATTCGCGGTCCCAAAACTCTTGAGAAATCCAGCCTGGTCTGGTGGTTGATATTGGTAAAATTTTTGTGTGAGCCCGTTTTTAAGGATTTTGGTTAGCACTGGAAAAGATAGTTTGCATATTTTATAACATGCAGCTGGTCTACTGGCTTCTCTACTTGTGAAATATGCTGCGATGGTAAAGTAGGTATTTTTCAACATCTCTGTAAGTATGTAGGTATATTTTTCAGACATTGATTTATTTATTATTAGCAATACATTATTTTATATATTTGAAAAATCAGTTTTTCTTTATATTATGCTACAATAATATGTAGGTGAATTATTTTTAGTAGGTATATAATAATGTTGTAAACAAAACACAACACAACAAACGCCTGAATGCAACCTTTGTAGCATCAAGTAAGAAAATACCACAACTTTTGTATACGGATAAAACAAAGCAATCAGTAATAGGTACTGCGATTAAAAAATAAAATGAGTTTGTTACATGAATTGTTGCATGCTTGAATATGAAACATTTTTAAATGAAATTAAATACATTAATGATTTTAAAATTCATGTTGAACCAAAGTCAAACGTTTCTCAAAATATTTCTCTGTGTTTCCTATATTGTTAAAAAAGATTTACCGCATTTGTGAACAAGGTTTGCCATGGTTTGGTAAACTCTTTTTTATAATACACCGTTTCCATGACAATAAATCAGAGTGTCAGAAATATCACAGCAAGTACAGATTCGATTGGCGCAGAAAAACAATAAACAGAGAATTTTTGTTTAATGCTTCAAGACCTATTATCGGCACACAGTGCAACATCACCAGCATATATTATATGACCACGGTGCCTCCTTTTGGGTATCTTCGGTCACATATATTAATTAGCCTAACAGATAAGGACTAATTGCAGAACCTTGTCGTATTCCTTCTGTGTCAAATATAAAAATTAATGATACAATATATACATAAGTATATAGAATGGTAAAATTTAATCAAACATGAATAAAATATAATGTGAAAGATAAAAAGTCTAAAATATATGTGAATAATATAATTTATAGTTTATAATAAAAATATTAACACAATACATGAATAAGGAGATGATTAACCATAACGGAATAAATTCCAAAAATATATATTGGGTAAAATATATGGTTGTGTTTACTCATGTCATGACTCTTGTGAGGCTCTTGACCCGTCGTAAAAATAAGACAACTACACTTAAAAACCACAAGAGGTTTCAACTTGACCTATTTACTTTTAAACTTCGGTAAAAACATACATTTTTCCACATGGATTATTATCCCACGTTAATCTTCTCTGTTATCTTTCAACATGAAAAGATAAATAAGAAATAGATTCCTCGTAATAATATTGAGAAGAATTTTGATAATTTTAAATAAAGATTTTTAACCGCAAAATAAGATGAAATTCATGAATTCATATTTGTTATGTCATGTTATGTTATGTTATGTGTATTGTCAAATAAAAAAATAATATAGACCTACAATATGTAACCTTTGAGTTCATGTTTGACTAAATTTTCCATGAATGTATTATTATATATCATCTGAATTTCGTTAGAAACGCATGCATTTCGTGGAAGAAATATATTATATTTTTACGCTGGAGTTAAATACTTATACTTCATTCTATTGCTATACATGTAACATTTAAAAAAATAGACAATATAATTATATCAGCCATTTTGATTCCATTATTGAACATAGGCCTACCCCTTGATTTTTCACAAGTCTATATCCTGAGCACACATCATCCAACCAACTTTCACCGTACGTCTTAAGTCGTCGTGACCATCGAAGTACGTTGATTATCAAGCTACAGAAAGATGCGTGTATAAATATTGTTATTATTACTATAAATTTATTACTGTGACATGTATGTCAGTGCACTCAGAAAAGGTCTGTCGTTTAAAAAAAAAACAGGAGAGACGACGTTCCTGGTTTTGTCGGGTTTTGAGAATGTCCAATGAAAGTTGGCCAAAACGAGCATCGTTATTTTATCCACAACGGCACGAGCCTCTCTCTGCTATAGTGCATGATTCTGTGACAACGCTCTCAGTGTTCTAGGAATGTCATGGAAAGAGGTGACTCGATCAGTGCAGATACGATCTGAATGGACGAGGCTGATTTCTGCCCTATGCTCTCTAGAGGAGCACTGAAGGGAAGGTGATGATGATGACCTACTTACATTTCTTTAAAAATATGATAATATATTAATCCTTAGGTCTTTTTTAATATATATACATTTCCAAAGCCAATAGAATCTATTTGTATTGAATATGTAAATTAAAGTTATGTTAATAAATATTAATGTATTTTCAATGTAACCAAGTAATTGCAATGTAATAATAATTATTATAAATTTAATATCGAAAGCTAATCAAGGAATCTCACTTACCTTCCTACTTCACTTAGGTAATATCTTATTCATACCAATTAATTTCATATCAAAGATGCTTACTTGTATCAGATATAACTATGGAATCCAGAACTCCTTGTACATAGGTTGTTATATACGAGTGTTTAACGTTCAGTGAATATTCTCATTAATGTTGTTTTCATAGTATATGAAATACTAAACATCTCAAAAGTATGCTAAGCGAGGCGTTGGAATGATAATCAATATAAATTTTTGCCTTATTAATAGTTTTTTTTTAATATAAATTAATAAAGTTTGCATTTTGACTGAGTGAAATATTTGGTAATTTATAGTGATTTATTTTATGAGAATAATTTTTGTAAACTTCGTTTGTAAACGCGATCAAGTCGTTTGTGATTTGCATTATTTTTTTCAAAAAATTACCAACCTTATTATGTTAAAATAATTGCAGAAAAACGCGATAGCGTTTTGTTAAAATAGCATAAAATTATCATTTTTTCTATATAATATTTATCAAGTTTAATCATCACATAAAAATATACTTACAAATTTATTGAAAGTTAAACAAATTAAATATTTCCCTGTTATTTTTCATGTAATGAGTGCAGTGTTAAAAGTTCACTTCTAACCCGGATTACTGAGATAGATCATGAAATCCCATTGAGTTTTATATTTTCGAATGTTGAGTTTGATAAAAAATGTTACGTGGAAAAAATGTGCATGTGCGATAAATTTGCCCCCTGCATGTTGATTATATTTAATTTTTATATATTTATTGGCCACATAAAATATGAAAGGATAGCTGGTCTTCAGCATCGCAAGAGGAAACAAATTCCGAACAAACAGATTAATGATCTACTACAAGCAGAAGAAGAAGATATTTATTGGAGAAATTGATCTTGATTTATCTTATATATAAAAGGAACTGGTGTGTGTTACAACACTTATAACTCAAGAATGGCTGTACCGATTTGAATGATCTCTGATTTGTTGGATTCTTCTCCGCCAGGAATAAACTATAGGCTATTAAAACATCTTACAAATTCACGGTAAGAAAAAATACGAAGAAAATTATTTATGCCATACATTTTTAATTTCAAAAATAAAAACAATATGGAGAATTATACAAAATCAACGATGAAGTTTTTTTGACAGATTGACCTATTTACAGAATAATTTTTGTATATATTTTCAAATTAGAATCGTTATCCACACAATTCAACAACTGTGGCGCTGTGAGCGCTCCCACGTCGCCTGTTGCATTGTGCTAAAATAATCCTTATGTTCTGCTGTATTAAGAATCAAGTTACTATAATCAATATGAAAATGGTGTGTCAAACTGATGAATTAATATTTTTTTACTATAATCTGTCACATAAATGTGGACGTGCACAGATTATATTTGAAATTGTATTTTATTATTGCAGATGGAAAACTATTATTGAACCATAAATTGTGCTATTAAAGATGAAAATAAGAATGTGTTCATTAGTTCTGATGCAAGATTGTGTTGTGTAATTTGTAGGCAGAGAAGAAAAATTACGAAGAAAATTATTTACGCTATACATTTTTAATTTCAATAAAAAATGCAATATGGAGAATTATACAAAATCAACGATGAAGTTTTTTTGACAGATTGACCTATTTACAGAATAATTTTTGTATATATTTTCAAATTAGAATCGTTATCCACACAATTCAACAACTGTGGTTCTGATATTTCAATTTTGAAAAAATCATGGAAAGAATTTTTATAAATTTAAAATAAATAGGTTTAAACCTACATAATTATATTACGTACAGCAGATAATTAATAAACAAATCTGAGTTAAGTTAATTGTCCTACATAAATTGTTCATGTCGCCAGGTGGGGCGCGGAGGTAGCACTTTTGCCTTTGAGTCACGAGGTCCCGGGTTCGATTACCGACCAGTGCAAAGTGAAGAATGACCTTTTTCAAATTGTCCTGGGTCTGGGTGTTACATATTATGTATGACTATGTATAGTGCATTGTATATGTGTGTATCGTCGCGTTAGTACCCATAATACAAGATTCATCTTAGGTTGGGACTAGCTCGATGTGTGTGAATTGTCTATGTAAAAAAATGAATGGAATTTTCGCAGTTAAGCGGCCCCACCCGTTGTCGAGTGGGTACTTTTTTTCCATAGAAAAAGTATTATTTTTGAAACTGGATGAAATTGTTGCCATATGTGGAATTATTTTAAATGCCGGCAAAAAAATCTACGTCGAATATTAATTTCCCAAGTTCCGTACATATTACTCGACAACGGGTGGGGCCGCTCAAGTTTCATAGTTGCAAAATATGGCAACAATTTCCTCAAGTTTCGAAAATATTACTTTTTATATGGAAAAAAGTAGGTACTCGACAACGGGTGGGGCCACTAAACTGTGAAAGTTCCAAATGTATTTTATTTTTTACACTATACCTACGATGACACACTTGGACAATCACGGAAGTTTGTAAAGAGATTAATAATATTAATCATTCATAAAGTCTGTAGGAGAGGGCAGTAGACCGGTGGACCGCCCTAGAAGAAGCTGGCAAGGGCAGGTGTCGAACCTGTGTGTTGAAAGGCTTGGTTTGGAGTGGCCAGAGGTCCTGGAAGCAGCGGTGGACAGGGATCTCTGGAAGAGATACCTAGGGGCAATGGGCCCCCGACCGAACTAGGACAAGGGGAAGAAGATGTATGTATGTAATCATTCATTGATTCTCAGGCGGTACGAAGTTCGCTGGGCCTATATACTTACTTTCGAAAGAGATATACCCAAGTCGAGAATGAGTTTCATGAGCGCGCTGAATGATCGCACAGCTTAGAGTTCAGTTTCCCACTAAGTAGATTTGTACAAAGGATAAAAAAATTATTACTACGTAACAATTTAAGCTTGTTATATATTTTTGTTACTATATTTTATATGAAACAAAAAAATGTTGTAGTTGATTTTCGTTGTCAAAATGAAATAATTTATATTCGTAAAACTGTTATGTAGTGAAATTTGAATATAGATTTTTCCGTGGAGCAAAGAATTGCACTCAGCAAAGAATTGGTTTCCCACCGAGTTTCCGCAGGTTATCGAGTGTTCCGTAAAAGGCAAGTGTTCGAAAAATAAAGATATTTTACATCTTAAAATCTACTATGAGGTTTGCCACCCATCCTAAATATATCTCAATATTTTTGGTGGAACGGAGAAGACATGTTTATTACATATATGCAGCTGATCTGCTGACTATCTCATATAGTGAAATTTGAACATAACTTTATTTCTGTTAAGTATAATTATTTCTGTTATTCAGCGACTCAAATATATTACTTAAAGAATAAGGAAATTCTATACATTTGGAATAAACATACTATTTTAAATCACCTTTGTATTCAGATTTAGCAAAGATTTATTAAGTGTTAAGAAATGCTAAGATATTTAAAAATAACATATATTTAAAAATAATAATTGAGTGCATAATGAATATGTCAAAAATGAAACTTGAAGTTAAACAAAGTGTATTTTCAGAATTCTGGTCTGTTTGTGTGGAACAAAAAAAAAACATTCCTTCTTCATTTCCATACACTGCTGTAGTTAATATTGGAAAGAAATGTGAACATCATAAATCAAACTGTTCAAATGCTCATCATAATACAGCATGAAATCCTTGGTAAGATTTCGTGATTCTTTTTCACTACATTACATGTGTAGGTACATTTATTGTTCAAGTGGTGTATTGTTAAAGCAGTTGATAGGCTGGGAGAAACGATATGTGACTATTGTGTTTTGCCAGTTTAAAAATACGCAAGATGTAAGAATAATGTTCCTACTCATACAAAGGAATATGACGCACATAGAATATATAATGAATAACAAACGCGATTGTTTCATATACATAATCTACTTTTACGAGACATGTGAAAAAAAAAACTCATAATTATGTGAGTTTCTCATTATATTCAAGTAAAGCACCTAACATTTTTTATTTACTAAAGGGATCAGTCAGCTTAGATTAGAGACAATTATGGAAATATAATAATAATTATTATTTATTGTATGAAAAATGTCACCACTCTCCTTTACAGTCTTCACCTTTGCGGGGAATGATGTTCAAATATAATATAGCTGATTGTATACTCGTATAACAAAAATGAAAAAAGAAATAGTTACTTACTTGAAGATTTCGGAATCGTTTTATGGTACAAAACCGACGAAGAGTATTGACGATCCAATGCCCTCTCTTTTGTTTCTTCCTGTTCATCTTTGGCAGAAGATTTTCAGTCTCATGATTACCTTTTGAAAAAGAAAAACGAAATTTCATTGTTATATTAAAGGTCATAACTATCAAATAAATCGATAAATTATTAACTGAATAAATATGTATATGATACCTGGAGGGTGTTCTACGGTATTCCTTCGCCCACCAGGACAAAGGGGAAGTTGCACTCCTGACGACCCAGTCTCTATATCACGTTCATTCTGAAATCAAACATAAAATCACATTAAATATGTGGAAAAGTTGTAGTATATTTCTATCCTACTGCATATAACATAGAGCTGGAGGGAATGTGAAACTCATTTTATACTTTAAAAATATTGATATTACGAATATGATTCTTCCGAGTTGATTTAATATTCCTATCTATATATTCATACCCTAACGTCGTGTCCCAGGTGGGGTAGGTAGAGAGATCGGAACGGCGTGTTGATCTATATTTATATATTTTACCATCATCCAGTTTCTCATATAATGTTAGCCGAATTCTCTTACTTAAAACGTGGCCGTCCTCGAGAATTCGATCCACGTGGTCAAAATACGTAATTCTTGAACGTCCGCGCTTCCACACACTAATTGGTTTAATATTATTCTGTGTAATTAACTATTCATAAATTATGTATTTTAATCTTCTACATGTAAAAGGGTAGCACCGTAAATTGTGAATAAATAAATAGGTAATAAAAAACATTTTCACTTATTTTAGAGGCATTAACTATGTAACAATTACGAGACATTTTCAAATAAAATATTTAAACTTGAATCACTATGTTTATTTGTTACATTAATTTAAATTACGCTATCGCGATTTCAGTGCACTTGCAAATAAACATAGTGATTCAAGTTTAAATATTTTATTTGAAAATAAAAAACATATTTATCCAAACCTTTGACTACCTTTATTTTTCTATTTTGCTATAAATGATTATAAGAGCATACAAAAAAGTTTAAAGTTATGCGGATTAGCTTACAATGCTCTATATTTTTTAATCAGATAAAGGCACATTTCAACGTTTATCATTTATATTTATTTAGACCGCAAGGTTGACCAAATTTTCAGAATATTATAAATTTACATATTTATTTCATAACTATACTTAGGTATATGTTCTCAAAGTGCAAGAGATATAAAAAAAAAAAATACTTTTTGAAATTGTTTGTAATTTTATGAATATATTAAGTGTAGAGCTTTTTTTCTGTATAATTAGATATAAACCAGATTAACTGATAATTTATTTTGTAATACATAAAAAGTACAGTCAGCGGTAATTAAAAAAAGACATTATCACATTAGTACGTTTAGTCACATTTGTTCAATAGGTATTAAAGCCACATTATTATTTTAACTTTATTTATCACGTTTATTATAATATATAAAATGCTAATTTATGTCGCGTATGTATTTCCTAGGTAGGAATGTCATAACAATAATGAAGCTGTGATGTGAGGCTTATTTAAATATGCATAATATATGTATGTATCATGTCCCACATAATCCATAAATCTAATTTACACAGAATCACCTCGCATGTTACATCACAACATATTCTGATGAATGTAGAATTACCGTGAATCATATTATTCAAGTTTTATATGTTGTGTTGTATTCTTCATTTACGTACAAATATTTAGTACCTATCCAAAGTAAGCGATGAATAGGATTTTATTTTATTATCGCATGAGACTTGGAAATCTTGCGAACGTATAGATTTTCAAGAAATTAAGAAGAAAATAATCCCTAAAGAAATACTTAATTACCCTGTTTATATATATATATATATATATATATATGTTAAACGAAGTTTTCGCATTTAGCTGGATTTTCACACCTGCGAGAGTGAAGATATTAAGAAAATTACCCAACAGACACCTCATCCGCACAACCAACAGACTGTGCAAACTCCCTTTTGTATGAAACAGGAAAGGTGTCCCGATGCTTACGAATCGGCTTAGGCTGGTTTAAGTGCACTTTACCCATGGTACGTTCACCAATCCTCCAAAATCAATATATATATATATATATCAACGGTGGCCTCGTTTTAGCATTAAATTACCTGGATTTAATATGATTGCTACAACAAAAAAGTGTGTACTTGTTGCCGCTATAAAGAGCATCGTTATAATATTATTTTAGATCAATTATACTATACCATCACGGCATATCCCACAAGTGGGGTAGCCAGCAGTTCAGCTGCATGTAAGAAACATGCAAACTGTCCTCTTCGTGCCAATATAAAATCAAGACATTCAGGATGGGTGGCAAACCTCATCGCTGAATTTAAGATGTATAATGTCTTAATTTTTTCGAACACCTGCCTTTTACAGGACACTCGAAAACTTACGCAGAATTTTAGATCAATTACGTATTTAAAATATAAAGTTTTGTTCTTCTGAGGTGACATTATTTTTATGTTGGCATAAAAAATACAATTGAGATATATTTAGACCGGAATAAAAAAGGTTATCTGATGTCACGAAAGATTATGTAATATATTCGAAGACATTATCATAAAAACTCTAGATGAGATATCTCGAAATCTATATTGTGTATTTTGAGTACACTGACTTCGATGTTTTGAGTTTTATCTGATAACGATAAAACATAATAGAATACTTAAAATACCGACTTTATTTTCTATATTTGTATACTTGTTCGTATTATAATGTTTGCAACACATGTAAGGTTAGGTCTACTGAGATAATTGTTTAGCAAAGCGATGACAATATCGAATAACACAATAAATAGCTAGCTACAAACATGAAATAAGATATTATGTTATATAAATAATTATTCCTGTTCTCTTTTAAGTTTTTATAAAATCTATGCGAAGATTTCCCCTGATTGAATTAAAACGAACGCATGAAATTTTATAAGAAAATAACGATAATGAATTTCTGTTGTGTGTAAATATGTATATAAGAGTATAAATATTCCCCCCAAACAGATTTGGGCCTCCACTATATATTTACCTTAAGTGCTATAAATAAACATTCGATATACTACCCTTTTGATATTTTTTACCTATTTAATATTTTAGCTGTATAGCCATTACAAGTGGTAAATAATCTGATAATTTATGTCTTATTTAATCAACTTCATATCATAAACAACATGGCCTTTAAGTATTAAATAACAAATGTATTTCTTTATTCAGATACTAATAACATAAAAAGAATTATGCCTAGTATAGTTTTAAGTGATGAAATAGGTGTAAGTATGAAAATGATTTAATTTTTTTCTCGCTACGCAACGAACGTAATGATGAAAAAACATTTGTTCACGACTTGCTGAAAGCTTGCAAATTTAGCTACCCAGCTGAGTGCTTTATGCGCTTAACTAAAATATTGCTTCCAAACATGGTTTTTGTTAATGTGATAATCATAATAATGGATAAAAATAATAATTGCAAATACAACCGAATGGTTTTTCATGGTTGAATAAATCAACAAAAGGATTAATCTCAAAACTAAAAGCTTCAATCCCATATCATTTTTATTAACAATATATTTCAGATATAGATATATAGGTATATATATATATGAAGACTGTATGATCTAATTTTCATCCGAAATGCATGTACAACATGCACCTTATGAATGAAAGATCATTTGATTTTACGCAGGAGACAGTATGAAGGTGAAGGTTTTACTCCATTTCACTGCGTACAGTCGGGCAGAGACTGCCTCATGCCTTTGCATACGGAACGAGGCTCGGCCCGTCACCGGAATATGCAGTTTGGATTTGTCGAAGAGATATTAACGCATGTGTCTCGTCAGGATCATCTCACATAATGGCCGACACAACATCAAATCCAGTATGCGAGGAGCATCGCATATCATGAAAGACTGTGCCGCACTTTAGACAAGCATGATTTAGTGAGTCAGTTGATGAATTAATATCGAATTGAATTCTGTTCGTAAACAAGTGATATCAGTAGAAATAATGAAATACACCGCACTCGTTTACCATATAATGTTAAATATTTGCCTAGTCTGATTCATTACGTGTTGATTACTATGGTTTTATATGTGTTGAGTTTGTTATTTGTTTTCGGGATATTGTTAATCGCAAATAATAAATTAACATTTTTATTTATGTATAAAGGTTGTCTCAAAATTAACGCAAGATTTGAATTTGCCGCCATTTTTGTAGTAAGTTGTTGGCAACCCTGAAACAAGAGCAGTTTAACAGCTGAGAGTTTAGGGTTAGTAAAAAGGAAGCTTTATGACCATGAACAGCGAAGAGAGATCGTGAAATGGATTATTAATCATCAACAAGTGGATGCTGATTTTTCGAGCAAAATAATCCTAAGCGATGAAGCTCATTTTCACCTCGAAGGCTTTGTTAATTGCCAAAATTGCCGTGTTTGAGGTTCGGACAACCCACGTGTGATTGGTGAACAATAAATGCATCCACAACGTGTCACTGTTTTGTACCGATTTTGGGCAGAACGCGTCATTGGACAATACTTTTTGGAAAATGAGGCTGGTCAAGCAGCAACTGTTACTGGTGCTCGCGATCGCTCGCTATCGCGACATGATAACACAGTTCTTTCTGCCGAAATTAGATTTTATTGATGTGGCCAATATGTGGTTTCAACTAGACGGTGCCACATGCTATACAGCCAATGAAACAATTCAATAACTGAATGAGACATTTCCTAGTCGTGTACTCTCTCGCTTCGTTGATCAGAATTGGCCCCCTAGATTTTGTGATTTGACACCATTAGATTTCTTCTTATGGAATTATTTGAAGTAAAATGTCTATGTCAGCAAGCCCATAACCACACATGCATTTCAAGAGAAAATTTAACGCTTCATCAACGAAATTCAGCCACAATTATGTAGAAAGCTCATGAAACATTTCGACGAAAGGGTGCTATTTGCCAGCAAAGCCTTGGAGGCCATTTGCCCGATGTGTTATTCTATAAATAACCCTATCCCATGTACTTTATGATTCAATGAAAAAAAAAATTTAAAGACTTAACTTAACTCTCTTTTATATCTAATTCAAATCTTGCGTTAATTTTGAGACACCCTATATATAGTAGGGTGTCCCTTATTTTTCAGAGTTTTAACTTTACAACGCATAGGCTATTATTTTTTTCAGTTGGACCTAAAACACTAAAGTTGCTATGTTTAAATTTATATCTCGGGTAAAATTGTGTGTTAGTAATTGTAGTTTGGGTGCCTTTAATTTAAAAACCACGAATGTAACTCGTAACACCAAAATGGAAGATTTAGTACTAAAGTTGTTTCGTTATCCCTTCCATTGGTTCCCCAAAGAGATGATAACGTCAACAGATGGTCGGCTGTCAACGCAACATATAAATTTGAAAATATTACTTTCATAATCTGCATGAGAAAGAAAAATAACAAATTCTGAATTAGATTTTGCCAGAGAACGGTTTCTATCCCGAGGGATAAGTTTTTAAAGAAAACTTTTTCAGATTCACCATAAAAACGTGACAAATTCCGACTACAATGTAATTTTTTTAAAATCTGAACAGCAATTTGTCACGTTTTCGATTAGAAATATTTTTAACTGGATATAAAAATTATGACTGAAAGTTATGGGTAGTTAAAATTTAATTCACTTGGATCAGTATGTATCTGATATTCAATAATTTTATAAATTCTTACTTTGTGGAAGAACACTTATTGAATTCCAAAACACCACGCATAATTCCGTCTTTACCATCAGGGCCCGTGCCTAGAGTCCTCGACTTTACGGGAGTCCCGAAATGCCGATATATTTGCCTCAGCAAAAAATCTTATATTTTTGTCTAGAAGTATATATATCTATTCATTTATTTTATTTACTTATTTTGTTTATTATTTTTATACTTTATTTATTCTTTACTGATTGATTAAAAACAATTACATAAAAGGTAAACATTTTAGTTAGATACGATCAATATACAGAGGGCGAGTTTATCTATTAAAATTAGCGTCCATTATTTTTCCAGAGTTTGAACAATGAACACTTTATAAATATTAATTATTTGCCGATAAAATTGAAAAAAAAAACACAGTATGTAGTTAACTTCCAAATGACTTTTATTAACTTTGCGTACTAGTATTCGGAGACTCTCGACTCCATCATCAGGCGATTAGTAAAAAAAAGTTTTAATAATCGTCTGATGAAAATTTAAAAAAAAATTATACTAATCGCCTGATGATGGAGTCGAGAGTCTCCGAATACTAGTACGCGAAGTTTGAAATGTCATTTGCAAGTTAACTACATACTGTGTTTTTTTTTTTCAATTTTATCTCGAAATGGACTTCCAACCTTCGGCCAATAACATTAATATTTTGTATTATTTGCTGTTCGGTAAAACTGTTTTATTTCACCAATCTCAGGGGTCTGGCATCTCCGAAGATAGTTGGGTAAGCAGTTGCATCGGCTGAAGGATTCTATTTAATAATCTACCCTATATCTCGACGAAAATTTAAAGTTAGTGTGTGTTATAATTATGAAGTTCATTTTTATGTACTTTGTTTACCTACTAAAATTATTACCTTAGTAGTCTACATAAAATATTCCCAAGAGGCGGTTTTTTTCTGGTCATCCCCTTAGGCTGCTTATTTCGGTCCACCCATGAGGACAAAAGTTTTTATTTAGAAGAGCGGATAAATAGAAATTCCCCAGCTTGTGAGATATTTTAGTATGGGATGGAGCCTTGGATCATTTTATAATCTTCATTCCTTTTAATATGTGGGATGTTAATGTTAAATATTGATTAAAATACAAAAAAATGTTACTGTCTCTAGATTGATAAAAGAAAAAACATATGTTTCTAAAAAGTTTTTTGTCTTCAATGTTATTTTTTTATGTTTTTCCCGTAGTTTGTTCTACAAAAATTTGAGAATTCATCATCAATATATAAACGTAAAACTTTTTTAAAGATCATAAATATACATAAGCGAAAAAGTTTTATTAAAGAAATATTAAAATGATTTTATAACCGTGTAATATTGCGATATCTCGGAATCACTGTATACAAATTCCTATAATAATATTCCCATTAAAATAGCTTTGATTTTACGCTTTAACCTACTGAATTTAAGAAGGCTACAATTGTAGAAGTATGGAATCGCGTTCAATGTAGATATATGTATACAAAACTATTGTACTTATTTCTGTAATTCTTGTATTGTCGGCAATCGGATATGGAAAACTTTTGTATATATGTCACTTATGTTGAATACGATGCAACTTCAAGATAAAGTTTTCGGAATTCCGAATTGATATTATAGAGTTTTGGAACAAATGGACAATTCCAAGAGATTTAAATATACAAACCTAACCATTTTTGCAGAACTCGCAACTATCGTAAATACTTAATTTTCATTGTTTACTCACTCAGGTAGCGCATTGATACGTTGTATTTCTTGTGAGTCTAGTCTAACTCATAAGATAATGTAGCAAAAAAGAAATATTTGTGTCTTGTTTTATTAAAATAATCTAAAATTCACGAAAAAAAATCTGTTTAATAAATTCTGAACAAAAGAATAATAAGAAGGTGATTATTTTTTACCAAAAAATCTGGCATGAAAAATATTTCTTAATACAATTTTTTCGTAATTTATAAGATAAGTTTTTATAATTTTTCATTAAGATTTCTATTATTCAGTCATATTATCGCAACAATGTAATAAGTAAGTATACGCTGTAACCTCTGAAGGAGATTTATTGTTATTTACTAAGAGACGAGTTACCTTGTAGAATAAAAGATAATAAACATTGGACAAATGACAAAAACAATTCTGTTTTGAAAAACAATAATTTACAGTGACAGCGAGTAATATATCCCAGAGTTTGAATGGTACCTCTCAGTACTTATATACATTAGGATTCTAACTACCTACTCGTTTGTTGGGATATGTTGTTACGTAAACTATTACACAAGAGTGATACAGTTTCCCTTACGTATTATGCAATGGGACGTGTTGCTCATGAATGCAGTTAATAGTATTTCCTATGTAAATTTCAATTCACTCACTACTTATGCAATAACATTATTTTCTATTTCGATGCCACCACAAAGAGGGTGCGCAGAAGCGAGCTAACTATATTGTGTTGTCAACATAAGAGAGGTATTTGTTTTATATAGATGCTTGCAGTATTCGTATGCTGAGTTCGTCGGTAGCCTGGAGGTAGAGTCTCGGCCTCGTGAACAAGCTGTCCGTGGTTCGATACCAGGTACCGGCAAACTCCCCTTTTCCACAAGCTTTTAGTAGCTTACTGTGAAAGGTGTATTTGGGTTTATAACAAACAAAACCCAGATATATCTTTAAAAAAAAAATTGCCTTAATTTATGATGCATTTTATGCGAATAACTGTACATGACATTACATTACATCAGAATGGCATCTCTCATAAGTGGGGGAGCCAGTTCTATTAACATTTCAAATTCCTATTCCAAATTTGAGTACATCGGTAGCGTCGAGATTTAGTCTCGGCCTCGTGAACAAGGAGTCCGTGGTTCGATCCCAGGTGCCGGCAAACTCCCCTTTCACGACACAAGCTTTTAGCTTACTGTGAAAGGTGTGTAAGGTTGTATTTGGGTTTATAACAAAAACCAGATATATCTTTTATAAAAAAAATAGTGATGGAGGGGGTGGAGTAGAAATTTTGCGTATATGCCAAATTACTAAATTATTATAACTAATACTAAAAAAGATAATAATAGCAATAAAAAAATGATAATTTGCTGCCCCGTCTAGAGAAAATTCTGGTTACGCCCATGATATCAATTTATTATTTGTACCATCATATTTTTAAAGCAATCACTAATATATTTCTATTGATGCCAGATATAATAATAAATATTAAATAAATACTGTTTTATTTCAACAGATGACAAAAACTACAATAATAAAAGGAAGTAGTAAAAGATATTTAATTTGTTACTTAGCTTTTCGAAGCAAACAATAATTATTACATTGTTAATCCAATGCAATCAAATTTAAAGAACAATATTTTGACAAAAACATTGAGAATGAAATCTTTAGTTTTTGTATTTATCAATTATGTATATAACATCCGTAATCAACGACAATATTCATAGATTTTGATTAATATTTTATTTTATTTAAGTATTACATAGGTACCTATTATTGTAATAACACTTTTATTTATGTAGTTTATACATAAATAATTTGATTCAACGAGATTTTTATATATACGTTTGATTTTTTGTTAAAAGTTTTGTGAAAAAATATTAAATAACTGTTATTTCAATAAAGATGATATATATTACATTTTTTTATAGACAGGTTCAAAGCTAGATCATATAGAAAGTATTATTTTCATAAGAATGGATTTAACAGTGGTCTCCAAAATTGACTTGGCTTCGACCCATCTAATATAATTTTCAATATTGAGACCCACCCTTTAGCTGTCTTAGAGTAATGCTCAGATTTCCTAGTAGCGAGTCATGGAACTACTTAATGCTCAGGGCCCACTCAATATTCGCTCGCGACCCACTGGTGGGTCGCGACTCATACTTTGGGAAACACTGGACTAAGATTTTTATGTTTGCATTAATTTGATACATAACTAATATTTTTATTGTAAGTATTATTTATGTTAGGATGAAACAAAAGAGGTGTACAAAAAAACTACAGACAGTGAATATAAACTGAATACGGTCAAAAAGGTGTGAGTACTCGTATAATAAAAAAAATGAAGATAGTAGGTATTATACAAGTTATTCTACAAAGGCGGGATATTTATTGGTTAAAAATATTGACGCTTCGATAATATTGTGATGTTTATTTGTAAGTTAATATAAAAAAGCTTGATAGGGAAATTAAAGGAAAAGGATGTTAAGATCAATGAGTAATAAAGTAAAATTATTTCATTTATAAGAGCATTATTATTTCATAATGCTTGTTTTTTGTTGTAATTATCTAGTTGTAGGTTCGATAACATATTGTTATACATGCAAAGTCTAATGTTATATATCGAAATATTAACCCACTATTGGTACAACACATCTTTTGTATACATTAGTAAATAAGTTTTCCTTGAAAATTAGGATATTTGGATGACTTGAATATGTGTTTATCAATATACCTATTTATCTGTACCATCATGAAATGTTCTTCATGTGAAATATGTCTGTGTTTAAGTTTTGAAAAATGATATGGTAACCATCTAGAAAATAATCCAAAAAATCTTTCCTCTGATATGAATATGAAGTTTGATACGTAATACACCTTTTTTAAGTCTATGAAAATCAGGTTAGTACATACATAACAAAAAATCTTAAAAAATGTAAGAACACGAAGTTTGTCTATATTAAAGTCTACATTTTTTTATGTTTGAATATCATTTGAACTCTTTAATGTGCCTACCTATGCAGCAATTTGTGCAGTTACCCACTCTGAAAAGGATTAATTAGCATAAGAGAGATGGGTGAAATTGGTGAACGTTGCAATGGTATAAAACGCTTACGCCAGCTTTAGCCGAGTCGTGAGCGTAGGAACACACAATATTCTCTTCTTTACCCTGCAAGTGAAAAATATCTTGCGATTGAAACATACCGATCGTAATAATTATATATCTGGTATGAATATTTATTTATTTATACATACATCCACGGCGTGAGCCTTTTACATGTTACAATATACACATAAACAAAACAAAATATAATAAACCGTTCGTTTCCGGAGACAACCAAATTATATATCTCTGAGGTAAATTTTTCGAACGGTTTATTATATCTTTATTGTAAAAGTACGATTATATCATTATTCTTCATGCTTGAGAGAGTTTGACTTTGTAAGAGCTTTCCTATATTTTACTTTGACAATTAATCAACTTGCAAACTAGTTTGTTTAATATAGTGTTCAGTTCGTCATCGATATTTTACTCATGATATTAAAATAAATATTCAAATAGGTATATATACGTATATATATTTATTCAAACACTAATAAGTTTAAAACTCTAACACTTGATATTCCGCCCCAGCTACTTCCTTTTTATATCTGCAAAAGTTGGATGTAGTTGAACTAAGTCATCATTATAAAGAAAGTTTTTAATTTCATATACTAAAGAAATTGAAGAGTTTAAAGAGACCTGTATTCAGTAAGAAAGCAATATTGATGGCTTAAAGATATCCCACTCTTTTATGCACGTTTTTGAGGATCCCCTTAAGGGTAGGTATTCATTTATCTAAAACATCACGCATAGATATTTATAAGTAATTCAGAGATGAAGTATTTCATTCATACCTTTTCAGCACATCACGAACATGCGAGTTGTCCTTTCCGTGGCATTGTGAAATACAGAAGCCAATCTGTTTTGGAAATTTTCTTGTTATGAGATAATTCAGTAAATGTGAAAATAGGTTATTAGTGGTTAGATGGAAGAAATCACTATAAAGTGATAATCCACTGCATATCATCACATTCTTCTTTTATGTAAAATGCTTTGTTACTTTGTTATGTGTATGATGATGTGCAAGAAGAATAAAATAAATAAATATGTTTTGAAATAAAGTTATCGCAAAATTTTCCATGATCAATATTTATTGATTAATAATTTCTCATATATCGTTCAAATTCTACACATATTGTGTTCATGTATTTATAAAGTAGGTACCTAAAGATAAAAAGTATATCCGTTTCGTTGGAAAAAATAATAATCTGAAGCCAAAATGCATACTTTATTAAAATCTTCACCATTAATATAAAACGGAAAGAAAACAAGTCGAGCTGAAAATAAAATTCATATTGGAGTCATGTTCTGATTATTAAAACGTGAAAAATGAAATATTATTTCGTTAAAAAATGGTGCAATCTTATCACGTCTCTCTTTACATGTACGCAGTTTGTAAGTTTATAGGTAGGTACACTAAAATTTTAAAGTAAAGTATACACGTAGAAGGTTTCGGAATCCTTTATTAAAAATAATAATAATCCTATATATTCTTTAATATCCTTAGTTTATTAATAAAGTCATATAACATTCTTTGACGTATTCAACTTGTTTTGATTGTGAAAAGTTTTACTTTAATAATTATGGACAAATAACAAATACCTGTATAACTATTGTTGATCTTAATTAAATTAAGAATACTTACTTAGACGTTGTATTAAATTATTAATTATTATGAACAATACTCGTAATATTGTCAATACCAGTTTGATACAGGAACTACTGTGGTAGGATTTAACCACTTCGTATTAAATTTAATATCATGCAATTACTTACATAGAGTTATGATCTAAACTCAATTTAATCTTCTGTACAGACAATATTAATTAACAATCAGATGTTCATTACTGCACTTGTTTTCATTGATGTGAGAACACAAATATTGAAATAATAATAATTAAAAACTTAGCATTATTTTTTGTTTTCACCACCGTATGTACAACGTAAACCATGAAGACACCTTTGTGGTAAGCGTTATATACACGTCTATGAAATAAAAACAGTGTTAATTGTATGTATAATAACTTAAGTATTGAGTACATCAAAGATCAAAACTATATTTAAAAGTGATTTTGTTTTCACTTAATGAGTAAAACTCCATTATTAAATTAAAAAATATTAAAAGTAAAAATACTTTAGAGTTTTAAATTTATTTTTTCACCAGAAACATATGTTTCGGGTTACATGTATGTATGTATGAATATGGGCCTGTAACCCGAAACATATGTTACTGGTGAATAAATAAATTTAAAACTCTAAAGTATTTTTACTTTTAATATTTTTTAATATATTTAAAAGAGTTTTTTAGATTTATCTATTTAATGCATATGCCTACAAGAATCTATATTTACACATTATTTTTAAAACTTATTTATTCGTGGAATCATCCATTAATTAAACACAGTTACAGGGAGCAACTAATTGATTTGTATTGCTCTAAAACACATTTTTATTTCAAGATCTTTAAAAAAAGTATGCCAATAGATATTTATGTGATGCTTTATCGTTTTTTACTTAGAAATGTATAAAGTTTTCCACTAAGTCTTAATACTCATCACACTGTTATGATAAATAATCTAAAATCTAATCACGTACAAGCGTAGCTATAGTTAGAAACTACTGAAAGGTTTTTGTTACAAATCCGTTATGAACGCACGGATTGTTAGAGATTAAAGAACAGATTGTAATGGAAACTACTAAGCCTTTTATAATATGATAAATTATTATTGAGAAATACCACAGGGCCCCCAAATTTACTAAATAATCTAAAATTTCATCAAAACATTGATGGTCAGTCAATATTTCCCAAAATTGAGCCAAATCACCGTTAGGGTAAAAAAATATTAAACCATATCTTTGAAATATTGAACTGACAAGTATATTATTAAGACAAAAAGTTCTTCCATTAGATATCTATACTTCTAATTAATATTAACTTTTGCTTACTGTCATCATTTAAGGTTCAAAAAATGCGAGCTTGGACTTATTTGGTAATGAAAAAAAAATTCAAGCGTAAACTTAATCGGGAATGCAATTCAAGTAATTATGGTTGAACAATTATTTTTCTTACCGAATTGATTGTTTTGTTGTTCCGGCCGCTGAAATGTTCAATGACTTCCCAGTTGGACTTTCTAGGAGTGCCCTGCTCAGTCGGAGTTCCGCTAGCTGCTGAGTTGGAAGGTGTTATGGGAGTACCTGGTACTGCTGTACGAGGAGAGTCCACTTGTTGACTAGATGATCCAGGGAATGCCCCTTTGCTTAATACTGGAGTATGGCGCAGCGAAGCACTCCTGCGACTTGGCCCACTTAACTTCGATGGTCCAGCACCAGAAAATTTCACATCCTAAAAACAAAAAAGTTAGTATGAATTAAA
The DNA here is from genome assembly GCA_947579605.1 of Athripsodes cinereus. Classification (NCBI taxonomy): domain Eukaryota; kingdom Metazoa; phylum Arthropoda; class Insecta; order Trichoptera; family Leptoceridae; genus Athripsodes; species Athripsodes cinereus. Next base: position 13,548,788 of record OX388329.1, read on the forward strand.
AAAAATATAAATTAATGTCATTTAATTCACAAACTCAATATTTAATGTCACGAAAATAATGGAAAAGTAATAATAATAAATAAGTCATAATTGAATTTCGATAAAACCTTGTCTAGTTTTCAACCTGAAATCGATAGCTTATTTTCGATACAAGCCGAAAAGCTTTTCATTATCTGAGTTTATTAAGAGAAAAAAAATAAAGAAATGGTAAAAGTAGGTATACGTAACAATGATCAGAAAATTTAAAATGTTATACTGTGATTAAGCTTATTTCTGTTATATTCATGTCTCGTTCATTAGAACGAAGATTCAAAACACAAATGATGTGCTTATGTATGTAGGTACCTATAATATTATTATGCGATTTAATATGGAAAAATAATCCAGGTTTATGATAATTTTTTTTTTTTTTTTGAAAAAGATATATCTGGGTTTTTGTTATAAACCCAAATACAACCTTATACACCTTTCACAGTAAGCTACTAAAAGCTTGTGTCGTGAAAGGGGAGTTTGCCGGTGGAGTGGTGGAATAGTGGAATGATTGGTTCTCGTCCGATCACCTTAGTTAAGAACAGCATAGCGCGCGGCCGGTACTGAGATGGATGAACATTACAACATCAGGCAGTATCATGGAGTCCAATTAACACATTTTATTGTTTTGCTTTTACTTTTTTAATTTAATAAGGTTTAACATGATCACTCGTTAACGAATGGATTGTTTTTGAAAATAGAGTAGAATTTATAATAGTATTAAAGTAATATTAAACATCTTCATGTTAAATATTACAGACTTTTTTTTTATATTTCCCATATTGCATACTTTTTGAAAATAACATTATTTTTTAATTTTTTTTACAAAGCATGGGTTTACCCAGTAGGAAAATTCTGACAACTACCTTAAAGAGTTTTAATTGCGTTTTATATAAAATTTGCCTTTCTTTTGCAAATCCATTATACGAAAATTTATGTACGAGTACCTACATATTTTTCAATTATGGTATACCTATTCACTTGAAAATGTGCTATCGTCTACATTAGGATTATATCATTTTTACTTCAGGTAACTCTTAAACTTGTTGGTATTCTTTTATCTTCGTTATTTCATAACTTGAATTAAAAAAAATAATCATCTAAATTTATAACAGTACACTTCATTCAATTTATTTGGTTTATTAATTCACAACAGGGCATTTCTTTCACTTTGTAATCTATAATAGTTTTCTATCAAGAAGATTGATGTGGTCATTCATCTTTCTGGCTGTTGATATAAAAGTTACAGTAAAGGGCAATTTTCTTTTTCAGTTTTGTTTTATTAAAGGTACCTATATTATAAAGGAAAAAGACTTTATTTTATAGTAAAATATATAGAATAATTAGCAGGTAAACAAAAGATATGACAAATTCGATCTATTGTCATTTCATTAAAATAATTTATTGGATTTCAGGTGTACCTACTGAAAATTCAAAGAAAATTATAATTAACAAAGAATTTACATGAAAAGAAGAAATGATCCGTGACCCGGTCTTATAATATTGTTCATTTGAAGACGCTGCCTTAAAACAATATGTACTCTTTTGGTATTTTTTTTTTGAAATAAAGTATTTAATAATTATGTCTACCACTCTATAAAGTTGAGTTACTTTTCTGGACCACAATATGGTGACAGAAATCATCGTAACTATTAGTTTTCGGCTTGGGTGAGCCATTAAATTGTGGGTTCTAAGATATTCTGTGATTGGTAAGTGTGTCGTATAAAAGATTATGCGTCGTTGATGAGCAGGACAAGATGCTGTTATTTTAGACATGCCTAGAAGATTTACAAAGATAAGATATGCTGCGCCCGTTGAGCCGCAGAGGGCTATGTATTGATGCCTGGCCTAAAAAGAAGTAAATGAAGCCCAAATGAGCCACATGCTTCGGATTTCGAAAGCTAACAGATTACATACTGGCTCAAAAGGATTGTCAAGCATACCGAGTATCGTCGAATAGACTTGTTTAAAAAATCAACTATGAATCATAAACTTGCAGAAATACATCTAAGCCGTGGTAAAGCAGCATCCTTGAAACCCGTAAAAATTGCACAAGAATAATCAATTGATGTTATATTGTTGCCAAGAGCCTTAAACATAGACCCGCTTCCTGCTTTTCCCTCCTCAATGCATGAAATGTTTACGACATGTATACGCACAAACATGAAATCCTGTTTGTGCGTATACATGTCGTTATAGATATACATATCTCTAGGTACAGCACAAGGTAATGTAGTGGGCGCTTCCCTTATGAAAAACATTATTATGTCTAATTGGGTTGGATTATCTTTATTTAATTGGAAAGGTTTGAATTACACAACTGACCTATTACGCCTTTATGACACAATTATATTGCTCAATGTGTTAGCGCTTCTTTTTTGTTAACAAGGAAGGGTATGTCAACAATGGATACAATAGCACACAATACATGATGAATCAACGTTATTAAAAATTAATTGACATGTGAAGTAAATAAGTAGTTCAAAATATGTGAAATTCGTTTTTTTTTGTTACACCCAAACGCTTGATAACATTTATACACTTATTCATGTTTAGTTACTTAGAGTTTGGAGAATGAATTGACAGATGGTTTGTGACACATACCAATATACAGATTCACACCAACCATAAACAATGCTGTATTGTTTTCCTACCGGAGGCATGTGGGTAATTTTCAAGGGAACAATTCAAAATTACTCTGTGACCACAGATAACATAAAATAATTACTCTAAAGGGACTGACTATGATCAGCATCAATGAAACGATTTGTAATACGCTGTTTATTATCAAAGGCGGCTATCTCCTTCATAGGTTCTTCTCGTCTAAATTTGGAAATTAACATTCCAAAGTTTAGGCAAGCGTAAGCTTGCTTTATGACACATAATAGGTGTAGCTATAAATTAATATCCAAACAAATTAAATATTTGAGGAAATAAATTCAATATCATGGAGTGTTTCATAGAAAATACATATATTATATTGTTTCTTATAAAAATGTGTTAATTTGGTTACAACGATAAAGGTGATTATTTTATGATCTTGTTAATGTAATTATCTTAATAAATCTGTAGCTATGGAATTTTACTACATAAACTGACACAGTCAAACATTATACTTAAAAACGTAAAAAAAACTTTTTCTAAGGCTTCTGTTCTAAGTCTAATTAACAGATTGACCTTACCTTCCTAATAATCTTAAAAAATAAATAAAAGCTTTCTCTCTTTTGTTCCACACAAGATATCTATTTCAGAAGTACCATTGATCTAACATAAAAAAAGAAGAAGAATTGTTCATATTGATCCAATAAATGAAGCATTTATTTAAATTCTAATCAATATTTGAACTATGACACAACCCGTAGCAGTTCAAAGGAAGGACATACAAAACTGCGTATTCATATATTATGTTGATTTTAATTAAAAGTTTTGTACTAGACAAGTAATATCATATTTATTTATTTATTTATTTATTAATTTGGACAATAAACGGCATTTGCCTTTTACAATACATGAGAAATTTACAACATTATACAGTCTTCAAACATCAAAAAATGTATACACTTCAATATTAAAAAATAAAACAAATCACACATAACAGAACAAAACCAATATTATTTAATAAATGTTACAATTTTATTATTAACAAACATGATATTTTTTGTGAATTGTTTTTAATTTTTTCCAATTTGCATATTTGTTTTGTCAATAATTTGATCAAAGTATAATGAAAAAGAGATAATCTTGAATGATAATAATATTACATAATACCTACGTACATTTATGTTTCATTTTAATGGGATATGAAATGCTCCATGCTGAAGTGGATGATAATAAAATATACACATTATTGTAAACTTGAACAAGTCTACGACACATGATGTTGAGATGTTGATTGGGGACTTTAATGACAAGATAGGGCAAAACTCTCTACTCCAACACATAACAGGAATAAACAGCCTACATAATGATGCTAATAATAATGGATCCCGAGTGATTGCTTTCGCAGAATCAAAAAACCTTTTTGTTGTCTCAATTCGATTTCTCAGAAAAGAGATATATGTATACAGACTTGGACATCACCAGATGCCATGCACCTTAGCCATACTAATCATGTCGTGATAAAAAGAACGAGCATCACAAACAAAGGGTATTCAGGGATGTTACTGTGATTCTGACCACTACGCGGTGGTGACCACATATAGGGGCTATATTGCGAACAACGGGACTTATAAGTAATAACTTAAATAAATTTTAACACATGAAAATTAATTGAGCAAAGCACATCTCATGATATGGATGTGTAACGTGTACAAGTCCTATCTAGAGCACTACCACTGACATTGCCTTTTCTAAACCTCATATGTTAGTTTCATGTGTTTCAATTTGCATAATATGTAACCTCATACAACGGCCGTTCATGAGCATTTGATCCACGTGGTCAATCCACATAGAAGATGCACCCGACTTCGGATGAGTTCCTCCTGCTGGAATTTTGGGATAATTTTAAAGCAATAGAAAAGGTACTATACTATACTATACTATACTATACTATACTATGCTATACTATACTATACTATACTATACTATACTTTACTATACTATACTATACCATCACGGCATATCCCACAAATGGGGAAGCCAGCAGACCAGCTGCATGTAAGAAACATGCAAGCTGTCCTCTCCGTGCCAATATAAAATCAAGACATTCAGGATGGGTGGCAAACCTCATCGCTGAATTTAAGATGTAAAATGTCTTAATTTTTTCGAACACCTGCCTTTTACAGGACACTCGAAAACTTACGGAGAAGAGTGGGAGACCAATTCTTTACCGGGTGCTCCACGGGAATAGAAAAGGTGAAGATTCAAATATTTGTTATGGATAAGAAATTGAAAATATGTACATACTATACGTATGTATAACGAGGCTAACTTATATTATTTACTATAATAAGTTACTATAGTAAAATATTTAAGGAAAAACTTCAATATTTATTACTCTTATTTCTAATAACAAATGTCCCTAAGCGATCTAGAGTTAGATTAAATCTATAACTGCGACGTTACGTATCGAAAAGAAAACAAGTTCATTATGTTTTCATATTTCTAGAATAGTATTCATGCCTAACCTGAAATATTTTAATCGAAAATTCAAGTTATTACTATACGGATGATTCAATCGCAATATATGTATCACTTATATTGCGATTGAATCATTATTAGGTGTTCCCACGTCTACAAATCGGCTTAGTCTGGCTTAAGCGCTATCATGACAACGTTCACTAATTCCACCAAAATATCTTATGTTTCTCTCATATCAATCCTTTCAGAATGGGTGACTACACTCATTGCTATATAGCAACTTCATCCAGCCAACCTCACTTCATATCAAGAATGAAGCTTTCTTGTCTAAAGACCTCTCTCTCTTTATCTCAACATGGATAGATGATATTATCCGAATACTGGAAAAAAGTGGGTTCGTTTTGCTCAAGGCTGTGAAAAATGGAAAAGTATAGAAGACAGCAGTGGAAAGACGAAGGTTAGCAGTACGTAAGTAAAACGTAAATAAATATAATTTAATACAGCTTTAAAGTAGTGTACATGAAATTGTATAATGTAAAAAAAGTTATTTATTTAAAATAAAAAGAAGCGTTCACTTAAATTAAATTCTTAGTCATGTAATTGCCATCTAGACAGTTGCTATTTGCCCTCAAAATAAAATTATATACCTAGAATATTTAAATTTACCATGATTTATTTCATATCTTGTTCATGTACATAGATTCGATTACATTCTATGTCTCCGATTTAATAAATATTTTTGTTGTTGTTTGGGAGTTGACAAATTATTTCTCATATTCGATTGTATTTGAAAAAAGCGTTATAAAGAAATTATTTCATGTGGTAAGTAAATAATTATTAAATTGATTGTTGTTAGGGTTTTAGATGATATCCTATGAAAAATTAATCTTATTCATGTAGAATTAAATTTAATGAAGAAGGCTTGTTACTTATTTTGTTCTCGAGAGGAACTCTGAATGACAAATGAAGAAAACTTTTTCCCTCTTGTATTATAAATTCAAATTAAAAAAAAAGTGTTGAAAACTTTATGTCGCCAAACTAATCGTTGTGATTTCTTAAAAATCATGTCTATGAACTTTTACGAGTATTTTCCAAGTTAAACCAAAATGAAAGGTGATGGTCTCCGTCAAGAAAGTGCGATAATAATGGAATAAATGGAAAAGTTGCTTCTATTTTGAAAGCTTTTATGGTAAAAAGGAAATGAAAAAGTTCGAATAAAAATTTATATGTATTGAGAAAAAACACATTGGTAAATGTGTATGACAATCTTAAAAGTCAAATAACTCAAGTATTCATCACTGAGTTATGGTAATTTTTTTGATAGATAATATTTGCGTTATCGTATTTTGAAAAAAATCTACAATAATGTTTGTATTTTTTACCCTATTCATTCAAAAACCTATACTTTATTTTGTAGAGTATGAAGAATAATTTTCATCAATATTATATTGTTTTATGAGCTGAATATTATATTTATAATGCACTCAAATGTCTACTAAAAAAATATTGAATTATTGTAACAACTCATATATTATTTGATCTACTACTGAATTTCGTGCGTTTTCATATATTAGGTCAATGAATAATGTAAACTTAGTTCACAGATATGAAGAAAATCGATTAAAGATAGCAAACACTGGTGTTCAACAAATACTAGGTAATGGATCTCAATCATGGAATTTTTATTTAATTTCTTTTTAACAAAATGAATATTAAATCGTTATTCATATGTAATGGAATATTAATGAGATATATATGTAGATAGAAACGAGTTCATTTAGTACGACAGCAAATCTTTTTGTGAAACTGTTCGATGTGTGCTTCGTTTTATAAAGAGTTATTTGAACATCTTTCAAAATACTGAAATATAGAGGAGTGGCATCCTAAACTATTCATCGCAAATCGCTCGTAACTGAGTGCAAAGTAATTTAAATATAGAATAGGATGTAATCGGTTTGCAGAATCATACCTACATTTAGGCTACTGGTAGGTATTCTTAGCTGCGGGAGATGTCATGATGGTATAGATAAAGATAGAAGAGATGGCATCATGTATTGTCAACATATAATGAAAAGTAAATCTGTGAAAAAAGTAATAAGTAGATATTCTTGGTAAAATCATCAGATATCATTTTTGATTACATAAAATTCTCATTATAAATTCGTAGAAATTACAAAACTGTGTTCAAAAACAATTTTTTATTTTTATCACGGTATCGTGCAATTAAATTCTTATGTAATTTTTATAGAGAAATTAATATAATATCATTGCCAAGGAGTGGATTTACTATTTGTTCTTTTACGGTATTAACAATGTATTGATTTTATTAGAAACTTTTACTTTGTTATACCTACTCTTATACGTATATGCCATTGTTATAATCTCTCATGTTGACAAGTAATAATTCATTGTGCTGCTCAAACAAAAACTAGATAGGTATGTAGGTCAATTCAAAAAGTATTGATCAATGCAACGAAATTGTAGATTGATACTAAATATAATTATCATATTTTACAGCATTTACGTATATGCAAAGGCGCAGATTGATTTGAGTCTCAAAGTACAAGTTAATGCATATTTCAGGAGATAAATGGAGATTTTCCCTCACGGTACCTACACATTACAGCATTGTATGGGATACATTATATTAACGGTTTGAGGGAGAGTTTTAATTCTATATATAAATCTCCAGAGTATTCCATTTCCAGATTTCTACACAATTAAAAGCAAACATTGGGTGGTATAATATTAAATAATGTAGGTACTTTTATTGTTGCATTTACTTCAAACCATTTACATTGCTTGTATATCTACAACCTTTTTTGGTTTTTTAATATTAGATGTAGGTATATAACATTTTCCCTCGTGAGATTCAAAAGCAAGAAAAAACAAAACAGTTTAAATGACATTTTTTGTATGTTATTTAATTCTTAAGTTTGCAGAAAAAATACTCTCATAGGAAGTAGTTGTAGTTATAGATTTTTGTTTATTATAGTGTATTTATTTTTGTGTTATTTTGAATTCATTATTTTTTTTCTATTTTTTTGCAAAATTGTATTATAATATAAACATGAATTATAGCTTTATATCTATGACGACGGTGTAGCACGGAGATAACGCTCTTGCGTTTGTATTATAATATAAACATGAATTATAGCTTTATATCTATGACGATGGTGTAGCACGGAGATAACGCTCTTGCGTTTGTATTATAATATAAACATGAATTATAGCTTTATATCTATGATGACGGTGTAGCACGGAGATAACGCTCTTGCGTTTGTATTATAATATAAACATGAATTATAGCTTTATATCTATGACGACGGTGTAGCACGGAGATAACGCTCTTGCGTTTGTATTATAATATAAACATGAATTATAGCTTTATATCTATGACGACGGTGTAGCACGGAGATAACGCTCTTGCGTTTGAGTGTTTGAATGAATAAATGTTTCTTTCCAAGGTCGATAACAGTTTACGATAAGACAAGTATGTATTTTAATATTCGAAACAACTAGCATATACATAACTATTCATCAAAGATTTTTTTGGAGATTTTTGTGAATAATTTTCCTATGTACACTGATTACAGATCTTATGATCGCGAGTAGGGTTTTTATTTTATCATGTCATTTATTTTTATACTAATTTACAAGAGCTTACACAGGGAAGGAAAGAGTCTCCCTTGAAGTAACTAGAAGTCCAAAGAGGTCCCCTTAAATACGTAAAGTAACATTTTGTAGAAGTTGTTTCTTTGATAATTTCGAGTGTAACTATTCCGAATTCTTTTTCATTATTTTAATTTTATATAATGTACCTATATTATTTTAAGTTTGTAACCATTACTTGTAATTTGATTGTAAGATTCTTCAGCAATCAATAAAAATAAAATGTTTTTTGAGTTAATGTCAGAATAAAGTCTACAGTGCTAATTGAAACGATATAAAATTTATTTACAAATAAAACTGACTGTTCAACAAGTGCGGTAATAAATATCTACTTCAATCGTAATGGTATAGATTATCAAGGACAGAAAAATAGACGCTTAAGAAGCAGTTGACAATAAGATTCAATATTTAACTGGATTATTTTTATCTCCCTATATAGCCCAGGCGTTCAAGATAAATGACATGCCTCATCGGTTAATAGAAATTGTCGATTGTTTTACACGTGATGTTATAGAACTCTAACAGAACACAGGATTTTATAGAAGACTTATTAAGTTGTGATATTTTGTCAAGAATAAATTCGTCACATGATTTGAAATAAATACTGTTAAATTAGTAAAACTTTGGTCATTACAGTTTTCTGTTGAAATATTTTTTGGGTTCAGTATATCAGATATTTTGTAAACATTAACTAAAGTGAATAATTAAAGTGTTCTGTTAAATGGTGGACTTATTGCAAAGCAACGTCTTCCAGCCAAACTCTTTAAAAAAATATACATTCACCCATAAATAATAAAAATTATTCTTTAAAGTACCTTTTTAACACTTAAATAAAATATACGCATACATAAAAAATATATAGAAATGAAAAGTTAGAAAATAAAAGAGGAAATATATCTCAATCCGAAGACAAAAATTTGCCGCACTTTTAAGAAATTCTTTATTTGAAGATCAAAAATGACAACGATATGGAAATACTCGAGGAGCGTCAGTTTCTCATTAAACAATTAAAAATCTGTATGTTAAGAGGAAATTTTAAGAAGACCGTTATTAACGGATCTGAAGACGTTTAAATTTATTAAGAAAATCACACCAAACTACTACCACACTAAACAGCTTTCACCAAGATAATCTTTTATCAATTCACACAGCAAAATCCTTGGCAAAGTCTATAAAATCAACGGAAGTGCTATGTATCAATAACATGGGTAATAAAGACATATCAACCTGATAAATAAGTTCAGGACTACCCAAAATATTATTGTCTATGATTTGGATGGATTCAAAATAGACCAATCCACTCACAGCTGCACCTAATCTTACACTGATTCGATTTCACTGAATTGATCGCTGATACAATGTCACCAGTTAGTGAATCTAGTCTCCGACATTCGATTGTTTCAAAAATCATAAAAATAATAATTTGAATAAGATAAGTTATTGGTGATGAATGTGACGAAAATTGAGAATAATAGTGGAATAAAGATTCATCCCTGAAGGATGCCTGCAGTCAAAGGAAAATTATCTGAGTTACCATTAGATGTGTCGATTTTTTGATAATGTTGTGTAAGGTAAACGTTGAACCAACACAGACAATTTTCAAAAACATTAAGAGACTTTAATCTAGCGAGATGTAAATCGAATAAAACACTGCCAAAAGCATTACGAAAGTTCAACAGGGTAAACACCGTGAGTTTTTTCTCTTCCATCGTAAATCTGTCTGTATACAGCAGTGCACTAGCGGCACTACAGCCTCTTTAAAGTAAGACTGTAGAAGATCAATATGATTATATTTATTGAGAAAAGTTGTTAGCTGGAAATAGACAATTAAACTACTTAGAAAAATATAAAAGTTAGATATAAAAAATATTTACATTTCTCACATACAGACCTGTTTTGTTGATTTATTTAGAATTTTCTATATCTCTTATGGAACTTTCTAATTTTATGTGAGTTACACTGTGGAAATTCATTTTATAAAATAAAAATAACAAACTTTGTTTAATTCCACTTTAGTCAATACAAGAAATAACTAAAACGTTTTCGGGCTTACACCCATCTTCAGTAGTTACGTGCTTTTTGTAGACTACAAAAAGCACGTAACTATTGAAGATGGGTGTAAGCCCGAAAACGTTTTAGTTATTTCTTGTATTGACTAAAGTGGAATTAAACAAAGTTTGTTATTTTTATTTTATCTCTTATGGACTTATCAACGTGATTGGTCCCTTGACAGAAACTAAGATAAATATTTAACAAGTATCGTAACACAGTCATCCCAACCGAATCTTGTACCAGATAAGGTCTTATACGGCTTTATTAAATATGTACACATAAAGAATATAGGTTGCGTGTAAACGTGTTTCGATCTGTTGTCAGATAAGAACAAAAATATTATTCAAACATTGTAAGCGAGTAGTTTCTTAATGCCTACTCGTATAACATCAATATGTTTTTGTACTCTACATCATATAGGCATTCTTGTATAAATACTCCTATTCTAAGAAACTTCAAAGAATTGATCGATATTTCTTCATGGCAGTTTATTCTAACAATAAATTTAAATCAAAATGAAATAATTATAATAATTATATCTCTTTCTCTGTCATGCATTCATTTAAACTATCTCAACTTGTTTTTATTATATTTGCATAAGTGTCATCGAATGAGTAATATAATAAAACCGTGTGTTTTGGAATGTGATAAATTAGATATTATTTTCAAATTTTCTCCGTACCACATGACTAAATTTATATTGATGAAATACATAAATGAGATATTCTTTTAAAACAATTACGTACATTGCAGATGATTGAAATAGTTAAGACTATATCATCTATGGTTAAGTACTAACAACGCATACATACAAACGGTTTAAATTTCATCATGTAGGTATATTTCATACTACAATACAATACAGAACTAGTAAGACATATTATTTTTTGCTCTACCTATAGTAATATTTATTATTTGTATGTTAAAACTACTATACATTTAGAGTACAAGTGATACGGATTAATGTTTAAACTGGAGTGAAAATTTAATAGTGTAATCTGTGAATGGCAGGTGATCGTAAAATATCAACGTTAAGACATTTAATATCATCAGTTCAGTGATGAAGTATGCACGTAGAGGACAACCTTCATATCCATTACATGTAGGTGTAGTTTGTCCGCTGACTACCCTACTTGTAGTAGACGCCGTGATGATAAAGATAGATAGATATGTACATACATACATACCATCCAGCCGCTTCCCTTGCGGGGTAGGCAGAAAGGATCGAGCGCCACTTCCTTCTATCCTTGCATACATCTTTCGCTTCTGTCACTGTCATACAATTCCTCATGCATGCTCTCCTGTTCAATGTGCTCAACACGTGACCGTCCTGTAGGATTTGATTTAAATGATCTTGCCATTTGATTCTCGGACGTCCACGTCTCCGAGCACCATTCCTCTCAGCCAAATATATCTTCTTGGTCATTCTGTCCTCATTCATTCTTTCCACGTGCCCAAACCATCGTAACTTATTTACATTCATCCTTGTAACTACACCAACTTTCATTCCACATTCCTTTCGTATATCACTGTTACGCACACGATCTCTCAGACTTTTACCACACATTCTTCTCAACGATCTCATTTCTACTGCATTTATGCCACTTTCATCCTTCTTTAACCATGTCCACGTCTCACTTGCATACATGAGTGTTGGCACTAAGATAGCAGAGTGCACCAACCTTTTACCTGTGGTAGATATGTTTCTATTTGCAATTTCTGGTCGGATTGCACCATTTACCTTATTACCAGCAACTTTTCTCCTTTCAATATCGCTTTCATACTTCCTATCTCTCGTGAACAAACTACCCAAGTACACACATTGATCAACTTGCTCTAACACTTCGTTGTCAATCGTTATCTGGCATACCGTTCTCTCACTTCCTCTTTCAAACACCATAATTTTTGTGTTTTTGCATTCATTCTTTATCCAATCATCGCACAATTTTCATACACACACATCATCATTCGCTGTAGATCACTTTCAGCCATCAATACCAAATCATCGGCAAACATTAATGCTCTTGCATTCATCCCATTCAAATCAACACCTACATTCATCTCTTTCAATGGACGAATACAATGATCAATGTATAGGTTAAAAAGATATGGCGACATAACGCACCCTTGTTTCACTCCTTTGGTTAGTGTGAACCATTCCGACAGGTTATTATTCACTCTAACACACGCAGAGCTTCCTGTATATAGGGACGCAATGGCGCGAATTAGCCGACTTCCCACCCCACACATTGATAGTACTTGCCACATTTTTTCACGATCTACTCTATCATAAGTCTTTTCGAGATCAACAAACGCGCAAAAAATCTTCTGGTGTTTTTCCAGGAGCTTTTCTGTCACCATTCGCAAAGAGAAGATCTGATCCACACACCCTCTACCACTCTGAAAGGCAGATAGATATGTACATATATATATACATGAATCCATATTATATTGTGTTTAAAGAATAGCCATAGGCAACAATACTGGAACGATCTGTAGAAATCTTTGTAAGCATTCATTACATACAACAAAAGGGGAAATCCAGCTAAAGTTATATTGTTGGGGAATTATTATTTAGAAATGAGGGCAGCTGTATTACTTACTCTTCATGCATTGGCATAATATTACAGCTATACTTTATCGCTCTCTGATGATAATATACCTTTCTACACACACATACATAAATGAACACATATACAATTTGTAAAATAAAGATTGCTTCTCGTAATATATGAACCTACCTATTTAAGGTTTTATTACAATACAGGTAGGCAACAATATTAAAAGATTACATATGTATTGTATATATACATTTTACGAATATATTGAACAGAAAGAAATTGATTCAACAGAAATCATTAATTAAAAGTGTATCAAATACTTTTTTGAGATGTACAGTTTCAGAAATTTAATATAATGCAATCATACGACAAATACTTAGAAATAAGGTTACCTATCTTATTAGTAGCCAAAAATTAAATTACAAAAATCGGTACTGTGTGCGATATCTATTTCATTTTTATTTGTTTTAAGAACATAATAAGAAATATATGGGTGGACTATAGTAATGTTAAACTTCGATCAAAAATTTTACAGTTAAATTTTTTAATAAAAATGATCAATGTGCAGTTAGTGAAATATGGAAATAAAAAAATGGGAGAGTAAACTATTCATAAGCATCGAGCTTAAAGAGAGAATAGGAATGGATGAGGTGAGAGGGGTACGGGGTAACTTGTCGACTATAACTACATAATGAAATGAAATCTGAAGGAGACAGGAAACGACAGAGTTTTTTTTTATATAAAACTATGAGAAGTTATATTAAATATAAAAATATTTTACACTTATAATACAATATGATATTCTTGTGGCTTGTAAAGTTTTTTGGAAAAACATTGGAAAGGTTTCACAAGAATATAGCGTAAATTATAAAAAAATATATTTTCAGGTATATTATATATGACGTACATTATCTACTCGCACTACTCGTACTCGCTTCGGCGGCGGCGGTACATATACTAAAATTGGAACGATACAGAGAAGATTAGCATGGCCCCTGCGCAAGGATGACACGCAAAATCGTGAAGCGTTCCACATTTTTACATATTTTTTGAATATTTTATTTATTTACAGAAATACAAATTATTTTGATTCGGTAGTATCAACATTTTACATCTTAAATTAAGCGATGAGGTTTGTCACCCATCCTGAATGTCTTGATTTTATATTGGCACGAAGAGGACAGTTTGCATGTTTCTTACATGCAGCTGTTCTGCTGGCTACCCCAGTTGTGGGATATGCCGTGATGGTATAGTATAGTATAGTAGTACATTATCTAAATATTTCTACTATATCCCACAAGTGGTGTAGCCAATAGACCAGTTGCATGTTATAACAAGCAAGCCACCCTCTTTGTACCAACAAAAATTAAGACATTCTGGGTATGTAACAAACCTCTACTCTAAATTTAGATGTAAAATATCTTTATTTTTCAAATTTCTGTATACTTACTTCTGAAACTATAAATATTTCAGTTCATTAAAATTGTGTAATGTAAAATTAAAACAAGGGTGTAAAACAAAAGGAGTAAAACAAGGGTGCGTTATGTCGCCATGGCTTTTTAACCTATACATTGATCATTGTATTCGTCCATTGAAAGAAATGAATGTAGGTGTTGATATGAATGGGATGAATGTAAGAGCGTTAATGTTTGCCGATGATTTGGTATTGATGGCTGAAAGTGAAAGTGATCTACAGCGAATGATGACGTGTGTGTATGAAAATTGTGCGATTAATGGATTGAGAATGAATGCAAAAAAGACAAAAATTATGGTGTTTGAAAGAGGAAGTGAGAGAACAGTATGCCAGGTGATGATTGACAACGAAGTGTTAGAGCAAGTTGACGAATGTGTGTACTTAGGTAGTTTGTTCACGAGAGATGGGAAGTGTGAAAGCGATATTGAAAGGAGAAAAGTTGCTGGCAATAAGGTAAATGGTGCAATCCGACCAATAATTGCAAATAGAAACATATCCACCACAGCTAAAAGGTTGGTGCACTCTGCTATCTTAGTGCCAACACTTATGTATGCAAGTGAGACGTGGACATGGTTAAAGAAGGATGAAAGTGGCATAAATGCAGTGGAAATGAGATCGTTGAGAAGGATGTGTGGTAAAAGTCTGAGAGATCGTGTGCGTTACATTGATATACGAAAGGAATGTGGAATGAAAGTTGGTGTAATAACAAGGATGAATGTAAATAAGTTAAGATGGTTTGGGCACGTGGAAAGAATGAATGAGGACAGAATGACTAAGAAGATATATTTGTCTGAGAGGAATGGTGCTCGGAGACGTGGACGTCCGAGGATTAAATGGCAAGATCATTTAAATCAAATCCTACAGGACGGTCACGTGTTGAGCACATTGAACAGGAGAGCATGCATGAGGAATTGTATGACAGTGACGGAAGCGAAAGATGTATGCAAAGATAGAAGGAAGTGGCGCTCGTTCCTTTCTGCCTACCCCGCGAGGGAAGCGGCGTGATGGTATGTATGTATGTGTAAAATTAAATTCTGTAGGTACATATGGATATTTCTTGAGCATATTAAAATAAATAAATCATCTTTTGCTTTTATTTTTGGAAATATTTTTCAGTTTTTAATAAAGTATCTCAATTAATGTGATCGTAAATGATATAATATATTATATATCTATCATTATTTGTGTCAAGTACGTGATTACGCACAGCTGCAAAGATCTATTTTTATTGTTCAGGAGCAAGTATTTCGAAAAATGCGTGTGAGCTTCTTTAATATGTGAAAAATTGTTATTGTGCGAAGGAAGTGTGTAAAGATAGATCTGTTTGGCGTTCCGTTCTCTCTGCCTACCCCACTTGGGACACGGCGTGAGGGTATAGTAGTAGTAGTAGTAGTTATTATTTCAAATATATTTCCAGTTTTCTATGTTTATTGTACGAGTCTCAGAATATCAAATTCTTTGATTATTAAAACATTTTTGTATCGTAGTGCATTCCTACTCCTCACAGAATAAGTTGAAGGATTACGCCCAGAGTACATGTATTTTGTAGCTTTTATACCAATATTCATTCATAGATAATGTCATGTATTCCGCAGTTGAGTTACTGCTAAGATATTCTGAACGATAGAAGACTAGCGGAACGTTCAAATAGAAGTTGGCTAATGTAGGTGTCAAGTGTAAGAGTATTAAGATAAATTCTGAAAACATCTATAAACAGATTTATTGAGAAGTTGCAGAAAAAATGTATTCGATTTAATAAGAGAAAATAATAGTGAATTTTTACAGTTCTTATTTTATAATGATTGATAGTGAAGATATAAATGAAGTGTGAAAGGAGTGTTGAGTGAATTTATTGTGATACTGTGGACATGTGGAGCGAATGGATGACGAAGAGGATGTATTTACCTGAACGAGTATGTGTTAGAAAGTGCGGATGTCCAAGAACTACGTGGCTTGATTACGTGTATCAAATTCTCGAGAACGGCCGCAGATTGAATAAGAAAAATCGACGATCGTGTATGAAAAACTGTATGAATATAAAGGAAGCGAAAGAAATATGAACGGATAGAGCTATGTGGCATCCATCCTTTCGACCTAGCCCACTTGGGAAATGGAGTGAGGATGTATCTAGTAATAGTAGTTAGTGTTGGATATTATTTTTATTTGACATATCTGCTCTCTCTCTTTCTCATTTTTTTGGCTTTCATTCTTGGGGATATCCAGAAATAAACATTTTAAAATACATATACGTAATATGCCTATTGGAACGAAATTATCATGGTCTATTAAGTTAAGTTAATGTATTGTAATGATAGTTTCGACAATAATTGTTTCATACAATTTCGTTATGAAAGCAGTATTTTGAGACATATTTTTATAATTATCAACTTTTGTATCAGATAACTAGAATAGTACATGCTTAGCTATATTAAAAGTATAATTTAAAAAAAGGATTATAAAAATGCATATTAGGTTTGGACTTACCGGTTCCTGTTTCCTGCTTCCTCTCAAGCTCAGGCGGTTCTTCCAGTCCCTCCTTCTAACGCCAATGTCTGAGCTGAAGGACCGGATGATATTAACATCCTGGTCGGTCATGATTTCGTCCTTCCCAAGGGTTATTTAGATGTAGTAAAGATGGCAAAATATTGATGATCTAATGTTTGTGTTCCCAACACCGCTCACAAAATATTTATGGATCTGTCATCCTGAACGGATTACGAACCGCAATTTCTTGAAAACACTCACATAATTATTAATTTTACATATTTTAGATTATCAAATTAAAGTTATTAAGCAAAAAAAAGTAAAATTACAACTAAAAAGAAATGATTATCAAACAATGATTATTCATGCGTTAAAATCAGAAACTTATTTTGTTTTACGAATTACCATTGTAATACCTACAGGTACTGATTTTTCTTAAAATGTATTAAATTTTGTCCTGTTTAGCAAAATGTAAAAGGTATTTTAACAACTTAACGACGATACAGTAAAAATAAAAAAAAAACAATGTTAAAAAAGGGCAGAACAGTGTATGCTCGTATTTACAATATAATCTAACCTGAATAAAGATGCTTTCTCTTAATTTAGTTGGAGGTATGGGTACACTTTTTGTTTTCTGCAAAATATAAATTTGAAATTTATTTAATTTATTGATGTCAAATTTGAAGAATGTGGAAGCAGATTTATAAATTATTTTATTTTTTACACAATTTGTTTATTTTTATATCATCAGAACATTTATGGATGGATGAGTATTATAACAGAAAGATTTTTATCTACAATAACAAGTCTGCAAATGACATTCTTGATAAAAGAAAAGAGAATAATATTACTTTCTAAAGAAAGGACATGGTAGATAATTTAGTTTCTTTGATTGAATTGGTATAAAGAAACATATCCCTTGTTGTCTGGATCTGTCTAACGAAAAATATGATATGATGAAAATCTTAACTTTACTCTAATCTTTAAGTAAAATCACATTGTTCTTGGAGGTTTATATTTTCGACAATATAGACTACTTATGAAAAATGTAGAAAAAATTACAATTAAATTTTATTTATAATTTCACCCATATTTGTCAATTATTTTATCGAACTGAATTATTATTTTATTTTATTTTATTTAAGTTACAATTTGAATAGCATTTGCACTTATTTTCAATGAACATAATTTACCTATCCTATAGTTCAATAGTTTACTATTTCCGTTCTATATTTAGTTAGCTATGATTGTTATACCTGTATTGGTAACTCTACAATTAAGATATTAAATCTCATCGATGTTTTTATATAATTTATGTATGTTTTATGAATATTATTAATAGCATAGTTGATGATTAGTAGTATGTAGTTAAATGAACTAGTTCACTTTTTTCATATTTTCTTCAGACGATAGAATCTGAAACAAAAAAACAATAATGTTACTGCTACGTATTTTAATATTACTATTATAACATCATGTTATATAACAAAAGTGGGGTAACCAGCAGATCAGCTGCATGTTATCAATATGAGCCAACAAAAATCACGACATTCTGGATAGACATCTTTTTTTATATAGGACACTCGAAAATTTATGAATAAGAGTAGGAGACCAATAATTTGCCAGGTGCTCCACGGAATTTTAATATCACCTTTATAATTTTACAACCTCTAAGTATTTAAAAATATCGTCGTTGTTCTGGAAAAAGTCACTTACCACATTATTTCTGTTAAAATTTTCGTATTAGTTTTTTCGTTTTATACAGTTAAACTTTTGTTTTTTAACCGACAGTTCTTGGTTGAATTTCATTAAAGTAAGAAAATAAAATTAAAAACAAATGTTTATTATTTTCACTGGTGTCTCACCAAATCTTTGAAAATGTTCAAGTGTGAAAGATTTTGTATGAAATGTAACAGAACCATTCTTCAAAAAGAAAAAATAGAACATTTTACTCGTTTTTATAGTATTGAATTTTTAAAATAATATAATAACCATTTTTAATATGGAGACAGTGAAAGTTGCCATAACAACGACGATATTACAGAATACACTACATAAACTATATGAAGTAGGTAATTTCTATTTTAATTAGATCAAATCTTTATTGTGTTTGATTTCAAGCTTATTAAATAGACTTAGTAGACTGTATACATATCATTAGTATAATTTGAACAAACGTGTGTCTCTAATAGAATCAAATACATAACAGAGTGTTGATAGTGTAATGAAACGCTAGGATTACATCGTTTTCTAAAATAAGTACGAAATTTATCTAAAATGTTTTGACTTCAATATAACATTATAACATTTGACTAGGTCTTAGTGAAATATATATTCTCAAAGCAGAATAAAACAATGGCATTTTAAAAAATTAAAGGTCCTTCAAATGAAATGTTTCTGCACCTTATAGATTTAAGGACAGATAATATTGGTGTCATGTTAAATTCGTAATGCATTTTATGGATGCACAATCGTACACACCAAAACAATAAAAAATCCAAAATAAAAATGAATTATATTTATTAATTTATTATATATAACTAACAATGAGTGACATGACAGTTGTAACCTTTGCGTCACTCAAAGATCACAACACACAAAACAGTTTCACAATGATACTCATATACATATACATGCTAACAAACAATCATCAAACAAAAGATTCCAACATTTCATTCTTAAATTTATTAAATTGATCAATAAACATACTTCATTTAAATTTACATTTTAAATATCAGTGCTTGTTTGTCAAATCAATGAAAAAGACTGCGATATGAACACTTTTTTGTAAAATATTTTCATTTAATAAGGCTTTCATGTATAAGTTACAATGTTAAAATGTTCACTTATTAAAATTTTCAGACTTAACTTTAACGATACTTTTATGTGAAATAATTTTACTTTGGTATTATGCAAATAGATGATCGAAATCATTTTAAAATTTTCTAACAGAGCGAACTAAGTTCTTTACTTTATTATTTTTCACAAATTTCATATCAACATATATTATGGCAAGTATTTAAAATGTAAAATAAAGACATTTTCAGTCCTGAGTGTCTTAATTTTTTTTACATGCAAGAATTTTATTACATGCTAGTGGTCTGTAGGTCTATTATAATCGTGATTGATATAACATTTTATAAAATACGTTTTCATTTCAGTATTATTTTATTGTACAATATTTTACATTAACCTCTCATGAATAATGTTTACCGTACTAGGTATTGTTAGTTGAACCTACTTACTCTTCTCGTCGACTAACAGCACAAGTACATATATTATTTTATGTTTAAAGATAAAAAAGAAATGCTTTTATATTTGTATTTGTGTTTTAGGGTTCCACTGATAATCCTTTGTAAAAGTTGTCAAATCTGTCACATCAATGTCAGCTCTGTGTGATTTAATAGATTATATGTATCTGTCAGATTAAAGGGTTAAGATTTTTTTCTTTTAATAAACTAGAATGTTTTTCGGTAAGAGGTCTTCTTACTTTTTTCCATCTTCATTGTATCTTCTTTGATACATTTTTTTTATATTGTAGCTATATATACAAAAAGGATAACTGAAGCGGAATTCCTGTAGATATACATAATATGTATATTTTCTACATAAAAGATGCTTGTGCTCTACGTACGTGTGGTAATAATAAACAACATTATGTACTGTTTTAGATAAATTATATAAACTTTTCTATTTTTGAAGAGGTAACACTATGAAAGCTCATTTTTAAAATTTAGGTAATAAAAATAAAAATATAACACTGTATAACTTTCACTATTTAATATTTTGCTTAAAAGCTTTTCGGACATACGTCCATCTTCAGTAATAAATATCTTATATAAGATATTTATTACTGAAGATGGACGTATGTCCGAAAAGCTTTTAAGCAAAATATTAAATAGTGAAAGTTATACAGTGTTATATTTTTATTTTTATTACCTAAATTTTATAAATTATATAATTTCAATGAAATATTGTAAAATCACGGGAGAGCTTTCTTTGAATTATATGCAATTGAGTATATGTCTTAATGTGAACCTGCAGAGCGTGAATAGATAATCTTCAAAAGTATATCAGGGGACAGTAAGAAATTACATTATATTCACATACAGGATTGAGTTCAAGAATTTATCCAGTGCTTTTTGACAAGCGGAAATGCGGAGATGTACTTTAGTATCATGTCAGAGCGAATTGAATAACGCACTGTTATCCAATGCTCTTTATGATGATGACGTTATAGAAAGATCTACTGCAAATCAAAGGGTACATAATTGTGTAATTATGAGCCTTGATAAGCCATAAATGTGGATCAAAGAAGAAATGGACGTCTGATCACTGCCACAGATGATAAATATCGCAAACTAGTTGACGATTTGATTCAAAATGACCATAGAATCACTCGAAGGTGTATTTTAAAACTTTGTGAAATCTCAATTTCAAACCGATTTTACTACCTACCTTGTGATTTTTATTTTTTTTTCTACTTGAAATAGAATTAAGGGATAATGCATGAAGGCTGTCGGAACGAAATTATATTTAAAAAATCCGGAATATTTTTCAGTGAATGAAAAATCTTGTTTCATGTTTTTTAGCCCTGCGGTGAGTATGTTCAAAACAAATATATACAGTTTTAAAGTTAAAAAAGATATCCTACTTAGAAAAAAGTTGCCTATTACTATAAGCAGTTATGCATTTTTTAGAAAATGAATATTGTTGCCCTATGAAAAAATAGATAATAAAGTCACACGTAAGAACAACAGCAGAAAGCAGAAAGTCAATGTAACATGAAATATATTATATGTATATGATTATAATTTATGTATTATTTCCTACATGGGAAGGTTTCTTAGTATTTATTACTGCTGAATATAAGACAAATGACGTATGAATGATAAAAGATAAATAAATCATGTGATACGTGTGTAAGTAGTTGTCTGAAATTATCAAACATTGGTGTCATATTCAACGTGACACGGTTACACGTAAGTTAGTCCCTTAAGGCTTCGACTTCAACTGTTGACCTATTCAGACGATGTATGTTTATATTTTGAAACGTAAAGATACTTTTGTAAGGGTTACACCCTCTCTCACCTATGGGTTTTACAGAAATGTCATTTCCCATGTCATCCATACTCTTTCTAAAGTAGGCTCAAGTTTCTCTGACAAAATTCTTCCTGAAATTTAATTTAACCGTTAATGTTCACCAACTCTTTACGTTTGAGAATTACTATATAGCAGACTTTTTGTGCTTTTGAGTATTTAAATAGAACCTGCCAACGTACTGTACAAGTACGGTGCAATTCAGGATGATGCCAACGAACACATATCTGTCATCGCTTCATAAAAAAAATATACTGGACACGGAAAGTAGGTACGATTATCCTTAAATTTTATTCAAGAGTGATTCTACTTCTTTATGGTGAATTTGGATTTGAAAGAAGCCTAAATACACCCTAGATAGCGTCAAAATACGTAGCATACTTGTATCGTGAAGATGGAATAAGTTGGCAGCTGGTGGAAATGAATTAGGTCTCTTGACTTAATGTACTATAATCTACCAACCTACTTCTTATAATGATGTATAACAGTATATTTATAACAGAAATTTATTATACTGATAATGGTAGTGTAATTACTTAATTCTATAATGCTAAGATATTATGGTTTTAGTTTAATTAGTTATTTGAAGTCATTTACATATAATATGCACATTTACTTGTATTGTATGTATTGCTATTGTATTACAACGTAATTGATTGTTGCTCCTCTTACTAAGACAAGGTCCATTTATACTAAGAACATACCACACTCTCAAATGATCAATTAACTGCTTCTTGATAAGTTCTCTCAAGTAATTATTCAGTAAGGTGTAACTGAAAAGTAATATGAGAATATTCTAGAGAAATCTATTTCTCCTCAATGGTATCATTCTTAAAACAAGAGAAATATTTAAAAATGAGGGTTGTTTGTTTTTCAGATATAGAAAAATCACTATCTCTAATATTTTTTTTTAAATATGCTTAACATTAACATAAGTATACATATTTGAGTGCTGTTAAAGAAAGACAATAAGAACAAGAAGAGTTCGTCGGTAGCCTGGAGGTAGAGTCTCGGCCTTATGAACATGAGGTCCGGGGTTCGATCCCAGGTGCCGGCAAACTCCCCTTTCACGACACAAGCTTTTAGCTTACTGTGAAAGGTGTATAAGGTTGTATTTGGGTTTATAACAAAACCCAGATATATGTTTTTTAAAAAAAAAAAAATTCGATTCGTTTTAAAAAAATATTTATGCATACTCTGAGAAAGGAGAGAATATAGAATATAACTAAATAACTAACTATGCATGTAACCCAATAATTTCCATATTAAATTTCACTTACAAATATGTATATGTAAGATTTATGCGATTCTGGAATAGTGTTTGCATATAAATCAACCATATAGAATGTGGCTGAAATCAATGAAATATAATATTTAGACAGCAAAATCCGAACCCTTTTGGTATTTTTGTCAAAGAAAACACACCCGTATTTCACGAATATGCAAATTAGAGATCCGATCCCAATGTGATAATACTCGATAACCCCATTTGAAAAATACAATATCGTATTATTTACAAAAGTCTTAAGTCTGCATATCAATAGCAGATAAAATACGTAAATGTTATGACCCTCGGAATATTAAAGGCTGCTTAGTGCTTACATTGGTGTTTGGTACAGCAACACATATCGGCACCCTAGCTTACTGCCTTCACTACAAACAAATATTGATTTTGGAATTTGGCCAAAACATGAGAATAGAGTACGTAGGTTGCTCCTGAAAATATTTTAACGGTCGCGACCTTGACCGTATTTTTATGGGGTAATTTCTTAAGCCAACATTCTGTTTCATTTCTATATTTGATATTCACATTAACTTCTGTGTCTGTTCATTTCTACTAGTCATCGTTATAGCGTTGGAATATATGTATGTAGGTATATAAATAACGCTCGCAAATTTTTCATACAAACGCATATCTGACACTATTTTTTTAGCAAGACAATTCATTTATAACGACAGCTCTGCATATCAAAGCGTTCAAGTTTCACATCGTGCTTAATTACTTACAGATTATAACATATGGTGCTTTTGATGAAGCCGTGATGTTCATATATTATGGATTAAATGCAGGTGAATAAATTTCATCATGATGCAGCATGCGAGGCTGAGTAAGTTTACTGTTGTGCAACATGATATTAATATAATACATCAGCTAATAATCCTGTTTACTCATTAGCAATATTACGGAGTAACATATTAGCACTGTAATTTAATCGATCAGTATAAGCCAGGCTTCTGTTTCACTACTTTATTATTAATATCTACTTGTAATTAATAATATAAATAAGGATTTTTTATTCAAAAATTTATAGTTGTATTGTGAATGTTGGTGTTTATCTGCGAATGTTTGCAAGATATATGTATAAGATGAACGAACCTCTATATTGATGTCGTTTGCATGAGTTGGATAATTGATTATTTGTGTGAATTTAGCTGCTTGCACTACAATATGTATCAAACATCTGTTTTGCACCATGAAATAATTAAATAAATGCTTATATTTAATTGTGGACATGTGAAACAAATGGATGATTAAAAGATTACAAAGAAGATGCTCCTATTTGAAAGAGGGGGTGTGAGAAAGTGCAGGCATCAGAAAACCATGGTGCTCTATTAAGTAGATCAAATTCTCAAGACAGCCGTGTAATAATTAAGAGAAATCGACGTGCGTAAATGACAAATTGTATGAATGTAGAAGAAGTGATAGAAATTTGTAAGAATTTATCTATATAGCATTCCGTCTTATTTGTTTACCCATTTTAGACATGGTATGAGGGTGTACTTCATCTTTGTTTTAGTTTTTTTTTCTATAAGCTTAAAATACCTGATATAGCTGATAATTTTGATTCACATACACACACTTTAATTAAGTAATAACATTATTTACATTTAAAAAAATGTGTATATGTATGTGTGTGTATATGTATATGTGTATATGTACGTGTGTATGCGTGTATGTGTGTGTGTATGTGTTTATGATGTGTCAACGAAAATTAGTAATATTACTGCAAACTGTTTTGGTTTATTCATTATGTAACTCATACCTTGTAATGTTTGTTGTTTAACTGTTTGTTTGCTTGAAATAAATAAATAAATAAATAAATAAATAGACAGTTTTTTTTTATTATTGTTTTATAACTATGGAATACTTCTTATCTTCATAGGTTAGGTATTAAAAGTAGTGAATACTTTACTCTCAGAAAATATACAAAAAAAAAATTGAGATAAAAATAAAGTTTATTGCACAATAAGGAGCAAACATAATTGCAAAGTTATAAAATAATGTGATACAAATAAATGATATTACGCAATGGGTGAGTTTGTCGCAGAAGCGATATCTTCCAACTAGCAAGATCGAATAAAATTGTGCTACAATTTTTTTATGTGAGAACCATGCCCACACAATGCAACATTGTTGATATTATAATTAGAAATAGTGAGAAAGGCGTCCCAACGAATACGAATTCTATCAGTCAGATGTAGAAATATAAGACTCCAAAAATGGTAAAAGGTTCAAAGAACCTACAAAGGAATACAATATATTACAAATTATCTCAAATCTGTTTTACTTGGAAGTGCAAGAATGTCCAGTATAAACATATCTCGAAGTCTTATTCGCAAGACATCAAATTAATTTAATTCATTACAATTAATATTTGCATTATTTACTTCTAGAAGATGGTGTAGAGACATTAAGCTTATGTGCATATATTTAATATCATTAAACCTTCCATTTTCTAGTAAATTTAATAAAAATATTAATAAAATTTTATATGAATGAAAATTTATTTATTTTTCCCCTTATACATTATCAGTATTAAACAATAACTATGATTATAGTATCATACTTTTTCTTATTATCACACCTCATCATGAGCTCCCAATAATGGTCCCAGACTAGCGAGCCAGGAGCAACTCCCACAGGGACCAAACAAGGGATAAATTATGGTTGTCTTCGCAAAAGTAGGATCCCATATCGCGACCGTACATATTATTATGTAGAAAGGTACATTGCGGATTTCTCATGGTTAACCTTTGAACAATGATACTATTTATTTGTTAATTTTTTTTTTATTTCAATACTTCAATCGTTATGTATGTTCTTCAAATTATATTGTAATAAAAAATACTATATTCATATTATGTTACATATAGAATGTCTAAAACTTTTTAGATATGTAAATGTATAAAACTTCACAACAGATTAGAAAAATGTGGATAAACATTTTTTTTTGTATGTGAAAGAGATTTTTGTAAGTTGACGAATGGAAAGAATTTACAGAATCTTGTTTACTTAAACAACATACATAACTATAAGGTTTCAAACTATTCCCCTAGTCTTAGAACAATAGATAAGTCTCTTCTAATTTATTTAAGTACAAAGGCTGATCTTTTATTACAAAGTTTTCCTTCCTTTAACGTTCGGATGAATATTTTCTAGAGTATTTTTCTGTAATCTTCGGTCTGCTTTTTATTGTATTCTTATTGAAAGTTTTTTAATAAGTATTTTAAATGCTTGTTGCTTAACCGATTGAATATTACGATCTTAAATATTGTTCTTTTGAGTTTTCTCGATCATTTAGTAACGAGTGGAAATAAATATATGAAAATTAGACCCGATTTGTTTTCCATGAAAGTTCATTAAGGTGATGTTAATAAAATAAATAATTGTTATTATTTCTACTCTATATTTATTTTTTTGCCCATTAATAAAATTATATACTATTAAATCCATAATAACTATATAAACCTCGACTCTAAACCTATGTAGTTACATGTATATTCCACGTAATAAAGGAATGAAAGATACTGTATCACATGTGTGTAGTCTATTCTGAGGAAGTTTTAATAAATTTATCTATCTATACCCTCCATTGCAATGAACACATTTCAGTACTCTTTTTGTTGCAATTAAAACAAATTGTATTTTTTTTTTCATAATAAACGTTATGGTTTACAAGATAAATGATTTAAAATGATATCCAGTTTATACATTATAGATTATTTTTCCCAGTACTATTAGTGGATTATTGGTACAAGAAATTTGGGGAAAATCAAGTTTCATCACACGTATTAAATATAGATGAAGATAACCGTTTTGTGGGGAAGTGAAAATCTCTATTTGAACTTAAATACTTGATATATACATATTTACATAATTATAATAAATGTAAGATTTTAATTCTTGTGTTTTCTTTTCATATTGATGTGATACCATTTTGTGTTTATTTATAAATATTTAATGAAATTATTGTTCAAAATACCTACTTTTTAGTCGTACATTAATGTATGTATATTCTTGTACCTTGTAGTAATAACACTTATTAATTTGTTTCTAAAGACGGAGATTACATTTAATTAGGTCTATACCCCAAAGAATTACAAAGTTGGAAATACATTATATAATCGCCTATTAACATGTCCCTGGACTTAGAATGAAACATAATAAAAGGGGATGATTATTTTTCAAGTGAATAACTTTAATAGTTTCTTTATCCTGACCGCTCTTAATAGGATCAAAGTCTCGGCTGTGTCAACGCAAAACCACATAAAGCTCTCATACTTTTTTACGACTTATTTTATATGTTTAAACATTTTATATCTAAGAGATTATGAGATTTGTCTTAAAAATATATAACATAATACAGAAGTTTCTGCGTCCGGCCTAAATTTTTCCACTCCAATAGATGGCGGCGTTTGTAAGGATGTTTGTTTATTTGTTAAAGAGAACTACTTTCATTAGAAAAATAACATTAAAATCAATTTCCTTTAGAAAAACTTACAAGCAATAAGGTTTTTTAATAAGAAATGAGTCTGGATAAGGGATTAATAAACATAAGGTTTTGAATAATATTCAATGAGGTGGAGGGATGATATCACTCGACACGCTGGAGTCAACTGGATCAGATGGCGCAGAATCGGATGACGTGGTAGGAAATGAGGGAAGTCTTCGTCCAGGAGTGGATGGAATTGGGCTGAGAAGAAGAAGAAAATACTGGATCAGATGGCGCAGAATCGGATGACGTGGTAGGAAATGAGGGAAGTCTTCGTTCAGGAGTGGATGGAATTGGGCTGAGAAGAAGAAGAAAATACTGGATAAGATGGCGCAGAATCGGATGACGTGATAGGAAATGAGGGAAGTCTTCGTCCAGGAGTGGACGGAATTGGGCTGAGAAGAAGAAGAAGAAACATCAACAAAGAATTTGCGGGTTTTGTGATACCTACCAGGATACCATATTTGTATGCAGAGTGAATGTTTTAACTACGATTAGATAAGATACAAACCTTGTTATTATAACGTAAGGTTTTTAGCTTGTTAATAAAATGAATTTAAATTATAAAAAAAACACTTATTTATAGTATATACACTGTGACTTTTTATTGGACGCGAGCCGGCTTTCAAGAGATTCCGCTCTTATCATCAGGCTAGCGAAAAGTGAAGAAATTACAAGTTGGTGACGAATATACCTACATATTGGTATAGTATGTTATAGGATAGCAATACAAAAGTGGTGATTATAACAGTGGTAACAAACAATGATGATGAGAGGGGAAGCTCTTGAAAGCCGTCTCGCGTCCAATAAAAAGTCACACTGAGTAAACTATAAATAAATGTTTTATTTATAATCACAAATTGTATCATCCACTAAGTCATCCAGTTGAAATTAAAAATCGATTTATTTATTTTTTTACTACGGTAAAAAGGTGACTTGGAATCAGAAATACTGAAAGAGCAGTTTCAGAAATACCTGACCCGGCGTATTAATTTAGTTATTTGTGTGAAAACCATAATTGATCAAAAGCATAAAACTTAAAATTTTAAGATTATTGATATTACGTTGGGTTATATTTAATATTCATGAATAATGAATGTTCTTAGCGAATTTTCAAAAATGGAAAAAAGCCATCGATATGTAATACGATATTTGAATCTTGAAAGTCTCAGTTCAACCAGTATTAATGTCAAGGTAGATTATATTTTGAGAGTCTGTTTCTTAGCTTACAGTAATAAAATACTAAGTAACAAGGCTTAAACGACGCTACATAACCAAGAAGAGTATCATAGAAATCGAACAAATAAGGTAACCATGACAGAAATATGAAGAAAATCAAGAAATTATACTAAAGTCGAACTTATGTCATTTGAAAACTATGGATGTATCATGGATTCATCATTTTACACATGCGATGAATCAACGGTCA
The DNA here is from genome assembly GCA_947579605.1 of Athripsodes cinereus. Classification (NCBI taxonomy): domain Eukaryota; kingdom Metazoa; phylum Arthropoda; class Insecta; order Trichoptera; family Leptoceridae; genus Athripsodes; species Athripsodes cinereus. The sequence goes on from OX388329.1 coordinate 13,578,443, forward strand.
AAATAATGGACTGAAAAGAAAAAAATGGCTTCAAAGTAGACGAATATAGATTTGTCTGTTGGTAAGGTTAAAAAAAGACGAGTGCGGAATAAACTTAGTAATTTATTTAGAAAAAATAATAACGACGAGTATAACGCGAATTATTAAAGCATTTGATTAGTGAAATTTAGAAAAAAATAGCAGTATTCGGTGAAAAAGATGATATGGCGATGGCGGAAATCAACTATTAAAAATTTATTTACCTTCTCACAAATCCAGTTCTCCAGATTTGTACGTCTTGGTTTTTTTATTGAAAATAATTAAAATAAATGACTCAGTGGTTAAATATCTGTTAACAATGTAAAGGTGGATAACAGTTATTTAGAACAATTCGACGATTTTGAATGTAGCCTATTTGAAGCTGATAATCTGGTCAAATAGTCTAAATATTAAAAGCTGGCCCGCACAGCGTGGGGCAGAGAAGCATTTTCCAGAGTGCTCGCCAACGTCGGGGGGACCTGATACGGCACTGATAGAAGAAGAGAACATCTCCGAGAAAAGTATGTCGAGTAAAAAGAAAACTTAGTCTAGAAATAAAGAAATTTCTCGCAATTTTATGTTTTTTCATTTTGTGTTAGGCCAAGTTCTTTCGGGACTGTCTTCTTGAGTACATAACGCAGATTGTGGTCGCTTGTATAGGAAGTAGCAAGAATATAAAAAAATATATTAAAAGACTTCAAAGAATTATAGAACTAAATATAATCAGCATGACATAATTCTCAGATCTTGAAATATAAAAACAAATTTCAGAGATAGTATTTTTAACAAATGTCAAATAAACACATATTTTTGAAGTTTAGAAAACATAATTTTCCAAAAATTCGTACAACTATAGGAGTGTGTTTTTATTTCAGAAAAGTTAAAACGACATCGCTATAAAAGTTATGAAGTAATTTAGTACAATATACAATATTATGAAACATTGTAATTATTTACTACACACATTATCTTTTACTATGCTTTTTTCGTAAAATTAAAATGATTTATGTGTATCTCTTGATAAACTAATTTTAATATAATTTCCTAAATAAGACACGAAGTATATAAATCAAAATAATAAAAACGTATTCAAGAGATACAAAAAAGATATTTAAGATAAAAAAATATCGTGAAACATGAAACTTTAGGGAGAGAATAATGAGATGAAAATATACCTACGTACAAATATTTTTACGGACTCGGTAAAAATATTTCTTATTTCTACGTCATATTTTAAGTGAAATAAAAAGTAGTGTCATGTTAAAATATTCCTTTTACAAATCCCGCGTATGTAACCACGATTTACTAAACAAATATATTTAACAAAAATCTTGATACATGTATTATTTCTAGTACTTTCATTCTTATGGCGATATTCCTTCGTAGTAAGTTGTACGTTAAATAAAGTACTATTCTGACATTTGAATTTATATTTCACAATAATTCGTGTCGTGAAAACAAGTTTGTGCTATAATCATATTATAAATGTTGGTAGTTTTTACACCGTAATAGTTTAAACTACTGAAAATATACTGAATAAGGTTAGCGTATTGGCAATTTTTTTAAGCACCACTTTAACGTGTCAATCGCTTCTGTTTTTAATAAAATATTATTGGAACAGATCATGCAATTTTCTTTTTCTCTTGTTTTTTAAAGCATGTTTTGGATTACAAATTTGAATATTGTATTTAGTTTGTATGCAATGCGAATGTATAATTTTTTTTTCCGTAAAAGCTGTTCGGCCATCGGAAGTAGCAAATTTTTTTTTTATTTTTTTTTTATTTATTTTTTACTGTACATTGATAACAAGCAAATTCACACAAAAATACATTTCAAACAAAGACAATCATACAATCAATATACAGAGGGCGAGTTTATCGCAGAGGCGCGATTTCTTCCAACTAACCCAAAACAAAATAGCTTCGTTACAACATATTTATGAATGTAAGCTTGTCGATATATTCACATCATTGGAAAGTTCTTTCTCTTCCCATAGGTTGATAAATGCACGTCCGGTGAAAGCGACAGACATAATATTTGAGTAGGTACCATTGAGAGTAAACTGATTACTAAAAAAAGTACTTCTTTACCACTTCTAGCAATTTATATTCAATATATGTACCTATATTGAAGTGAATAGATGAAAATCATACTGTGCGCAAAAATATTGGCAATCATTCACATGTCAATATAAATTATTTGTATATTACTGAATAAAAATGAAAAGTGAAAAGATATGTATTTTATATAATATGTGTATATATATATATATATATATATATATATATATATATATATATATATATATATTTATATATTAAGAAAATTACCCAACAGACACCTCATCCGATATATATATATATATATAATGTATAATGTGAGGCCCACCTTTAAAATGATGCGGTATTATGTAACGTATGTAAATTCTATCATGTTGAAGTCGTATAATATTTTAATGAATGGCGTAGGTAGGTATCAAAAAACCTTATGAATATATTATATTAGAAAATTAAAACGTCTCTTTTAAATGAAAGGAAATGTTATTCGATGAGTCGATTTCCATTGATGGAACAAATATAGAACCTGATATGATTGTTATTCAAATATCGTTTCAAATGAGAATATACCTTTCGCCTTGATTGATTATTGGAAATATATAAAACGAATAAAAAATTAAGGAGTACGATTTTTTGGTATTTATTGTGTTTCGTGACTTAACAGAAATAAATAAACAACTTTAAAACTTAAATCTGAGAATATTGGTTTTTAAAACGTTACGTATATGTAGAGTGAAAAATTATTATATATAAAAATGAGTGGATGCAAGAGTAAAATTGTAATAAACGAATCGATTATACATCGTTCAGAACTTACTAAATTAACCTCTTTATTTCAATTTATCCAATTTAAATTTTCAGTATTGTATTGTTTAATTCGACAGTTACATTAACAAATACTTACAGCTATTTTCTACTTATTACGTATTATATATGACCATCAGATGATGTTTCTCCCAATGATAAATGAATCAAAGTTTTTTTAATCCCTTGAGATGAATTGCCACCAGACAAAATAATTCACATTTATCACAAAAATGAGAAATCCAAGCCTTTGTTATTTTGCCAATGTTACGACCACGACCTAATATTGTAAAACTGGCCGTGGAAAATAATATAATGAAGTAATAATAAACATGTATATGTATACTATATGTATGTATAACATTATAGTGTTACGTATTTGCTACATTGTGACATTGAGTTTGCTTGTATGCGTATAATCTACAACGCCAACTTGGCAGGATGGCACCATAGAGCAATACAAAAACCTTGATAATGTTATGAAAAATAGACATCGCTTGATATCCACCAAAATTTGTACATTGAGATGAATAAGCTTTGTTTTTATATACGTAAGTAGTTCTTTTATATTAATAAAATGAGAGTTATAAGGACTTAATTTAGTACTGAAATGTTTTCCAAATGCATCGATATATTAACCGAAAAATACATTTTTGAATTATTTTATCTCTATTTTTTTTCGTGATTTGATATTTCAAAGAAAGTTTATAATGAAACTTACATCACTAACACCACATATACAAATAAATGAAGCTAAAGTAGAGTTGATAAATATAAGTGAACACTTGTTTTGTAATAATTATTATAGAACATATTTATTATTTATTTTTTATTAATTAAAAAACTTATACTTTTTTATACACACTTATATTTTTATTTTTGTAGACAATATTGTTTCGTCTCTTAATGAGACATTATCAATACTAAACTATGCAAAACAAATAATATTCAATTAAGGTGAAAATACAGTGGTAGAGGGGGGAACAATGGAGGTATGAGGGTATGAAACAAGTGGGAATATTCTGAGAATTGGGGATGCATTGGGTATTGTTGTTTTATTGACTAAATTATTTACACTATTAATATTTTTATGAATTTCCAATGTTTCTCTTAGTAATAATCTTCTATAACTACTATTAGTAAAATTCAATATTTTAAAAGGCTCCTTTTGGTTTATGCTATGGTTTACTTCTATTAAGTGGTTGGCAAATTCAGAGAATCCCGTATTTTTTAGACAATTTAAATGTTCCTTAATCCTAGTTTTTATTTTTCTTTTTGTCATTCCTACATACTTTTTGTCACATTCTTCACAATTTATTTATTTGATATACTCTGTACTTTCACCTGTACCACTATATTTTATTTTACTAATACCACTGTATTTTCACCTTAATTGAATATTATTTGTTTTGCATAGTTTAGTATTGATAATGTCTCATTAAGAGACGAAACAATATTGTCTACAAAAATAAAAATATAAGTGTGTATAAAAAAGTATAAGTTTTTTAATTAATTTAATATGGATACACAAAAAGTGACGGATTATATTGAAAATATTTTTTTATTTTTCGGGTCCGGACTTCAGGCCTTGCCACTCCAGTATGTAGCGACGTACATAGAACATATTGATATCATAGTAATTTAAATTTTGTATAGTGTTAGAAACTTGAAACTGTTTTATAATGATGATATTCAAAAAGATTAAAATAAATAAAAATTAATGAGAACTCTCGTTAAAAAAGAAAAAATAAAACAAATTTTAAATTGTTTTGTTAACACTGTTATATAATGATGATGCGCAAAAGGAATAAAACAATAAATATAAATAACAACCCTCGTAAAAAAAGACAAAGAAATCAAATTATACCAGTATAACAATAAAAAATGTCAACCCCTGACTTGAAGAGGGGATATAAATATTTAGTCAACTACTCGTGGTCTACGAGAAGAGAATTATTTATTTTGTATAAATACTTTGTAAATACCATCCTAAGGGTAATTCCATGATTTAAAATCAAAATGCTTTAAAGTTGTTGACGAATATTAAGTAAAACTTATTTTTAATAACAAAAACAAAATAATAAAATGATATTTATAGAGGTACCTATATCCTTGTTGACAAAATAAATTCTTTTTACAAATTTCATATTTGGAATATAAGTTCTTGTTAATAATTTTCTGTAGACGTGAAGATAATCAATTTCGCTGATACATTTAATATATTCCTATTACAACGTATTATTTTCGTCAAAGTTAATTCCAATTGTATGAAAAATTACGAATTAATAATATTAGATACCGATATATTATCAATTTTTTTTATCAAAACTGACACTGAATATTCCTCACTTACGTTTTCTTCTTCATCTACGTTACTAAGGATTTATCGATCAATAAAACAGAATTTCTTACCGCAGACTCATATTCATATTGTTTCATAGAAAATAACGATTCTACAACATTCATAATATATCCAACATGTTTATGTATGACATTTACTGAATCTTTGTTTATATAATACATTTACATTTAGGGGCATTTGGTGTACCTTAGGACAGTTTTACCTTTGGACAGTTGTAATTTTAATAGGTTGCCATAGATTTAAAAATCTGCAAATTCACAAAAATATAACATTTTTGTGATATCGCCACTTAATCGTGTTTGGTATGACATAAGTGCATTAATTTGTCTGAGATAACAGTTTGAAGATTTTTTGATCAAAAAGTAAATTTTTCATTCATTTATATTGTTTCTATTATTCTGGTTGTTTTGTTGGTGTTTGACATATACAATATGAATATCAAATCATACAAGTTTTACCTCTGTGAATACATTATTGGTTTACCGCTGTCATAACTCCAACTTGTTTGGCGCCTCAAAATACCTGTCAGTATCGAAATTTTTGTTATGTTGTACCTATGGACAACGCTGCTGTTGTACCTCTGGACGCGTCCAAAGGTACACAATCATTCGACAGCTTTCGTTTGGTAGAATTATATTTTGATAAATAGAATAAATTTATTAAATATTAATGAATTTGCAACATTTTTATGAATTAATGTAGATATAATTTTGTAAATTGTGTATAATTCATATTTGCATCAACATCACAATATAATATTATTTTTTGTGGCGCATAGTAAAAAAGGTGTAAAAAGGATTCAACCCTTTGTAGAAGATATAATAAATGCAATTAATGAGTGTAAGTAAGGTGAAAGCATACGAAAAGTAGCAGCAAAGTATAAATTATCTAAATCGACACTTCATCATTATTTAAAAAAAAGCTCAAAACCACGATTACGTTTTACCAAATTACGCTGTTATTAAGTGCTGAAGAACTCAAGCTTTATGACTATTTAGAAAAAGCTGCGTTCTTCAATTTTGGGTTAACTGTGGCACGAGAAAGAGAGATGGCATTCCAGTTTGCTGTTGCCAAAAATAAAAATATGGCACAATCATGGAACATAAAAAAAATCGAGTTTGGAATGCGTTTGTGGAGTTAGAAAACGTTTTCTTCAGCTATCGTTGAGAAAGCCAGAGTCAACAAGCTTAGCGAGAGCAACTATATAGTGAGTTACAATCCATCGGGTTGGTCTGCAACAAGTGCAGATTTTCTTCTCCATTCCTCCCTATTTTCAGCTAATCTCTTTAGTCTTACGTATGTGCCACAGTTCAAGTCCTTCTTCTCCTCTTTTTGTTGCCTCCTTTTGCCTACCCTGTTTAACACCTCTTCGTTTTTGACCTGTTCCAATCAATGGATCTTCAGCATGCGTCTGTAGCACCACATCTTAAAGGCCACCAACCGTCTGTTTTCACTCGTGCTGATGGTCCACGACTCGCAACCATATAGCTTTTATAAAACAAACGTTGTCCAATTCTTTGATAATTTGAAAATGTCGAGATACAATTTAGATGAAACGGGCAACTCCAACGTTTACAAACCTGGTAAAGTCTTAGCTCCTAAAAGTTTAAGAAAACTTAGAACCATGACAGTAGCAGAAAGAGGAGTAAATGTCACAATGATTGTTTGCATCGATACCAATGGAAATTATAGCATTGCTCCGATGCTTATTTTCCAAGGGTAAATTTTAAAAGCTATATGCTGTTAAGCGACCCACTTAGATGTATTGGTAGTGCAAATACAAGTGGTTGGTCAAACGAAAAAAAAATCTGGTTTAAATAATCCAGTGTTATTGATTATGGACACGAATCTCATAATCGATTGAAATTATTGATAAAGCTAGAGATTCAGGAATAGTAATTTTGACTCTTCATCTCCATGCTTCCCACAGAATACAACCGTTAAAAAAGTGTCTTTGGAACACATAAAACATATTTACCACAATGCTGCAGAAGAATATAATATGATCATGAATCCAGGGAAATCCATATCGATATACGAAATTAGAGGATTGGTTGGTAAATCATATCTCCGGTCATTCACAATAGGGAACATTGTGTCAGGATTTAAAAACACGGGTATCTGGCCAATGGATATAAATATTTTTAAAGAGGGACATTTTTCAGCAATCTAAATTAATTCTTTGATTCACATCCACTTTTCTGTCCTAAGGTACACACATAGCTGTCCGAAGGTACAACCTGTCGTTGTACCTTTGGACAAAAATGAATGATTTCAGAAAAACGCAAATTTTGTCAATAAATAAAAATGTAAGAAATGACAAAAAAAAATTGATGACAGAAATATTTTCAGACTACTTATTTAAAAAAACTATTTACCAATATCTCATTTCTTTTAAGAAAAAAAAAATATTGAATGTGAAAAAAAATAATTTGTCCTAAGGTACAACAAATGACCCTACATATGGAATGTTTATACATTTATATATCCTACAATTTACGCATTCGAAAGTAGACAGAAACATTACTATCTTGCTCTCATTTCTATCTATCCTTCTTTAATCCATTACTCTCATCCCTCTCTCCTTATTGTATATGTTGGTATGTATATGTTTATTTATGTATGTTACTTTATACTTATTTGTTACTATTTTTATTTATTTATTTTATTACTTTTTATTATAATTATTATTTATTTATTTAAGTAAACCGAGTAAGTATACCAAATTTATTTTGAAATAAAAATGTCATGATTTGTCATGCCGATATTTTTCATTTTCACTTTATTAGTGAATGAAGTCATTATATTAAAAAAAAATATCTAGAAAATATTTGTTCGAAGAAAATATATTTTGTTCGATTCTTATCCATATAAATGTTGTACTCTGATTTCTCTCACTTTGGATAAATTATTTTAATTGACAAGTTACTGACTGCTATAATATAAAATGAAACATGACATGTATGTAACGATATATAAGTTATACGCATTCACCAAAAAGGCAGATAAAAATATTATAAGCGTTTTCGTTTTATTTCCCTTGTTATAATAAAAGGTGGAGGCGAAATAAAATTATATACGCGGTAACCTCAAATTATCCTTCTCGTTAGAGTAGAGGACCTACATGCTACAACTTGTAATATTATTATTAAGTTATACGATCATACCATCACGCGTCTTAGACACATATTGTAAAATTCTCTTAAATGGAAAATACGGTTCCCTAGAGATTTGCGTCGCGATGTTAAGATACTAAGTAAATGATATTATATTATTCATTACTTTGAACTTAATGGAAATAACCGTTAACAATGCAAATCATTCCCTTGACGCATTATTTACACCACATTATTATATCTTCATTGTACTTTATATGGTAGCAAAGCTATAATCCGATGATATTAATCTTGATATTGTTTCGTGTTTGCTCTCGTACGCACTCTTACTGAACTAACCTACGTGATTTAGCGTTTGACATATTTATGTAATTAAAATAAGGTTGGTAATTTATAACATCATTTTATAAAAAAAAATACAGCTCAACCTCTGAAAATGATATGTTTGTGGGCATATTTTTAACGTTGATGAGAATAGATATATTTGAAAGTTCTGATTTTTCAAATTAACGGATATCTATTCATTAAGAATCCTCTTATGATTGCGGAAATGGGCTTAAAATAACTGTGTAATAATAATAATAATAATAATAATAAACTTTATTGTGCAGAATATGATAACAGGAATTATATACAACATGCATGAAAAAATCTGTACAACGGGCGAGTTTATCGCAGAGTTGCGATATCTTCCAACTAACCCAAACTGTGTACAGTGTAAAGGTGTATTGTACATTTTTCAGTTCCTTTCACCAAAGTAATATCCGTTTGAAGCGAATTATGCTTCAGGCAAGCATACCACTAAGTACCTTAACAAATAATTAATGCGTATTTCAATGTACTTTATCCGCTTCTCTGGGCTCACAATATTAATCTATGCCTTTATATGGAAAGTGTATAATTATAATCTATATCAAACTCATATTAAATATTCGCACGAAATATTTAATCCTGTGATAATCTTTTGAAGAAGGTGAATATAATTCATTACGGTTTTTTATTTAGCAGGTAATTTCGGAAACATTTTCTTGTATTACGACTACATATTTATTTACGATCACTTAATTAAGAATAATTGGTTAAAAGTAAAGCAAGGAGTGGAGTATAAGATATGTGTGATGGTGTTTTCGGCCTTCAAGGGTGTATTACCATCTTATTTGGAGATGTGCGAGATCGAGACCATCAGTGAAAGACGGCTCATGCTTCGCTCAGCACAGGGTGAGGCAAAATGCAGACTGATTGAGCCATCTCGATCTCGCAAAACAGGCTTTGGAGATAGAGCGTTTAGTGTTGCGGGTCCCAGATGTTGGAACAAGCTGCCTCTGTGTCTGCGAGAGGAGGTGAATGGAGAGAGTTTTAAAAGAGGGCTGAAGACACACCTTTTTGCTGGGAATTTCGGGTGATGGATACGATATACAGCGCCCTTGAGGTCATGATATGAGTATACGGCGCTTTACATTATATATATATATATATATATATATATATATATATATATATATATATATATATATAATAATACTCCTCTCATGATAAATATGTCAGGAATCCAGGGAAGATCCATCTGGTAATACTAGGGTAAATAGATTATATTCAAAAAGTTGATTTTGAAGCTTTAAATATACAGATGTAGACTAAATACAATCATAATCTTCATTTATTTTGTAGTAGATATAACTGTAGATCATGGAACTAAATAAGAATGAGTGCCACTAAAATAAACCCCTTGAGCAAAAAAAAACAAAGTTATTTGAAGCTTCGTAAACTTAGTAATGATGTCCTATTGTATTTGCGTGGGTCAAGGATATATAATATAAATTATATTAATAGTAAAACATGTTTTTTTTTATAAAAATAAACAATCGAAAATGTATTCCATGAAGCCATATAACATAAAACTATGTAAATTAATAAATGTGAATACAGTAAGGTGGTTATATTTAGTATTTAATATATTCACATTGTCAAAAGTAGAAATTACAGAAATTTTATTTGAACACCATGGTCTTTTCGTTTGACAACGAAGCACAAAGAAACAAAAACAACAAGTCCTAATATAGTGTACACTAATAACGTATAGATATACATCCAATGTGGGAAAATATATTTAGTATCTAAAAGTACCATTTCTGCTATTAACATTCATGGTCCCTCATAACACAACATGTCCACACTTTGAAAACTTTAATTTATACATTTTCCATCTAAAATATGTATGCAGGCAATTAATTCAAGCGGGATCATCTATTCAGTATCCATGCCATTTTGAAATTTACTAAAATAAATATACTTTATTGTTTACTATTTGTATACACTGTATTCAGAACTATATTTATAGGGAAAATTACTATATATTCCGTTAAAAAAACTTATTTGGGATCTCAAGCTTGATCAAACTATACAAATATAGTACTTACGAGTAAGTTTAATTTGTTTCACACGTAAATGCATAATGTTGAGGAATAAGGAAAGTATTCAATGAATATGAAACCTTTCTTGTGTTAATTTGATATTATTTATTATGCATCCTTTTGAAGTACACAAGTGCCTACATAAATATAACTCCATCTAATTGGGATGAAATAACTAATGACCCGCCTAAAAACATTGGTTTTTAAATGAACTTTGACTTTATAAAGACTGAAATGCTAATCAGTTATATAGGTGTATACATGAAATACAATGAATCTGAATTTCATTTACTGTTATGTAGATTCTATTTATTTGTTATAATTTTGTTTTCGAAAACGATTCATATTGTAATATGTAAATTTTTTATTTTTAGACTTCTCTATTGTTCGTAGATTAGTTTGTATTACAGATTATGAAAAAATGTATGTTACCTGGTAAAAATAATGGTTTAAATGGTGGATTTACAGCCTACCAGCACTTTAAACCGCTGCGAACCGGCCGAATTCCTAAGACGCATTCAGCCAAACATTTATGTATCTGTATGCATCTATGTGCGCTAGTGAGCACGTGTGCATGAGTGGGTTATTTTGAAATGTATTTTCTATAACAGGGAATGAAATAGAAATAAAAAAAAAACTCTCGTGTTATAGATAGGTTGAACTCTTGTGAAATTTAGAGGCAAAAGCATTTATTAATTTCGCAATTTAATTAAAATATGTTTTCGCAGTATCAGAATTACATCGGGGTGGAGAATCTGACATAAGTAGACAAACATACCTATTTATATAATACCTATGTATATCAATGCTAGTGTGTCAAACCGCAAACCCATGGTTTCAATTTAACTGTGTGTATATGCAAATACATATACCCACTCTAGTAAGGAGCGTCACATAATATGTTAATACTTAATGGAGATCTGTATCAATTCAATGTTAAATTTATCATGATATACACGCAGAGTTCGGCTATTTCAATGAGAAAATAGAGTATAACATAAAGTAAGTATTTGTTGAAATTATACTCATATCTGCCAAGTTCAGGGTATCGTTAAATATCGTTATATAATAATTTCATTATATAAAATTTAATATATCAAAATTTTGACTCATCATATTTGGTATTATGGTTTTATATTGTTTTTAACCACACTATTAATTCGTAATCAAACAGGTGGTTGACCATTGGGGACTTGTACGAGGAAATTGAGGGTTTCATGTTGACTATTTACGATCAGGTAATGAATACCAGCAGGTCCTCCAGGTACTCTCGGCGTGGGCGTCCCCTAGAGTTTGTCCCCTCGGTCATACCCTCCATTACAGCATGCAAGAGGCCTTCTTGTCGTATTACATGGCCGATCCACCTTGCACGCCTTTCTGACAAAATCTTGAGCAGGTGCCTTCCTCCTTCGATTCTTTGAAGAACTTCTTTGTTTGTGATGTGCGCTGCTCATCATATGCAGAATTCAAAAGAACCGCACAAGACAGGGAGGAGTGGAGGAGAAGAATTAAAGAGATAATTGCTGCAAACCAATCCCAGGATTGAAACCAGAGAGAGAGAATGAATACAGAAGAAATATCAATTTGGTTTTATTTTGTTTATTGATGTGATTTGTTTTGTTTTTACCTGAATTGTATATAAAAATATATATATATTTGAAGGCTATATAACGTTGCTTAGCTTAGGCAAATGAAATATTCAAATAAATAAATAATCTATGAAAATATAATACCATATTTATTTATTTATTTATTTATTTATTTCAATTATATATTATAAATATTACCCGAAACCGGTTTTAAAAAATCAGAATTAGGTAGATCTATTACGATAAAATAATTATTCTATTCTATTCTATTTTTCTCAAGGCCATCCACTCGTTTGCGAGTGATTTAGGATAAAATAATTATAACGCATAGACCAATACATCATAAGAGACCAGATTTAGTATTACATGACAACTAAAATAAAATTCTGGGTCTATGTTTGGCTGAAAGATGTTGCAGAAAAAACATCAATATGCAGAAATAGCAGAAAAAACAAAAAAAATGGCATTCTAGGTCTATTAATATAATACCCGTCAGTTTTGTAGCACATAAATTCAGCGGGGACCTGCTGGACATCTATGAAACAGGACCAGAGGCGGTGAGCTGGTTGTCAACTGGAGCCAAGACTGTAGAGGATACGACGCAGCCTACATATATTAAGATTTATCAACACAAGCCATACGAAAACCCAAAGTAAATTAAGTAATTTTGTCAGCAACCGAAATCTTTAACTCACAAAAATAAGATTTATCGGTAAATTTATAGAAGAAAACTCATAAAATTAAAAAAACAAACACAGATATTTCAGGCACATTGCTGGTATTATAAACCTAATCCTTTGATGTACTGGGTATCTAGATAGCTAAATTTTCCTATTTAGCTGTAGTGAAGTCATAAAGATAAGTAAAAAATTATGTCTGTATACCTGCACAAGGTAATTATAATTTAATAAGTTCTACAATTAGTTATCATTGAAAATATGTTTATGCACATTTATGCATACGAGAAATAAAACATCTTCCATAAGTGGAAATAATCATCATCATCGCCCTCAACGCTCCTCTCGGGAGCACAGGGCAGAAACCAGCCTCCCCCATTCAGAGCGTCTCTGTGTCAATTGCGTCACCTCTTTCCACGACATTCCTTGCGCTCTGATATCATTGTCAATGGAACGGTGTATTGTGAAAGAGGGACGCCCGGGCCTACGGAACCCCTGCGGACGGAAGAACAGTGTTCTTTTGGGCCAACTATCATTAGGCATTCTCAAAACATGTCCCAGCCAGGACCATCGTCTCTCCTGTATTACGGAGATTACATGTCTCTGCTGGGTGCGCCGGCGCACAGCATCATTTGTAACATGTTCATACCATTTGACATCCAAAATCCTTCTAAGACACTTGTTTTCAAAGCTTAGTATCTTCCGCTCTTGAGCCTTGGTTAAGTGCCAAGACTCACAGCCATATAGAAGGATTGGGATGATGCACGCATTGAACAAGCGGCATTTTGATAAGTGGAAAAGATGTTAAAATTCTTTTTTATAGTATTTTGATAACACCTTCCGTTTATTATTATAGCACACTTAAACTATTAAACTTATACATTGCCAAAGACTTAAAAAAATATACATCCGAATGAATAAATACGAATCATTGTACATTAAGTAAATAATAATTAAATACTACGGATGTAGTATGAGAGTTGAAATTTTTAACAGTCAATTAGTTCTTAGCTGAAATATTCAGTAGACAGTAAGTAATCTAATGATTTAAGATCGCTCATGCAGTTAAAACAAATGGAATGCTATCGTAGAAAGGTTATGTGGATTAAATCAAAATATCTTACGGCTTCGACCGTTGATAATGAAACAATACAAAAGGCATAATATCTCAGAGTTTGATGAAACAAAACAACAAGGATGTGAAATAAGTGTAGGTATAGGTATATATATAGGAAAATTTATTGAACAGACAAGCAAGACTTTGTATGAGGTAATTAATCTGAAAACAATAATTTGTGTCTTTTCTAGAAAAGGGTAGAATCACGATTAAAAAGTAACTCGAATTCTATAAAATAGGGATTCTATAAGAAACTTTAATTTATGAGGATGAAAATAAAAATAGGTATACAGCAGGTAGTAAAATACTACCCTTAGAAAAGTGAATGAACGAGGTAAACTTTCGTTATCATGTAGTGGTTGATCAATATTATTCAGTACCTAACCGTATTTGTTTGAGTCTACAAAGTATAAAAATAATTTATGTGATACGTTCTCGTATACTACAGTAACATACTCTTGAGATACAACGTGAAGATTTTCAGATGTACTTGTAGAGTTCAAAGTCGAAAATCTCATATATTTTATTTTCTGTCTTCTTCAATTCTACGTTCAGCTTGTTGTCTAACTACACACATATATTTTACATAGTGATATTGTAATACGAAGACTTATAAATGTACAAGATAACAGAAGAATCTGAAATCCTCGTTTCGATTAACGTTTAAGTTGTTCTTCGTTATAATAATTTAGAAAGACGATATGGAAGCGCATTATTTATTTTTCAGAGGCACTCGTATATTCTTGTTATAAAAAATATATACTTTTGGAGAAGTGATATAGAGTCAAGCAAAGCAATTTTGATAGCCAATCATGGATGTTATGTTTCTATATAATATTATCGTGTAGTAAAATTTACGTGTACCAAATTAATAAGAATTATGTTTCATAGAGCTCATGAAATCAAATGTAAGGTGTATTTTTTTATACCCACCACAATGCATAATTGTGTGTTTGTATTTATTTTCCTTTTTCACCCTTTCAAGTTCTTTTAGAAATGCAAGAAGGTAAAAGATGGACGAGAATTTGAAACAAGAAATGGTTTAATCTGAGAAGGGTGGCCTTGATTTCACTACACTATCCATTTGTTCTGTACAAATATGTTGATTCTTTGAATATACACGCATAATTATGGAGTATTGACATAAGGAGTAAAAGGTAAGAGAAATATATCATTTTCAGTTTCTTAGTGCGTTCTGTAAGTTGTATATATGATTAAATAACTAGCAATGATAACCGTTTTGATTGATAAAATGTTACTTTTTCAAAAATTGATAACAAGACACCTAATATACCATCACAGTTGTCATATCTCCTTAAGGGCGCTTTACAATATCTACATAATTAATATTATGGGTTAGTTAGATATCGCACACTTATGCGATAAAATGCGATGCACATTTTTTTTTGTCTAGTTTTAAATCAATCACTTTGCTGTGCAGTTGGTAACGGGATACGGGGAGTTTAAAGCCAAGATCTTTGAGTTAGGGCTGACGGACGACCTTGGTGTGTTTGTGGGACGGGAGCTCAGTTTGCGGGGCATGTCCTGTGGGAGTGCCCAATGATGACGGATGCGAGGGATGTAATGATTGATAGTTTGAGTGATGATACTCCGAGACCCGTTTGGTCTGGGGAATTAATGATTAGTCCGAGAAATTTCAGGGCCTTCTTGGAATTTACGAATGTCTGGGTGTCTCGGTGGGACCTTCTGCGTGAGCCGGGCTTACCCCCGGCTTACCTGGATGAGCTTGATGGTTGATTTTGCCTTGTGGGATCGTGGCTGTCGCGGACGAACTCTTATTTTTTCGTTTTTTGTGCTGTCCTGTCTCCCTTGGTGGAGAGTCTTAGGTCTGGGAGGGATGTCCCCTGGGGAGGGAAGCGTGTCTGCGAAGACTCCGGTATCGGCGACCCTCGGGTTCACCGGCATGAAAACCTAAAGAAGTTTCCGGACACCTCAACTCGGCTCTCTGCTCATTCTTATTTCTTTATTTACTTAATTTTTATTTCTATTATTTTGTTTTAAATATTGATTTGTTATCTAGGTTAAGGAAATGCCTTTGTAAATATATTGTTAGTTTTATATTATGAATGTATTCGCTTCTCTCGGTTAGAGGGACATCGAAGGAGTGTAGTCAAAAGATTCCACACACGGGGTTGTTTTTGGCCGGCCAGCCCCTCAGGCTGCCCACTATGGCGCCTCCGGTGTGTTCGGTGCGTCGCATTTGGGCTGCGTTCAGACAGTCACCGAGTGATCACTCGACGACGCGTATTTTGAAAGTACCTATACAATGCCAGTACGCATTCATAGTGTTCTTGTACTGTATGTTACTGTGTTTTCAAAATGTGTAAAAAAATAATTATAGTTTCAGAAAGTATACTCGATTTCTGCGTAATTGTCATGAATACTTTCTGACGCTGATTCAGTGAATTCGTTTGGATAAATTTAGGATATAAACTTGTAACAAGTATTTGGGAAGTATACAAGCTCAGAAAGTTAGATAATGGCATAATTTTTAAGCAATTAGTTATAAACTAATCAAGTAGTTATTACTTTAACTGTTAATTTTAAAGATACCTATTAAAATAATTTATTCCTTCGTGAGAGACAAAAATATTTTTATCATTTAAAAGAAACACAAAAGTACCTACTTGAATGCTACTTTAAAAAGGCGCCAGTCAAATAATAATAAAAATATTTATTTATTTAAATATATTTATAATTTACGTCTTACACACGTTGGCAAATTTAAGAAATTATAACAAAAATTATAACATGTCTTGATTTATTATAACAAAATGTCTTGATGTCTATATGTCTTGATTTTATATTGGCACGAAGAGGACAGTTTGCATGTTTCTTACATGCAGCTGATCTGCTGGCTACCCCACTTGTGGGATATGCCGTGATGGTATAGTAGTAGTAAAAAGTAAATCCAAAAAAAAAAAATTTTAAAAGTTATAAAAGCAATAAAAAATAATAATAAAAACAAGACGTAAAAAATAATGGCACCATTACGATGACATTGGGTCATAAAACGCTCTAAGTTATTCACGATTATCCGGGGTTACATTCACCACTCACTGCAACTTCATGGTCGTTCAGGTCACTCGACGCCGAGTGACATTTTATGCTCCCGTGAACCAACCCTTGTATGTTGAGTAAGTTGAGTTGTTTTAAAAATGTCTCAAGTTTTTGCACATCAGTTGAATTTTTCATATCGGTTTTTCTATCTAGAAGAATAGGACTTATGATTAACATGGTGATGTGCGCTATAAATGGTTGTGGTTATAAATTCAATAGATGTATCCAATCCAACTTTCGCAGGAAA
Organism: Athripsodes cinereus; assembly: GCA_947579605.1. Lineage (NCBI taxonomy): Eukaryota > Metazoa > Arthropoda > Insecta > Trichoptera > Leptoceridae > Athripsodes > Athripsodes cinereus. The sequence continues at coordinate 13,595,922 of OX388329.1, forward strand.
CAGGATTGTCATATTTTCGGTAAGTTGTTTTGTTGTAGTTTTTATCTTAATATATATTGCGATTTTAAAGTCGTTTATATTATAATTCGTGTACTTAAAAATGATCATAATAATGTTATAAACGTTCTATATAATTATTTGTCCTTATTCTCCTATATATACACAATATGTAACTTGTTTTCCATTCTGTCATCTGACAATACAAAGAACCTACAATCTGATGTTTGGTTTGTTTACCCGTTAGAATGAAATGTTTCATGCATACAAATCTGATCAGGTTAATGATATTATAGCATGTTTATTAACAAAATCATTTTTTGTAGTTTTCCAAAGGATCCAGAAAGGAGAAACTGGACATTATCCAATATTTGACACCAAGTAAACGTAGAGTTTTTTGTTAAAAAACATCTCGTTTTTCTGCGAGGTTGGAGAAAAACGTCATTCTTACAAAATATCCTGGGTTTCCGCTCATTTGCAAGTTAGTATGTTTAATATTATTCATTTAGATATATCTAATCTTTACTCCGTAACACAGCTTCTCTTGTGGTTAGAGATAGAGAATGTGTGTAGAGATGACATAAAGACACACTTTGATCATCATAGATACGCTGTGAAATAACATGCACCTGTCCTTGCAAACCTGGACCATGTCATCTTGGAGTTATTTATCTCTAATTACATAATACATGTGTAAAATAATAACTCTTGCCACACTCACAATGCAACCTGCATAGCACAACATTTTCAAGAGTTTTGTGAAGCTATTCTAAATAATATTATGTACATTATTATAAAATTGTGTAGAATTAATTTAAAATGTTGGTTGATTAATGTCGCTCAGTATGGATTACTATTGTGGATCAGCGTATACAAGTACTTATATGGTATTTTTTATGTTTCAGAAAGAGATCCCATTAAGGGAGCCTCCAAAGCGCAGAATATTGCCTGCGATTTAGAGTACAACATTAGCAGTTGAGAGTTCGGTGCCGGTAGCTGAATATTCAATACCTCCAGTTAACAATCAGCAGTTGACAGGATAGTTAAGATCTTGTGGCGTGAAAATAAAACGTCTATAACAAAAAACACAGCGCCAGACAAAAAAAAAAATGCTATTCTTAAGGATGTTATAGCGTCACTACGTAAGTTTTTATCTGAGGAGAATATTGACAATTTAAAAATATATTGATATAAGGCTGCATTATATTGCCAAGAGGTATGTCGATAGTTCTCTTTCAGTTCGAAAGTCACTCAACAAGTTAGTGCTCTTCAAAGGGTTTAGAGTTTATTGTATGTTAATTATAATGCATTTTAATAATAATAATAATAATAATAATAATAAACTTTATTGTACAAAATATATGGATACAAATGATAAAGTTACATGGTATAAACGAATAATTTTGCACAATGGGCGAGTTTATCGCAGGGATGCGATATCTTCCAACTAACCCATTTTGTTACCTACTTTTTGTTATTACATATTATAAATCACTCAGTTTCTCCTGTTTATTTTTATATATTCAATAAAACTATCAAAATTAGTTTTTATTTCTAGTTATAATTTCTGTAATTTTTTTTATATTTTCCTTCAATTGTCATTCATTCTCTCCATATTGTGTGTATATGAAAACAATGTTTAAAAATAAATACTGAATTATTTTGAAATGAATTACTCAATTTAATTTACTCATCGTATTTCATATTTCATCAAATATATGAAAACATTAAGTTATGTGGCATTGTAATTATTTTAAGAAGTAAATATGATGTTTTCTGATACTGTGTGAATAATCTCCATACATTGCCCATACAAATGTTAAATAAAGTGTTTCATAGAAATAAAATAAAAAAAATACAAAATGGCCACCGTCGATTTCCCTTCCTCACTTTTTGGCTTCGCTGTCATTCATACAAGTTACTATAAACGTTCCATCCCCTACCTACATACATCCATGTTCTGAGGGCCCGCAAAAGCTAAACTGCTGCTGGGGGTTACTACAGAAATATTTGGTTACCATGGATACTATTGCGATGCTTTGTGATTGGTTAATTTTCACGCAGTGATTGGTAAAAAGAATCGTTTGATCTTTTTCCCGGGTGCATAAAAGGTTTTTTTTTTAATTTCTTTCACATATTTTCATACACTCTTTTTGTGGGGTTTGCGTCCCTTAGTGAGATTTAATTTTAAATAGGGATGGAATCTTAAATAATTAATGGAGTCAATGAAACGCAAATTCTTTGAAATAGGTGAGATTAGCGTAGTTATAGTTAGTATGAGATTTTTAATAAAGGTATATATAAGAATATTAAAAGAAGAATAAGATTTAACTAGATTATATTATTAACCATAATAATGATTTTCATAATCGATTATCAAAAATCTCTACAGTAATTTTTTCATGCGCATTCGTTTTAGAGTTACTTTACAATTTCTTTACAGAGTATATTTAGTTCAAAACCTTCACGTAGACTTATTATTTTAATGGACTGGAGAAATGTTAAGCGTTAGTGTCATTTAACATAATTACCCTTTTTAATCCGTTCTTTAATGTTAACCTACTAGAAATAATTATTTACATCACAGATTTAAGTATTTATGGAACACAAACATTACAACTACTAATATAATTAATCCAATGAACGGTTGAATTGTATGTACCTAGTTACAATACACCAGAGACAGAACTAGACTTTTTACTGGTCTCATGCTTTTGAGTGCGAGGGAGAAATAAAGCAAGTTTGCATTCATATACATAATATATGTAGATGAGATAGAGTTGAATATTATGATTTTTTTGATGAAAAGAAAATTTATTGTTAGTAGTTACTTGATGTGGTAAAGTAAGGAGGCAGATTTTTGGCACTATTCGAAGATTTGTGGCAAAAAATTCAAAGTAATCTTGTTTTTCTTATTACTTTTGAGATATCGTTTTTTTTTCATTTATTCTATGGTTTATCCCAGGCACGCATCGCATTATTATGTGTTGGTAAAGCACGTCACTATACCTACCTTCTAATACCTATATCACACGTTACATACTTTCTCGGTTCGTAAGCAAAACTTTTTATGTTCAAAAAGTTTATAAATATGAATAACGACAAAAAATATATCAGTAAATATGTTTTTTATAAAAAATTCACTTAAAGTGTCATTGCACATCATTACAGCTTTGGTCCAATGCGATGTGCAAAGATACATTGTGCGAGATGTCATGAACTGAGATCGCATACAATTTTTCTTTACATTATTTTACTTTCATAGCAGAGTACCCGAATACCTAGGCTCCATCAACTAGGAGTACCAATTCGAATCTGGATAGTTTTATTACATTTTCCCTACGGAGGTCGGTACCAACCAATTATTTATTATTTCAAAATAAAACATTAACCGGTCTTTTAAACATGAAATTTAGGTTGTCTTAAATATGGGCATTTCATCTGTCAAACAAAAAGTTTTCATATGAGAGAGGAGTTTTTAATACTTATTGCCACGTAGGTGCCTATCCATTTACATTTCGTAGAGAAAATTTTGGTTTTGTTGCTCATGTGTTTGCACGATTTTTCTTTTATCTATTTATGTAAAAGCTAATCAAATGCAAATTCAGCTCTTGAAGTTTTGGATTGATAATATTAAATTGTTTCAGTATATCTGCATAAAGTAAATGATCAAGTCCAATGTTTTTAAATTCTTACAGTGTTTTAGAAAATGTATTCTTATCAGCTTATTGCATTTGAATGGAAAAAGAAAATTATACTGTCAAAAATTGAGAAAATTGAGTATTCAATTGGTACAACGTTGCGTAAATTATAATGCTGTATTAGATAGAAATTGTCAAGCGAACCTTTTTCCTACATATACTTAGACATCATTTTACTTCTATAAAATGATGGGCATCGATTTTAAATTTCCCCTTCAGTGAGGCGTGAAAGTAAAAGTTACTCAGTAAGAAAAAATACAAGTATTATTTATGTATTTGAAATGGTCTTTCTATAGTACTTAGAATGAGAGTAAGTACTCACTAAAATATATATATATGGATTGGAACGTTGGTTAAACATTTTGTTAATATATGCTACAGACTTTCAAAGTTTTCATTTGAGTGAAGAGTTGAATAGTGTAGTACACTCAAAGAATAGATGAACACTGTTCGTGCTAAAGTAGTATTCCTAAAACTTTTTAGGAAAAAATGAAAGGTTAGGATTTCATTTAGTTCTTTGTTGATGCTGTGACGATGGACTACTATTTCAACCAGAGATAGACGTTTTTTAAATATAGAGAGACAGCGATTCAGATTAGACATTTATGTTACGAGAAAATAACATATGATTTAAAACATTAATGTTGTTGACCGAAGGTACTTGTTGTTGTTCTTGTTCTTGTACTTGTTCTCCCAACTTTCTTTTGTTCAAATCCTATAAATACTGTTTGTCTCTGTATCTTATTTTACTTTTTTACTAATCGCCTGATGATGGAGACGAGAGTCTCCGAATACTAGTACGCGAAGTTAATAAAGTCATTTGGAAGTTAACTACATATTGTGTTTTTTTTTTGCAATTATCTTAACATATGATTTCCTTTTTAAAAACATGTCTGGGAATAATTTGACAAAATGACGACCATGTTCTTTCTAGCAGTCATCACATATAAAATTAACTGTTGACACAAATAGATTTGCTTTCCATCACAATCTATTGTATTTTACTTCTAAGTCTCTTCACATAGTCTCTCTACCCAAAAAGGCACACCCGCCGTGGTTAAGGATTTTTGGTCAATATCAATTTTACCCATATTTAATAAAATAACTGAGAAATTACTTTACCCGTACTTCCAGTTAACAATTTATTATCAACGTATAAAATTAAAGGCTCTCATGTTGTCACCTTACACAGTTGTGCTCTGGACGGGATCATTTTTGCGAGGTGTACTCTATCCAATTAATCTATTACCACTTGCTTTTTAACGTCTTCAAATTCAACAAAAAATTGAAATACCTACCTATAAAAATATAATTACTATATATATTATGAAATATATATAATAAATAGTTACTGTTATTTATTATGCTCACAAGTGAGATGCCTAGTTTAATAAAATCTGCCCGATAAATCAGGTAGTCTGCTCAGGTAGTAATAAACATCACGACACCTCTGTAATGTCTTTCATTGAATACCAATCCTTTTCATAAGTGGCAAGTCAATCTTTAGCACTACAGTAAAAGTTTCAATAAGTTTTCTATGCTTTTATCTCAATAATTTTTAAATGGAGAGATACTAAGAGCTTAGTCTAGTCTGTTGACAGCGATTCTAATTGATCCACATTAAATTTTCTAAATGTGGAAAATCGTAGCCGGAAGAAACTGTCTTAATATAATATTTATTATTAGGTTTATTGTAATCCAGTGAAATTAATAAATTAAATTATAAATAATATACGTAATTCTAGATATACGTTTGATCTGCATAATATAACTATATTCAAATACAAACGTATTTATTTGAGAATTGAGGCGTCGACGGTGATGATGATGTTGAAACACAACACCTTTTCGACAAATCCAAACTGCATATTCTGGCGACGGACATCTGTGAAATTACATCTTTTAAATTTTCAATAGTATCCTACTTTGATAATATTTATTTTTCTCGTACAACAAACATAGCGATAGAAATTTAAACATTCTAAGCAGTACATACATTACTTCACTTGCACAACAATGCAATAGATTATCTAAACTCTCTCAAGAGGGAACAACATATATATACATATTGTTAACATATATATGTAATATATGTAATGTATGATTGGCCTTTATACATTGAAAAGGAAAAGCTACTTTGTCAGTATAAACATATAAATAGTCTATGGAAAGAGCCTCTTATCTGTTTTGAATCACATTTTATACAAAGATATAACCAGAAAGTAAATATATTTTCAAAATGCTTTATCTTTCCTACTTTTGCAATAATTTTACTCAAGAGTATTGAAAATGAATTGATATCATTTTCAAAAGATATACAAAAGATACCGAACGGTATCCGATTTCAATCACTGAAAATATAATATGTATTGTTACTGTTATATTTAAAGGGTATATTTAATATTTCTCAAGTATAAATATTATACTGCAAATCATGAATGCAAAGCCAAGATGATTTATTGTACGGTGAGCGAAGAGAACAAAATTGGTTTAGGTCAGTGGTCGGCAAAGTGCGGCTCCGGAGCCGCATGCGGCTCTTTTGCCCCGTTAGTGCGGCTCTGAAAGCCTAGCCTAGAGTCAAATTCGTAAAGAACAAACAATTAGAAAACGTGAAATTAGAAAATAAGTTATAATATTATAATAAAGGTTTACTAAATTAATAAACAGATTTGGCTCTCATTTTTTTTTTGATCGGTGTAGTGTACATATTTTTGGCTCTTTGGCGAATAAGTTTGCCGATCACTGGTTTAGGTGAATGAATATAAAACCAATTCACAAAAATATATTCTCTGTAAGCTAAAAATATAAATATAATTTACTAGAGAAATATTAGAATGATATATTATCAAAATATGAGTGAAAACCATGAAGAGTATGTAATATATTGTATTTGGTAGGAGATATTTGTATTAAAATGAAGCCCAATAACGTTATCACAATTTATGTATATTTTTTTGTAAAATGGAAGGTGTAAGTAAATTAATATTCTGTGAATTTTGAAAGCTTTAAAATTAAATGGGTGTAAAAGGAAACGAAAATATTTTCAGACTTCGGTATATTTAAAAATAATAATTTAGGTACATCATTAAACAAAATGTACCAATCATAATTATGACTATACGATAAGAACGGTATTTAGGATCCTGGAGCAAAACACATTTTGATGATATTGTTTAAGATACAAAAGAGGGTTTGTGTGAAACTATGTAGGTACTATGAAAGGAATTGAAAATGCTTATAACTAGCATAGAAAGTTTAAAGGAACGTTTACATTATATTAAATGCTTGTTTTAATAAAGAAAATATATTTTGTCCCTGAAATTTTAAACTCGTACCTCTCGGTTTCAAAGACAGTCAGAAGCAGTTCTTTTAACTAATTTCTAATTGATCAAATGATTTTGTTCTTCCGGATATTTCAGGAGTCTATGAACTTTTATTTATTCGTTTGGGTGACAATTTCTTATTTCTTTTTAACTCTGAAAGATTAAGTCAGTATTGGCAACTCCATTATCTAAGTACCTATTAAGATATTAAAATGAAAATAAATTATTTCATTTAACAACTCATCCCAGATGAGAGCAAAAATATCACAAATAAAATAAAGTCAAGTGGAATCAGAATGCATAGGTTTAATGCAATATAGGTAACATCTGTGTTTTCCATTTAATTGTTTTATTACCGGAGAATCACCAATCTAAAAGCTTAGTTCACGGATGAAGAATTCAGGGGAACGAATCTGGGGTAATAACAAACATAAAGTTGTTAAATCCTACCTTTATACGTTTTTTACTGTGTATACGTTGACCATCACATTATTATTATTTGTTTTATATTATATGGTATTCTTTATTCAAATAATATTGCTTACAATTACATAAATTTACAACAAAAGACAATGAAAGATACATAATAATATGACAGCCACACTAGCCATAAGGCTGTGTCGTGGCAGAGAAACAGTAAATTTATCATGTTAAACAATTACAAAAATAAACAACAAGTGAGTCAGTATGTCAGTCTGTGCAGATAGTTAAAATGAGTTATGTCACAAGTGAGTGAGTCAGTGAGCGAGCCAGCAATTTAGTCAGTGAAAGAGTGAGTCAGTGGGTGAGCTCGCACCTGAGTCAACGAAAGAGCAAGACGAATGAAAAAACAGAATATGTCAGAATATGCCAGAGAGGCGACCCAACAGCCACAACTGAACAAAAACCAAATAGTCTCAGTAAATATATACATCAAATCATTAAATTTAACTCATCAAATTACACCAAAAACCTCAGCATAGCCTCAGACTCTTCCACCCCAACGTCCACAAGGTACCCTCTGACCGCTCTCTTAAATACATCACCATTTCTTAAGAGTCTCCATTCCAATTTTAGAGTGTTATACACTTTCGGAGCCAAAACAGTGTGAAATCGCTGGCGGAAGGTTGTTCTTGTCGCAACCTGAGAATGTTGTTGATCAGAAACTTGTCTGGTAAGATGTCGGTGCGCGGCAGGTGGCACTGCAGGAGCATTTTTGTGGTGGTACTCAGCCAATCTCAAAATATAGATTTGTCTCACGTCCAACGCCCCACATTCTTTCAACAAATCCGCTGTTGGATACATGTAGGGATGCCTACACATTACCTTCAATACTATTCTGTGCGCCCTAGCTAATGGAACCAACACACTCGCGGCTGCACCTCCCCAACCCAATATCGCATAATTAATTATGGAATAACACATCGCATAGTATACTGAACGCAATAAAGATGGATCAAGTATCTCTCTGAGCTGTCGAAACAAATATATCAATTTTCTTACACGCGTGTTCAAAATATGGATGTGCTCTTTCCAATTCATATTCGAGTCTATCCATATACCAAGATATTTAACGCTTCGTACGAGTTCTATTTTCTGGGATGTAGACATAGTGCTACCATTCAAATTACCATATGGATGTAAAAATATTTCTATATTATCGCGTGGTATTGATCGTGCATCTATGTGAAAGCAAACCATTTTAGTTTTACCTGCATTTAATGTTAGTAGATTTTCGTTCAACCAGGAATTCGCCTCATTGAAACCCCGCTGTGCAATTTGTGAAACTGTGCCCCAATCGTCGCCCTCAAATAAAAGCACAGTATCGTCAGCAAATGTGATAACTCTACCACCCAAAAACTTTTTTTCACAAAAATCGTTGATGTACACCAAAAACAACAGAGGGCCCAGAATACTTCCCTGAGGAACCCCATAGGCTCCTCCGGATCTACCGTCACTCTCCCATCCCCCAACACGAACCGATTGTCTCCGATCTGTTAAATAGGAATTGAACCACCTCTGGGACAGGCCTCTGACACCCAAAAGTTCAAGTTTTCTGAGAAGTATAGCATGTGACACAGTGTCAAAGGCTTTGGCCAAGTCCAAAAAGATACCTATACATTTTTTACCTTTGTCCAAGCCATTAGACACGTATTCAGTCAATGAAGTAATAGCATCCTCCGTATTTCTGCACTGAGTAAAACCAAACTGATTCGAAGACAAAATGCAGTTCAGTTCCAAAAATTTCATCAGTCTAACCTTCATCAGCTTTTCCATCACCTTAGATAATACACTCAGTAGAGATATTGGTCTATAGTTCGATACCACCTGCGTATCGCCACCCTTGAAAACCGGACATACCATTGCCTCCCCAAGAATCGACGGAAAGATCCCCTTCGATACGCTCAAATTAAATAAGTGTACCAAAGGACCAGCCAGGATATATTTGGAGTTCTTTACAATCCTAGTGCAGACACCATCAGCTCCCGGAGCAGAGTTTAATTTCAAGTCCTCGATAACCTTTACCACCTCCTCAGTTACTGCAGGCTCAATAAAAAAGGAACCAGATGGTTGCCTGGGGAGGTTAACCAATCCCACCAGTTGTGACTCACTCACTTTCAACTCTTGCAGCTTAACACTTGCTAGAGTGCTACCCACTGTAGCGAAGTACTTATTTATTTCATCTAGCGATCGATAAGTTTCAACTTGTGAGCTCTTTGCTGTTGCACCGAGCAAATCCGAATTTTCCCTGTTCTCCTGCTTCGTCACGCTCAAATAGTCTCTCAAAACCCGCCAACACATCCTTGCTATACTAGGATTTTTTTAAACTGGCGAACTATGTCATAAAATGTGCGAGCAAGAAAGATCGACTACCTGCTCCCGTCACACTCACAGAGAGATGTGAGTGTGACGGGAGCAGGAAGTCGATCTTTCTTGCTCGCACATTTTATGACATAGTTCGCCAGTTTAAAATAATCCTAGTATAGATCATATTTGCTTTGTACTCATCGCTTCTGTGTTTGTGTAGGTACTTGAGTAATAGTTTATTCTCTATAAATTGTCTTTTTTTATAAGTAATTTTTTTTCATGTCAAAGGTTTATCTAGCCGTTCATTGCATAAATAAATAAACTAAGGTAGTTTGAACACGTGGATAGAATGGACGAAAGCAGAATCACCACGAAAATATACATGGCTAAGAGGAATGGCGCACGGAGGCGTGTTCGTCCGGAAATCATATGCAAGATCTTATAAATTAGATCATACAGAACAGAAACGTATTGAGGACATTGAATAGGAGAACATGCATGTGGAATAGTATGACAGTGACGGAAGCGAAACGTGCATGCAGGGATAGGAGTAAGTGCCACTCGATCCTTACCGCCTACCCTGCGAGGGAAGTGGCGCATGGTGATGACGACGAATTCAGAAATTGTAAAAGCAATAATCTAATTAAAAAAATTAATATAGACGGGTAATGACGATTTTTTGTATTTTTTTTTGTTCAGAATTTGTTTGCAGTTGAATTAATAATTTATGTAAAATATTCTTTGCTTAATGGTGAACATCTGCTAATATCAAAGGAGTAAATTGTTTATTTAAAGTTAAATTTATATTTTCATGCCGAATCATGGTATTGAAGTTTGTTCATTTAATTATGAACAGTTTGTCGCTTGAAGTAATTTATAATAAAAACAATCTAAGTATTGAGAAATAAACATTATGTTCGTCTATTTTCAATACTTAAGTTAAGAAATAACAAAGCACAATATGCATAAGTAATAGTTACACATAGTTATTCATACACATCAAGCTAGACCCGAAACAAGATATCTTTGTTGTATTATGAGTACTTATGCGATATTTTTGTAGATAGATTTATTGTATTGACCTTTTATAACTTACTAGCTGTCCCAGCGAACTTCGTACCGCCTAAGAATCAATGAATGATTACATACATTCATCTTCTTCTCCCTGTTCTATTTCAGTCGGGGTCCCATTGCCCCTAGGTATCTCCTCCAGAGAACCCCTGCCATCGCTGCTTCCAGGACCTCTGGCCATCCCAAACCAAGCCTTTCAACACACAGGTTCGACACCTGCCCTTGCCAGCTTCTTCTAGGGCGGCCCACCGGTCTTCTGCCCTCTCCCACTGACTTTATGAATGATTAATATTATTAATCTCTTTACAAACTCCCGTAATTGTCCAAGTGTGTCGTCGTAGGTATAGTGTAAAAAAATAAAATTCATTTGGAACTTTCGCAGTTTAGCGGCCCCACCCGTTGTCTAGTACTTTTTTCCATAGAAAAAGTAATATTTTCGAAACATGAGGAAATTGTTGCCATATGTAGAATTAATTCATAAGTTCCATTAATTTTTTTACATAGACAATTCACACACATCGAGCTAGTCCCAAATTAAGATATGAATATTGTATTATGGGTACTATGGGTAGGATTTTGGATGTCAAATGGTATGAACATGTTACAAATGATGCTGTGCGCTGGCGCACCCAACAGAGACCTGTAATCTCCGTAATACAGGAGAGACGATGGTCCTGGCTGGGACATGTTTTGAGAATGCCTAATGATAGTTGGCCAAAAAGAGCACTGTTCTTCCGTCTGCAGGGGTTCCGTCGGCCCGGGCGTCCCTCTTTCACAATACACCGTTCCTATGACAACGATATCAGAGCGCAAGGAATGTCGTGGAAAGAGGTGACGCAATCGGCACAGAGACGCTCTGAATGGAGGAGGCTGGTTTCTGCCCTGTGCTCCCGAGAGGAGCGTTGAGGGCGATGATGATGATGATGATGATTATGGGTACTAACGCGACGATACACACATATTCAATGCACTATACACACATATATGTAACACCCAGACCCAGGACAATTTGAAAAAGGTCATTCTTCACTTTGCCCTGGCCGGGAATCGAACCCGGGACCTCGTGACTCAAAGGCAAGAGCGTTACCTCCGCGCCCTCAGATTTGTTTATAAATTATCTGCTGTAGGTACGTAATATAATTATGTAGTTACTAATTTTAGGTAGATACCTATTCATTTTAAATTTATAAAAATTCTTTCCATGATTTTTTTCAAAATCGAAATATCAGAACCACAGATGTTAAATTGTATGGATTACGATTTTAATTTGAAAATGTATAGAAAAATTATTCTTTAAATAGGCCAATCTATAAAAAAACTTCATCGATGATTTTGTATATTCTCCATATTGCATTATTTATTGAAATTAAAAATGTATGGCGTGAATAATTTTCTTCGTATTTTTTCTTACCGTGAATTTCTAAAATGTTTTAATAGCCTATAGTTTATTCCGGGCGGAGAAGAATCCAACAAATCAGAGATCATTCAAATCGGTACAGCCATTCTTGAGTTATAAGTGTTGTAACACACACCACTTCCTTTTATATATAAGATATCGTGCATGATTGAAGTATTTACGAAAGTACTTAAATAACGAGACCTTTTTGTATGAAAACAAATGAGCTGCAATTTATTTATTTATTTATTTATTTAAAAGAAACCCTCAAACAGCAGGTAGAATCTGCTGGTTTCAGAAGGCTATGTTACAAATTACATTAAATATAAGAACACACTACAAGCAGAATACAATCAATAATATTTTAAGTCTATCATTATATCACACTATAACTATATTGTATATATTCACTTCACCATCACCGCATTTAAAGTTTAATATAAATATTATTATAATAATCATTTGTATGGGGGGACTAGAAACAATTTCATAAATATAATATATATATAGGTATGTGAAAACATAAGTTAGTTTGAAAACAATAGCCGGAGCTCAGTCGAAAGCTCACCATCAAAATTCAACAGGTGACGTAAACGTAAAATCCATCGATACATAAATATTTCGTCGCCTTAACAACATACATAACTATATAAATATATCTTGTAACTAAGTCATACCTAAGGTAATGTATATACATTACATTAACATTTTTGTGGGTGTGAAAATTCCAGGTTATACTTAAAAAAAAAAGAAACCAAATCGAATATATTATATCGATCCATTTAAAATAAAGTCTTCGTAAGAAGTTTGCGAATAGAAAATAACGATGTAATAAGATTGAATAAGGTACGTTAAATAATTAATTTCAACATATTTGATTTCACTTAAGATATACCGCTTCATTAATGTTAAAGCAGATTGAGTGTCTCTGTTTAAATAAGTTTCCATTTGCGCTCACTTACGGATAAATCGCTAAGATATAATATTAATCAATTGTATTGTCATGTTCAGTAGCTGTTTTAAATTGGTAGCATATCCATAAAACTGGTAATAAAATTTGTAACAATCTACATCGTTTATATTGACTGGGTGTTATAATACTTACATCATATACCACCGAGAAGATCAATCACGAGTATAGAATGTTAATTATTCACTTCTGATCTAACTTAACTATTAAGCTCTGCTAAACAAGATAAATAAAATATATTCATATACTAATTATTCAAATCTGTAAGTGTATGTGTAGGTGCATATCAAGTTAGTTTTTCTATAGTTCCGCTGCATATACATAGTGCAGAATTTATTTTAATCTTTCTACCAACCGTTAGACATTAAATCAAATTAAAAGTGCAAAATGTAGCAAATGAGAATCGAACCTTTAATTGATGACTATTTGTTTATACCTAAATAATAAACAATTTTCAGACAAATAGTTGTTAATGCTCAATTTATTACAAAAATATTCAAAATACGTGTTGCTTTTTTCCAGCTACCCAGTATGGCAACTACGGTGTGGACAAGATTTGTTATGTATGAAATTCCATGATGGTGGTTCTCCTTCAATGTTTAGATTTACTATCCTTTCTATGAATACAATTATTTTCAATAGATTGCATACAATGCAAGAAAATATTCACTATTTTAGTTTTCTAAAGTGATATATCATAAAATATATGATAAATCACTTCAATAATCAGAAGAAATGCGTAAAACAGCAATTTACAGATGATTTATCTTATAATACTCTTCATAAAAAGATGAATCAATTCAGCAACGTGATCGGGTTTTGAAAATATGTACTATATAGTTATGTATTTAAAGGTTGGTAGTATTATGAAAACCGATGAAAATATGGAAAGACAATATTCAATACGAAATAAATAATGGATTATCCAAATTTTAAAATTGTTTTGGTCATTAATTTGATGTTTTATAAACGAATCTTTTTTCGATGATTCAGTTTAATTTAGAAGGTTAGATTAATTTCAGATGGAGAAAGAACAGCATGTTGATGTTATTAAAATAAAATATACATTTATATTAGTGAAATGTGAGTTGGAAATTACTTTTGTTGCAAGATGGAGTAGTAAAGTTTTAGATATTTTTGATCAAACTTTTTCATACGAATCGTGACAAGGAAAATGTACTCAAAATGAATTATTTTTTTCTTTTTTGTTATTATCTAGGCATTTTTTATGATAATTTATCGTTTCAGGAAAGTTTTTATTTTGTTTCATAGATCTTAACACAGATGTTTCCAGAACTACTGTTGAATATAAAAGATGTTTCGTCGAATATGTTATACGATCAAAAAGAATTAGGCTTTAAGCATCTGTCAATCATCCTACCTCATATACGAAGATCAGCCGCAAATACAATGTTATAAACAAACTCAATATAACAGATATTGTCTTTATCACGATCAACTAACGACATTACAACTCAAGTCTAAAAACATTTTTAATAAGGCCACCTTCCTTCTCTCATCCTCGCAGCAATGAAGAAGATAACTTGGATGTCATGCACACTGTGAAAGTCAATAGACTACAAGCCTGTCACAAGGTGCAAGATGCATCTATCAAAGTAAGTAAACCTCTCTTGTTTTAGAATATTTACCTGCTTTGCGTAGCTAGCTCAAGAGTTCATAATATAGAAGAAATGTGAGTATGATCTAGGTGATTCTCAATTTGGCTTCAGAGCTGGCTTAAACTGAAAAAAAATGCCTTTTTCTAAATCACTCAATATTTTGTGGAATAACTAAAGCACATCACAAACTAATAACTATAAAAATACGGTTCTCTTTATGTATTATATATTCAGAATTGTTTATGCAGAACAAATGTTTTATTTATACTACCTAAACATCGACACAGTGAGTCAAAATATGAACATATCAATATTAGAAAAATAACGAATTCTCAAATATTAAATATTTCTACTTGTTGAGTTATGGAACTGTACTGAACTGAAAATTATAAATTATTTACTCATAGGTAAATGATGATATTCAAATTTATTTAACGAAAACAAATACAAGCTGAAATTGTTATAAAAAGTAAAATATTTTATACATGAGTTCTTATTTTGACAAAATTACTGAATCACTGATAGAAATATTTGACTAGAGAACTTATAAAAAACATTGCCATCTACATGTTCCGTTGGGACAGGAAATAGAAAATCTTTCATAAAAATAATATGTATTTCATGATAAATCGTGGGTAAATATAATGATTTTTTTTGACATTATTAATAGTAAAAGCGTAAGCTTTAGTAGTCATACGCAAGCATTTCACCCCTTTGTAAAGCTTACAATTCCGACGCCAGTAAAATGTAATTACATTATAGGCAACCGCAATCTAGCTCCACCGATTGAACATTTGTTGGTGAAAATATATAAACCATGATTTACGCAGTCAATATTTTGTCTACACTAGGTACGCGAGCAGAAAGATAGAAAATCCAAAGAAATCAAATACAAACTGAATTGCTGCGAATCATACCATAAAAATATTCGTAAGAAACAGGTTCCTATTTAACCCTTTTCTATAAGTAAATAATTCCGTAAATAACATTTTTTAAAAGATCTGCAACTTATCATCGATTTTTCCAAAAAAATACAATAATTTATTTATTCATTGCATCAAATTAATATAAATGCATTTGTCTTCATATGTGTAAATAAATTTTATCTAAATAGCGCTTGTCATAAGAACCTATTGGATGAACTGTTGTACCTTTTTAGTATTTCTAGTCATGTCAAACTTTCGATTTATCGATAAACAAAGTTGACATTTGATTTTGTTAGTTTTTTGTGAGATAATTTGTCATATTCTTTTCTCCACCGCCTTCCAAAATATGACAATGTCTAAGCTTTATCATACAAAGCATGTAGGCCACAGTTGATGAAGTCGAAACTTTTGAAAACTGTTCTACTGTGAAATTGTTTTAGGTGCCTATTGAATTTGATTATTTTAGAAATAACTATCAATAATTTCATAATTTAACACTAATATATTTTTTTCCTCATGCAAAAGAAATGAAATTAAAGATAATAAAAACTTATATTACCTTCAGATTATTTTATTTTATGAATCCTTTAGCCTTTCATGTGGTAACTGAAAGAAAACAAGCCTTACATAAAATAATCAATTCATTAATCTATTATGACGGTAATTGTAAAACGTTTTAGGTTAATCCTTAGTTTTCTTTCACGACTTTATTTATCGAACAAAGTCATTAACTGTTACTAAACTGTTGTCAAAGTATTTAAGACAATAGTACAAAAAATAACAGTAATAATAATATTGAGACCAATTTATCCCATGAATATTACTGATATTATCTTAGATAATCTTGTACTAATAGATTTCTCATCACACGAAATCCCTAAAGATGGAAACAAATTATAAAGAAGTGAAAGTTTCTCTACACTTACACAATAAGCGAATACCATCGGAAGAAAGATGAAACACTGCTATATTAGATAGGTAGTATTTACCCATGTTAACCTAGGGAGGTACTTAATACAATACAGAAATATACTATACTTATAAATAAATTTTATTTAGTGTTACAACTTTTGTGAGTTGGAATATATTTGTTTACAACAAATGATTACTTATCACCCAAATTTTCTCTGAAAGATTTGTTAAAATTATTTGTTAATGTAGATTGTGGAAATAAATATAGGTATATATTTTATGTCTATATTAATGATAAGGATATTAATTCAGAGCAACTTTATGATATTGCATGTACCTAGATTAAATTCATTCGCTTTTAACAAAAAGTTTAGTAGATATAATACACGCCCGTAAGAATATTTATGAGTTGTTTGAAAAGCTGTTCAGTTAAAATGTATTTATTGTATTTATATGTTGCTGTAGATGTACATAGTCTTTGCTATACAAGCGATTTGTTTACTATAGAAAGAGATTTGAGAATATAGTATCTAACCGTTAAGGTTCGATTGAACCATCGATATACATATAACATAATATTTGTTTTTTCTTTATATTATTCAAACCATCAAAGCATATCAATATTTAATAAATATGTTTATAGATTGAACCTGCATATGTGGAATCAACGGAATATTAAATGACTTCAAAAGCGTTTTGGAAACACCAATGTGTAATCTGGGATAACAGATTAAGCATATTTCAATAAAACACAATGTAAAAAACGTTTTTATAATGCTACTGAAAAATATTTGTTTCTACACTGAGAAAAATACTAACGAAATTTCACAACGAATCATTGGTACGTACTATCAGATTAGGACCAGAGATCGTACAAACGATTCACTAGTACGAATCTATAATATTAACTCTTCGCAAACAAGTTGTTGGTAAATTTACCAATGATTTGTTTGCGAAGAGTTAATATTATAGATTTATACCAATGAATCGTTTGTACGATCTCTGGTCCTAATCTGATAGTACCGTACCAATGATTCGTTTTGAGTATTTTTCTCAGTGTATAAAAAAGGCAGTGTAGAAATATTCAGAACAGAAAAACAATTTCATACTAAAATTAGAAATTTATCTCTCACGCTAGATTGTGGGCATTTGGTCATAGATCAAATTGGCGTTTGGTCGGTATATGTGATGAACGTTTCAGAGTTTCTTATATGACTGTAGTGAAATAATAATATGTTACCTTGATGAAAGTTGAGCGGTTGGAACATTTGTGTGAATTATAACTAAAAAACACGCCTTACACAGAATATAAATTACTTTCAGGAATTTATTAAATTTGCAAAGTATAAAATTCTGTCTACAATAATAAAGTCTTTCGCTAGTAAATTTGGCAATTTCGTATTATTATGTTGGAAGGAAACTGCACGAAAAATATTTTTACGATGCTGTATTCTGGGGTGAAAAGTTTATTATTGAATCCAATATATTAAACTTCACTACATTCCATATATTGAATTGTGTTTCAGGTTAAATATTCACAACACGGTAGGGAAGATTATTCATGTAGATTATATTGAAACCAGTTCAGATACATCAATAGATAGAATGATTGTAGATACTATTCAGTCGACTTCAAAATGTCAATGGATCGCCTCGAGTCACAATAAATACTTTACCTACTACCACATATATGGTTTCATATCTACTAATGAAATTGATTTGAAAAATACAATACTTTTATGAACACTTTTTTAGGTGTCAGTAAGGAAATTTAATATCTTAAATTCAGCGATGAGGAATGCCGACCACCCTGAATGTCCTAATTTTTTGTCGGCACAATGAGGACAGCTTGCATGTTAATTAAATATTTGTGGATTACTTATTATTATTGGTATTTTATAATATCACCCTGCACTGAGACCATAATAGCTTTTGCCCAAGACGATCTCCGAAAGAAAAATGAAGAAAAATAAACAAAAAAAAAAATGCCACGTAAAAACAAACAAAAGATATCATAAAAAAGAAACAGAATTAAAAAGAGAATCTCTGTCCTGGATATGTGTTATATTGAAAATATCGACAAGAACATTCAAATCATTAAACAATTTATAGCCTTTTCGTCAGGCGAGTTTGGTATTATGTTTGTTCTGCTACCAGGGGGTAAAAAAGTACATGCTCTCGAGAACGATTGCATGATACTGGGACGTAGATACAAAACTCACTCAAATCGTTTGATTACTTATAAACCCACTTAAGAGTTTGAAAAAATGCCTCACACAATATACATCTCGACGGTGCATCAACGTATCATATCCCAGAAAACCCAGTATAAAAACAGATGGGAACAAATAAGGATAGTACCCAAATATATAGAAGTAAATCATTCTTAAACACCTTTTCTGGACCTTCTCCAACATTAGACAATATATTATTATAGCCTAGCAAGGGTTCCATATAACTGAAGCCAATTCTAAGATGCTGCGAACCAAAGAATCATACAGCAACCCAATAGTATTAGGCTCATGAAAATGTCTTGAATGTCTTAGCACGAAACCATTAACTTTAGAAGTTTTGTCGGTTATGTCATTGATATACTTGAAGACATTGCTCTTCCAACGTACATAGTTACCCGCGCCCTTGAGATGGATGCTCTAATAGACGGCGCCGAATAAATCATTCAACATACGATACAATACAATACTTAAACAATCACACATACGTTTCTTAATGTGCATCAAATAGTTCAATTTTCATTTCTAATAAATTCCCAAAATATCAACATTATACCTACTATTTTTGGGGAAATAAAATCAATAGAGCAAGTGGAGCATTTGCAATATCTGTTTATTCTATATATTTTATAACTACTGATTTCTTGGTTAAAACTGCTGCTCACATTTAACAATATTGTTTATCCTATTCAATCCATTATAACATTTTTTTGATTATAAAGGATTGTTGGAATATTCTATTTCATCTCTATCTACACCATTTTAACATTTCCCACAAAGGGGTAGGTAAGTCAGCAAAAACTAACAACATGTAATAAAATGGCGTCACCTACAAGCCACAAAGAAATAAAAAAATAGGATAAATATATTGAAACATAGTTTATAGCTTGAGTATATTGAGCGTCATTTATGCGAAGTTTTTCACAAAAACATACACATAAAGAGTATATTATATAGAAAAAATGTTCTCTAATCAACTTATAAGTTATGGCAGAAAATACAAATGGTTTAAGTTTTACTACTATTTAATAATTGAGTGATCTGGTTTCGATTCACAAAGTCATCGTCAAATTATACTATATGCCGTTTATTACTTATATATACTGAAAATATTAATCTTAATTATAACATCGACCTTAAAAATATGATTCAACATAATGCAACATTCAAATAGAGAAAAATTAGGATAACACGTTGTCTTAGAGTTGCATAATGTAGGTATGCAAGTATAAAATAGGATTATGTACACTGTAGTATTGGCTCAAACAGAAATATATATCTGTAAACCATAAAACTACATTTAAATAAAAATTGAATTTGTTTTACATTGCTGTAAGTAATTTAATGATCTACTAAGGTATAAACAACATATTGTCTTTTATACCTGGTATGGGTTGATATAGTGTACGTGTACATATTATAGTTCTATCTTAGACAGTTGAAAATTTGAAAAAAAAAACCTGAATGAATTTGTAGACGTAGATTGTATATTTTTTAAATATTTTTTCTTATGAATTTTGTATGTACATAGTTCGGAAAGTAAACAAACAAGTAGTGATTGGAAGCAAATATCTTATGTAAATAATACATTTTTATGTACATACATAGGTAGCAACATAACAAGTTGGTTGAATAATACTTTACATCATTGTCTAGAAATAAAACCTACCCATCCTTTTGTCCTGAAAAATGGATCATAGCACCAGAATTATGTTGTAATAAAATAAGATCATCTTTATATTATAAAAGTAAATATCTGTTTCTTATTTTTCAAAATGAATTACCATACGTTTGCCGGTTCTCATAAATAATGTAATAATATACGAACAGAAAGGATAACTTTATGCAAATAAAAAATTTAAAAGCAAAATGAAAAAAAAAATATCTAAGTAGGTATTCTCAAAGATATGTACCTACCGATATATTATTTAGAAATATCTAGGTACCTTGAATATACATATGTCTAAATATGTAATAAAGTGAGCAACATCATGTTACTAAATATTCTAGATGTAATCCCTTAGAAACTTCCCCAATATATACGCTCATGTTTGCTGAATGAACCGTGACATGCATAGTAGAATGGAAGTGTTGACGAGGAATGACAAATGAATTGAAGAACTTTCTGAATGCAAAACTATGTATATCTACATATATACATAAAGAGTTTGTATACTATATCTTTCATGTATATTGATTATAGATAACTTGAATTCAGCTATATAAAATACAAGTGCTGCCTTCCCTGAGTAATTAAATTACTTTTAGGTTTATATTTTTCATATCACCATCCTTCACATAATTGCTGTTATACCACTACGCCCGTGTTATTGATATATTTCAATGTCCTTGATGTCGCTCCGTTATTTTTTATTTGATTTATTGTCTTTGCCATAAGTCCAAAATTACTTTTTCGTCCATAAATGAAAAGTGTGAAAAATTTATGCAACGTTTTTTACATTTTGCTAAAAGGTGCAAATATTTTTTTTGAAGTAAAGCGATGTTTTCTCAAATATTTCATTCACTTTCGTTTCATAATCAGTCGGTTTGTAGTAGTTTTTACATGAATATGAAATATATTAAACAAAATTGTGCACGTAAATATTAAGCAATCCTGCATATGCATAAATGTATACATTTAATTAATAAAAATCATATTATAGTAGCTTTTATTGCCCAATATACTTCGGAGTTATGTATATATAAACAAATAAAAAACTGTGCATACTCACGAATTTCAACGTCATACTCTTATGATTCGTGTAAAAATATGGAGTAAAAGTGCTGAAAACCTTTTTTATTTTAAAAACTTCAAGATTGATACCACAAATGCCCATTAAAAAAAGAATGGACCGCTATATAGTGAAAAAAGTAGGTATCCAAAACTTAACTTTATTGAAAAAACTCGAAGTTGAACACCTCCTACGTTAGCTACTATGTGAAAGGAAGTTCTAAAAACATTTTCTCGTTGTAAAACTTTGCAGTTAGGAATCAATATTGAAAAAATGCAAAAGTGTAAATATCTTGGCAGCATGATTACTGATACTCTTGACCCAGATTTAGAAATAAAATGCCGAATATAAATGACTAAAGATGTATTCAATAAGATGACGTGGTGGTAAACATCCCTTTCACGTCAGAAGCTTTAAGCTAACTGTGAAAGGTGTATAAAGTTGTATTTGGGTTTATTATAGAAACTCAGTTACATCTTTTAAGTATTTAAAAAAAATAGATGTTTGAAATGTCCTTCAGAATCACTGTAAAAGTTAGAGTTGCTTCAGTTGAACACAAAGGGATATTAATGAGCAGTATAATTTATTTACTAACCTATTTTGAGTACATGCAAATATAAGTATTAGGCAGAAGTGCTGTTTGAAAAATATAATTCATTTGTGTTCGAGAATACCTTGTCAAAATTCGAAATAGATGTTCTTTCACGTTTTATTCTAAAAATATTTTCGCATTTCAAATTTAACATGAATAATGTTATACCAGCATAAAAGTTTACTGATAACTCAGAGTTTGGTAAAGGTTTCAGTAAAGCAGATTTTTAAGTTGTATGGAGTCATAATTTTAGTGTTGCAACGTATGAGGTGAAGGTTCTACTCCATTTCGTATCATATGCAAAAGCATATGCCAAGCCTTTGCTCAACTGTACAATGTCGTAGTTAAAAATAACAATAGATAATTATTAGAGTATTCCATATTAAAATTTACTTAGTTACCATTTGACTTTTTTTTTTGAAGGAAAGAATCCCGCAAATATTAAATTAAACTCTATTTTGACTTCCGTTAAATTTCTCTATGTTGAACATTCTGTAACTAACTTCACTTGTCCCCTGCCCCTGGCCTCGGTAGCACCCCGTCTGACGCTTTTGCGTTGGGCGGTGGCTGAACCGAAAAGAAATAACTTGTGTTAAAAGTGCTAAACAATAATTGAAACCTGTATCAAAATAAACTGTACATAGTGATAAGTGACTTGATTAATTTTAACTTAGAATTTGTTGTATAATATTAAGTGCTTGTGTAAAATGTAACTGTGTGTCTGTTTGTGTTGAACCGGACAGTAATAATTTGAACCATGAATAAATATTTTGTTATTTAACTTAACTTCTGTTTTCTTTTGATCTATGAAACCAAACTAAGAACTCTACAATTATCCCTGAACTGAGACTCAAGTTCTTCGACTGAATTAGCTGGACAATGTATAAAAAGGTGGACTGGAGTCAGAGAAAGTTTTGGAGGGAAGTATAATGGAAAGTAGTTGTGAATAATTTGAGAACTAGTAAATAAAAGTGTACGAATAATGCGTCTACATAAATGGCGCCCAACGTGGGGCTCGATTTGGTTTCATAGTGATAAATTTAGTGTAAAAATAGATACAATTAGTTTTGTTATGTGATAACCTAATTAAAATTTCGACGCATTGGAACATTCAAGATGGCCAACGCAATTGCGTTTTGCAACGTAATTTTCTCGAGCCACGCCCGAAGACACGGCTCAATTCTAAAACGACTCAACTCACACGGTCAACACGGAACACGCAACGTCATGTTTCGTCTCTCCAACAAAAGTTTAAAAATAACAACGGTTACGAAGAATAAGTGAAAGATAAATATCAATTCTAGTTTTAAACGTTTTATAATAATAATAAAATAATTAAATACAGTTTTTTGCAAATAAATAAGTACAATTGTACGTTTGGTACTCAAGTAAAACAATATTAAACAGTGCTAGATGATTTCAAGTTCCTTCGAACAATGACTTCAATGTCTGAATGAAACATAATTCAGACCAAATGTCCAAGAAGCGTTTCTCCAGTTGTTCTGCCTGTGAGGATACCCTGATACAGAGCCAAGCGGTGGATATTTTCAAGAGATGAATGAATGATGAGGCCATGTTCCAGCGTTTTTGATGACAGTAAGCAGTTCCACTACAGATGTGAATACAACAAATTAATATTCCGATAATTGTTCAACGTTCTTTTTGGTTACGTCATTGAAGGCTAGGTACCAAGGAAGGAAACATCTATTGCGCCTGGAGAATCGTAATGTATTGTTATAGTTCTTTTTCTTTTCTCATCAAGATCCAGTGTGCAATTTGCAGTCTTGCAAAGCAGTAATTGATTGTTGAAATGTCTCAAAATTGTACCAATGTTGTTGTGCCTGCCTAGCTATACATAATAATAAGTTTGTATGTGTGGTAGCTTCTGATGGGGAATTTCATTTTGATGATAAATTTTTGTTTTGATTTAATCTTAAAGGTAGATTTGTGTCCTTGGTTGTGAATATTAAATTCGTTAAAAGAATTTTGAAACAATAAGAGTTGTAATGTTGATTCTCTAGAGAACTTTTGAATGCAATATCATCTATGGTTTAATGCATAGTGAACTAGTGCTGGGATAAAATTATTAATACTTATATAGTGCTGGGACAAAGAGTTAAATTAATAATTAATTTTTTTTGTGGAAATAATTTTTTGAACTAAGTTGAAATAAAATAATGTTAACCTTTCACAACCTTTTACGAATTTGAAAATGTAAGTACACTTAACCCTTTGTGGACGTTAAGTAACAATTGAAAATAAATGTAAATTTTTGTTTTGTAGCAATTGAATTTTGAACTTGTTGGTTTAACTCTTAGTGAACACGATTGAAATTGTTAACCCTCTACGAACCGCAGTTGAATTTTTTTGAAGTCAGGTAATTGAAATACAACTGATTTTTTTTAATTTCAAAATGTCTGAATACTTAATTACGCCCATCCCTCGGGTGGAAAAATCAAACACAAAAACATTGAAGCATGCTTTATCCCAAAGAGGTGTAGAACCTGCGCAGTCACTTAATGATCTACGTGAACAATGTAAGGTATTTAATAACAAAATTTCAAATGTTCCTCAACTTTTAGAAAATACTACCTTGCTGCATGTTACCAATTCTAGTTGTGCTATCGCTGCTGAGGAAAGTGTCCCCAGTTGCGACCGTTCCGTTACTCATCCTCATGTAACACCTCGAGCTAGATCTACCTATGCTCCAATAAATGTAAACTTTTCGTCATGGCCTATCCCTGTATTTAACGGAAAAGGTGACTTAATCGAATTCTTTACTCGCCTTGAGGAGATTTGTCTTTCTCGTCGTTTTGATATAACTCTTTTACCTACTGTTTTGCCTGAATTTTTAAGTGAGAAGGCACTCACATTTTTCCGAGCTGCTCGTCTCAGTGCTTTGCAATGGGATGAAGTAAAAGCCACTTTCATTGATCGTTTTGATAGCGAGTCCATTACCTCTGAACGTCGTATGAGTATTTGGTGTTCAAAACAGTCTTCTTCTGAAACTGCCTCAGATTATATATCCCGTGTCACGATGATGAATCGCGGTCTTAAGTCTCCCATTCGGGAATCAGAACTTCTAAAAATAATTAAGAAAGGTCTTTGTACACATTTTGCTGCTCCTATAATTGGTGCTAACCCCATTACTTTAATTGATCTGGAGCGAGTTTGTACGAGTTTTGAACGTTTGTCACTTGCTACTCCATCTACTGCCACTCAGAGACATTATTAAAGTATAGCTTCAAATTTTCTCTACATTGCACTTGACTATGCAACAAGTTCGAAAGAGTTGTTTTTTTTTAATTTACAATTGATGTATTAGGTTAAGAAGTTTTAAATCACACTGACCCTGCTTGAGCTGTATGTACTGTAATGACGTCACTGTCAAATGACGTATTGAAATTTCATTGTTTGTGTTGATTAAAAACTTAGAAAATTTGAAAACTTGTAATAATATATAACTTGTCTTGTCGCCATGCCATGAAAATGTATGTACTGTAATGACGTCACTGTCAAAGGACGTATTGAAATTCCATTGTTTTGATTAAAGAGAAAAAGTAAAATAACTTAGAAATTGGAAAACCTGTAATAGTATATAATGAATCTTGTTACCATATCAGAATAATGTATGTAATCACTACAGCTCAGGTACGTGTAAACTTGTTAATTTTAAGTATGCCTCAGAGGATCTTCGCAATTCAGACTCTGAAGGAATTTTGTAAAAAAATTTAAAATATGAATTTCGTGGCGCTCAACCTTTTGTATTGTGAATTTCTCTCTTGTTTGTGCCTTTGGGTGAATGAGGTTGCCTTTCCATCTCTTAAGCTAGCCATTTCAACATGCAACTTATTCATTAAGATCTGAACTCCCCCACTGGCTCAGGCAAGGGACAATACTTGTTTAATTTTAAGTTAGGATGTTAAGAAAAACCGGATGCAATTTCGACCCTTCCTTATACGAAAGTATAATATTTAGTCGTTTTCTTTTGTAATTGGTTTCTTACCAATCTCCTACTTATGTGGTAACTGTTGTACGTCTTATGATAGATGAAGGATGGAAGGTATAAAAGTATGAAGTATGTCAGATTGAGCCATAAATGTTGAGGTATAAAAGTGTGTGAAAGGTTGTCACTAATTGGGATAGTAGATAATAATTGTAACAATTGTATTAAAGGGTCAAGGTTGCATCGGTAAAAGGAAAATTTTGTAATGTTTAGATTGTTTCAAATTGTCTGGTTCACCAAAATTTTAATGACAAGGTTCTCACTTGGTATGTGAACCTGTTGGTCATTTCGACATTATTACTGTATAGGCATGCGTACCCTATCAGTAATGTTCAAATGTCAAGAATGAATGTTACGGAGTCAGTTGGATGATTCGCACTCTTCCCTGTTCATCTCCGGAGTTATGCTGATTTAGAGGTGTGACTAATCGTCTCACCCTATAGAAAGTCAAGCATAACTCGAATTTAGTTAAGTTTTTTTTTTAAATTTGTATTTGCTCGTCTGGAACCTCTTGTGGTCGCCATTCGAAGCTAGCCCGACAAGCCATTGTCATTGTAAGAGATTGAGGACGCTCAAATGTTACGTACAGGTTCGCTTGGAAAAGCTCCGCGCGAAAGGTTGGACACCTGATATATGTCGTCAAGCCTGTGCAAGATGGGTCGAACACCCCATGGAAATAACATGTTTAATTCGATAGGGTATAGATTGCCGCCCTTAGAATAGAGGTAGATCAGGTATAATGGTAATGAGATTGGTAATTCAGGTATAATTGTTGCAAGATTGAAGGTCGGATTGACTACCCCCTTTTATTTTATTGTCAAACTATGTATTCTGAAATTACTTGGGTGTTGGGTTGTTGTTTGAGGGTTATATTGTTGAAATTGTGAAAATAATGTGTAATATTGTAATTGTTGTCTTGAGTTCGTAATGGTGTGCTTGGAGGAATGTCGAGGGTATTGTCTACGATTTCCGTATCTGCGACCTGCCCTGTCGGTACATCTTCTTGGTCCCATTATTGGCTCATGACGTGTACATTCCTGATGAGGATTGTAATAGAAGGTGAAATTAAGTACAAAAACTTTGTAAAAAAAAAAGTATTGATATATGTAACTCATGATTGATCATCATTAATTCCTGTAATGTCACTGTGCAACTGTAATTTTCCATTGATGTTTTGATAGTCTCTGTAACTGTAATTTCCACTTTGTAACGTAACAATGAGACTTTTCTTTTTTTTTAATTTTTTTCTTTGTGAAATGACTTGAGATGGAATGTCGTAGTTAAAAATAACAATAGATAATTATTAGAGTATTCCATATTAAAATTTACTTAGTTACCATTTGACTTTTTTTTTTGAAGGAAAGAATCCCGCAAATATTAAATTAAACTCTATTTTGACTTCCGTTAAATTTCTCTATGTTGAACATTCTGTAACTAACTTCACTTGTCCCCTGCCCCTGGCCTCGGTAGCACCCCGTCTGACGCTTTTGCGTTGGGCGGTGGCTGAACCGAAAAGAAATAACTTGTGTTAAAAGTGCTAAACAATAATTGAAACCTGTATCAAAATAAACTGTACATAGTGATAAGTGACTTGATTAATTTTAACTTAGAATTTGTTGTATAATATTAAGTGCTTGTGTAAAATGTAACTGTGTGTCTGTTTGTGTTGAACCGGACAGTAATAATTTGAACCATGAATAAATATTTTGTTATTTAACTTAACTTCTGTTTTCTTTTGATCTATGAAACCAAACTAAGAACTCTACAATTATCCCTGAACTGAGACTCAAGTTCTTCGACTGAATTAGCTGGACAATGTATAAAAAGGTGGACTGGAGTCAGAGAAAGTTTTGGAGGGAAGTATAATGGAAAGTAGTTGTGAATAATTTGAGAACTAGTAAATAAAAGTGTACGAATAATGCGTCTACAACGCATTGAAATGGATTAAAGCATTCACCTCATATTATCTCCTGCGTAAAATCTTATGATCTTTCATTTATAGAATGCATGTTGTTATATTCCACAAGATATAAAGAATACTAGGAATGCACCATCCTGGCACATCCAAAAAGTGGGGTAGCCCGCTGATTAGCTGCATGCAATAATAATTTTAGTTGTCCTCTCTGTGACAGCAAAAAATAAAGAGAGTCAGGATAGGTGGCGAATCTCATCGTTAAATTTAAGATGTAAATTATTTTAATTTTCTCGACTGCACCACCTGCCTTTTACAGTACACTCGAAAACTGGCGAAGAGTGTGACCATCTTTCTGGGTGCTCCACGGAACAGAACTTTAAAAGAATATACATGAAATAATATTGGCATTTGATCATTTCTCCCGTAATGAATGTTCCTTTACTGAAAGAAAATCCAATTCTAATCGGGAAGTAGACCTATTTCCCGATATAATATCAGATCATAAATATTTTGTCCATCTGCAATACACGGATAAATTTACGGATATTGAGTTATATGAGGGGTGAGTAATTGGATTTATCCGCTTAGAGATTACCTCTTCATTTTGTAGGTATACGGTATTATAGAGATGCTATAAAACTGATTCATGCATTTGATCACCTAGATTCCTTGCGCAACCATTGTATTAATTCTGCACACCGTATAAAAGGTTGATAATAATTCTAACGGTTGGACAAGTGACTGGCGACTATCCCTCTCTTATCGCTAAATAATAATATGTAGGAAACTAATAGATAACGAACTGAAACATTCATTTTCCTGTCCCACAATTTATAATTATCTGGTAGATTAAATGCATTTTGCATAGAAGTTTATACGTATATATTAATGTAGGTAAAAGTAATAAAATATTCAACTTATTTAAAATAATGTAATACTTTATAACATTAACTAACAATTTGATAAAAATATATAAGATATCGTAATCTAGCGATAAACTTCCCTTCGTGCATTGAATAGCATAGATTTTTTTTTCAATATTTTGTAATGTATAAACCGATATCACTTTGTAACTTTTAATTGATTTTCCAGTTTCAATAAGTCCATTTAATATTAAGAGGATAACGTATACCTAACATTAATTATGCCGATAAGACTTTTCTTGGTTATTAAAAGCTAAAGTAAAACATGATTACTAAGAGTTTGTAAGAGAATTTAATGAAAAGTATTAATAAAATACTTAAAGGTTATTCTGAAAACTTTTTAAAAGCCTGCTTTGCACAAAGTTTCCGTTTTATATATGATAAAACTTATACGATCAATTTTGATTTTTTTTATTGTTGAACTTAAGACCGCACGTAACATATTTGTCATACAATTTTATTAAATACATACTCTAGTGGGATGAGACAAGTAATATTTTGGGTTTAAAGAGGGCTTGGACTTGAGCGTAGAAATTTAAATCTCGTATAAAATTATCTTACACGGAGGTTCGTCAAACTTAACAAAAAAGTAACAACAAATACCTATTGCGCACTTTAATATTGTTTAGTTATGCAATACAGATATCGCCTTTCAATATGTTTTTTATTTTTTCATTAAATTTCACAGACAAAATTTTTGATCATATCTTGTTTTAAAAGAAATTCTCTGAATTTTTGAAATTATATTGTGAATTCATATTATAATAATTAGTAAATGTGGTATACTCGTATGATTAATAAACACACTTCTGATTCACTTACTAAACCACAAATATCAAGATGATTCCATTTAATCTTATCATCTCTATTCGCACTACCGTATCTAAGTAAATGTCTTAGTAAATGTCGGTCTTGAGGATATTGAAGCTTAAAAGTAAATATCTTTTAAAGTAATTTACAGAAGTATTAAGTACGAAACTCTTATTAAATATTCCAAACCTTTCATAATATAATTAAACAACCCATTTAAAGTAACCAAAGCAGAGTTTGATATACTTCTATTTCATACGTTCTACAACAATTCAGACATACTCGTTCATATAATAATGTTTACCACGGCCACATTGACTGCATTATATGTTACGGATGAAGTTTAGTTAATGTATTAGCACAGTCTATGTATTTGTTGACGTAGTTTATTTAGACTTCTATTCGTATCGTACTCTAATCGTTGATTGATTAATAATGTCCATAGTATATCACCGAATTTTTATTAGCTGCGTTGGAGCTTATCATTAATTGCTATGTAATAATTATAATGGTCTATTGGGAAATATTCTGTTTACATTATGAATAACGCTATAAATTATGATTAAAAAACGTTGAAGAAATTTAACCCTTGCTAACAAAATAATCCGCGGTAATAAATTATTGTAATTTGTAGTAGATATTTTAATTTTAGATTTTACTACTTATTCTAACCACGAGATTAACAAAAACTTATAACTTCAGATTTGTAGGACACAAATTCTTAGAATACTTTGAATAAATTAGAAAAATGTTATCAAGTTATTTTTTCCTTTAATCTTTTTGCCTCGAAGAGGAACGTTAAGGACAAATAATTATGTATGTTGTGGTATAAATGTTAAATTAATATAATCATTTATTTAAAAACTATGTTCTAAAATATATTTTTTTAATAATTTATTATATTAATGCTATCCTTCTTAATATTGCAATCTAAACCTTTTTTGTAGATCTGAGCCCGTAGACAAACCGTACTTAGCGATCGACTACTGGCGAACTTTTTGACAATCTACCTACCTTCTGTACCGTATAACTATGCGTTATTGTTGCAATTCGTCGAATTGTCGAAAATTCGTTTGTAGTCGATCGCCAAGTGCGTGTTTGTCTAGGGGCTCTGATACTACTACTACTATACCATCACGGTATCTCCATAAAGTGGGTTATCCAGTAGACTTGCCTCATACAACAAACATGCTAGCCGTCTTCTCAGAACCAAATATAAAATAATCACGACCTGAATACAAATAACCTAAAAAAAACTGTAAATATTATGTCATCATCCTGAAATAGAAATGATTTTGTAGAGATATCCTTTTCACTCATATTTGAAACAAGAAGAAGGAAAACGCTCCCATAGAGACGTGTCCCAGATTGATTATGAATGACTTTAGTATTTGAAATATTACTAAGTTTATTCTTTTCTTCATTTTCAATTGCTTTTGATACCAAAATGTGAAGGGTATAGAAATATATACACAATTTAAGTTAACGATGAATAAACACGAGAAGTGAATGTAATGAAAGAAAGAATTCCACATGTCAATTCCAGATCAAACTGATCATTGTTTAATTTCATCATTTTCATAATAAATTTATTGGATATAAACAAAATCACATTAGGTTTATTGATTTATCTAAACAAACGTATTCGATGCTTCTTTCAATGCAAGAACACTGCTTGCATTATATGTAAATATTGTTCTGTAAATAAAACTTTTTATTATTATTACAATCACGTGATTTACCACAAGCAAGTCAGCCATGTCGTTCATGTTATAAAAAATAGCCATTTAGGATGGGTGGTACAACTCACTGCGAAATCGAAATTGTTAAATGTCTTGTTTGATATGAAATAGATTTAATTTTAATTTAATATATGTCTAACGGTAAGCTTGAAATAATTTTAAATTATGACATGAAAATGTATAAATTTTCCTTTAATCAGAAAGAAATTTAAAGTTATATGAGTACTTATAATTTCATGAACGCTATTTTAAATTTGCTTGGGCTAAATTACATCCTGTTTAAAAACAGCCGCCCGGTTTTTGTGTGAGTTTTATTTGCAATGGGGAGATTATATTTTACATAAGTATGTTCAAACGAGTAACATTATTCAGCAAAAAGTGTGGAATCAGATAAAGGTGAATTTGTACAAGAGTGGAAATGTTGTTTATATAGGTAAATGTAGCAAAAAGAGATGAAACGGTTTCGTATGAACAAGTTGTTTAACTATCTTCATTTAATAGGTACATATATAATGTTAAGTTTACGTATAGATATGTTGACGTTTAATTTGTAGGTTTTATAATTTAACTAACTTCAGAAAATAAGTTATGAATAAAAATGTTATTCTTGTTTCCCAATCTGAAGTTTGGAAATGCCCAATTTAAAAGCAAAGTCTCAGTTACTCAAAAAAATTAAAAATACCTATATTGTTATGATTTTAATAAAATAAATGTGGTAAATTATTATTAATATTCTATTGTTCGTGTGTTTGTGCATTTGAATCGTGAAAACACATATTTAATGTATTTAAAATGTTTAAAATAACAACAGTTTATTTTTCGCACTTATAATTATAGATCCGTGAGCTTTTGTCAAGATAGCTTAATATTACAAAAATAATTCTCTTCAAAATAACTTGATATAATCATGAGAATTTTTTTGAAAATGTCAATCTATCTTGAAAGCGTTCGAGAATAATATAATGACTTTTGTTAAAAATAAATATTGGGTATTTGTTAAAATGTACAGATTAATATTCGTGTAAAAAAGGACCATTCAGCACTTATGTACTACTATTTTTTTTTGAATTGTTAGATAACAATATGAATAGGAACAACTTCCATACAAATTTTCACTTTAAGTGGTAAAATAATAAGATGGGATCCGCTTTCCAGTTCTTGAATGTATAATTTATTTATATTCTTCAAAAAGACGTACATATTATAAAGCGTATCTTTCCAACTGTCCCCAATTTCTTATTGCTTTTGGGAATTCAGCGAATTTAAACAACCTGATTACATTTTGTGGGCTTATCTGATACCTTAGAAATGTCCAATTCATGGTATGAAATTTCATCGCCCGCATAAACCCTTAATAATATTAGTAGGCATGTTTACGCCACGTTATTTGTAAGAAATATATTTTGAACTTTGTCTTCAAGACATTCGCTCTACAATTTATTAAATTTTACTGCTATTCAGCATTGTCACGGGTGATATCTGATGATTATATTGTTCGAATTGTTATTTATTAAGGTAGGGTGGTTTATCAATTTTAATAACTTGTAAACATCGAGATAATATCTATCCCTCTCTACGACGAATTTATTGTTGCATAGGTAATCAGGATGAAACGGTAAACTAATACTCCTACCAACCACCCCGCCTCCATTTCTACCATTTCCCCTCCCACTACCTGTACCCTTCTCACCACATGAACTCACATTTTTTTTTTATTTCAGTTTTCCTGAAGATGCCTACAAGTATATGCGAAAACGTTCGGTATCTAGCCTAACAAAGTGGAGATTAAACAGTGCTCAATAATATATTTTTATATTTTATTTAATAAAACTAATCCAATACATTTCTTTCCGTTCAATCACATTCATATAACTCAATAAATTCACACAACACTCGTTTTACATCTACTCACTCTCCTATTATCCTCATTTTTCACTCAATCACACAACGTTTTACAACTTGTCTTAACTTTTTAACTCGCAGTCTATTCACAACTCTTGTATCTATCGGGACCGCTCATTTTTTGTTTAATGTTTTCAACATAATTTTTAATGATTATAATTTTTATTTGACAAATATAATACAGTTGTTTAATTACAAAAATAATAATATTATATATAATTTTTTTGTAATACTTATTCTACAGTCATTCCTGAATACCTCCACAGTAAATCAAAGCTTTTGTGAATGGAGGGATTCGCATTTACAGTATGTTACAATTTATGTAACCTAATTTATATTTACTACTAATACTAACAAGTGTTCCATTGAACACTCAGCAATGAATTGATTTGCTGAGTGAGATTTTTTTCAATTTTTTAAGTGTCCTGTAAAAGGCAGGAGCTCGAATACATAAAAACGTTTTACATCTTAAATTCAGCGATGAAGTTTACGAACCGTTATGAATTTAATTATTTTTTTGTTGGTGCGGAGAGAAAAGCTTGCATGCTTATAACATGTAGCTGATCTGCTGGCTATCCCACCTGAGGGATATGGCGTGATGGTATATTCGTTGATACTAATATTAACATTTTACTTAGTACAAAACGTTGAGAATACTTTGATGAAAATAAATAAAAGTTCTATAAATGTACTCAGACATGAAGTTGGCTAATTAAAACAATGTAAACAAAAGCGTTTTAAGTTTTATATTAAGTCTAGGTACGAGTACCTACGCTTCATTATTAATCATGATTGTGCAATAGGTACCTAAGTATGTATATCTTTTAAATACTTCTTATTTGATTAAAGCTCAATCATAATTACATACAGAATGGAGAGTTTTACAATTTTAGTTTTTAGGTAACTTATTATGATATCATATTAATTCATTCTTTCCATAGGTTTCATATCATAAATTACGTACATATATAGACAATACGTAATCGTAATGAAAACATAATCGTGTAGAAAGAAGTATTAATATCAAAAATATTTTCGAGGCATATTGTGTCACATCTAACGTTAGCCACACATACATTATATGAACCTTGATATAAATTAATCCGAAATGGAATCATCAAATAAGAATGTCTTTAAAAAGAATGATTGAAATTATGGTAGGCAAATATAGAAAAGGAAGGTTTTTGAAATGATGTCACTTTATAAGTGAGAGGTAAACATTTATCATATCGTTTAAATTTCCAGGGAATAATTTTCTTCGCCAAAATTCAGTAGTTCGCTGTTTCAAACATCAAAGGTGTGTTTTTATCCTGTGGAATTAATCACGATTGATCCCGTGGAGCACCCGGTAAAGAATTGGTCTCCCACTCTTCTGCGTAAGTTTTCGAGTGTCCTGTAAAAGGCAGGTGTTCGAAAAAAATAAGACATTTTACATCTTAAATTCAGCGATGAGGCTTGCCACCCATCCTGAATGTCTTGATTTTATATTGGCACGAAGAGGACAGTTTGCATGTTTCTTACATGCAGCTGATCTGCTGGCTACCCCACTTGTGGGATATGCCGTGATGGTATAGTAGTAGTAGTAATAGTAATTAATCACTGATTTTCTCAATTTGTCAGGTAAATTAATTAAACTATGATTTTGTTAGAATATAACAACAATTTATTAACCATAAAATAAAGGTTTAAGGAGTTGACTTAAGGCTCATTTCAAACTGATTCATTCTTATAAGACTTTTAATTGCCACATTAAAGCCTTTTAAGTAGGTAGTTATTATCTCATTAATCCAATCCTGCAAAGTAACTAGTTAAGAACATTAATTATTTTTTACCTATTACAAAGTATCCATTACAAGAACTTAATTAAATTTGTGATTTCTACGTCTAGTGATGTTAACGTGATAAATGTAGGTATGTGTTTAAAACTATTTTGCATGGAGGATAAAAAGTCATCGGCCTTATTTATATGTTATTAAACAAGTAAAAGTATTTGTATACCAAGGTATATGTACATAATTTGATTAGTACACATAGATATATGGAGTTTGTATTTTTTTTATAAATATTTTACTTCTGAAATAGCAAGGTAATCAGATTTTTCAAGTTAAGTATGTACGCATATACCTAGTTCTTTTATCACTTAACAATTGTTTGTTGGAATACGCTCATTCCACCGGCTTATTTTTGTAAATCTAGTTGAATGAATATGCTTTATATAATTTTGTAAAAAAAGAACTTTGAAAGCTCGTTTTTTTTTTTAAAAAAAAGAAGATTTATGTGTTCTTTTTCTTTTCATTTGGTTACTTTATGTTGTATTTTAGTTCTATTATGACTGTTGATATGTAGGGGTGTAGGTAGGTAGGTACCTATATATGTATACATGTGTTTTTTGTTGTTAATTTTAGTTACCGGGTTAGTTGGAAGACATCGCATTTTAGCGATAAACTCGCCCTCTGTACATTGAATTGTATAACTGTTATTTTTATGACACTATTTTATTATGTAATATTGTTACCATTTGAAGTGAAGAATAAAATAAATAAATATCTAAGTTTTTGTTATAAACCCAAATACAACCTTATGCACCTTTCACAGTAAGCTATTTGATAAATTCGACAAACAAGTCGATTTTTTATTTCAAACATATCATAAAATGCAACAAAATATTCCAATTCACTGATACTGAGAGTTAATTAACAATTTTCTTCGTTTCACCGTCCACTATTCAAATCATTTGTTATTGGAAGATGCCGATTTCATGCATTTTATTTTGTATTCAAAACATTGAAATATGAATCTGTATTTGAGAAACAAATACTGAAATTGATCACATGAAGAAAATCATTTTTCAAATATCTACTGGAATTTGTTTGTGGTAATTTCTGAACTCGAGTACAAAAATACTTACGAAGTTCTACAAGATATTTGAAGATTCTTTAAATTACGTGCTACAGAAACTTAAATTCAAAGAACTGTTTGCAGAATCTTTGATGTATTACAAATATAATAACCCTTAATTTTAATAAAATTGTGGTTAGATGGAAGAAATCACTATATAGTGATAATCTCGCCACTGCACATCATCACATTTTTTCTTGTGTATATTGCTTTTATTCGTTATATGAATGATGATTGTGCAAGAAGAATAAAATAAAAATAAATAAATATATAAAATTATATTTATTTTATGAGAATAAATAAAGCTTTACATCTATCTCATAAGTAATTGCTGAATCATAAATTATATAATTTATACAACTGCATTTCCTATAGATATTATCATTATTGATTCCGTAATATCTATCTTGAATACGGTTGGAGATCATTGAAAATATTTTATAGTCGAAGAAACAATGTTTTCATGCATGATCAAATTGAAAATGATACGATTTTATATGCAGTGAGTAGATATATATTCGATGATACTAGATACGTATTATTATTATTATTAGGGCAAGAAGAGAGGTTCATTCGATGAAGCGAAGCGTGAAACTTCGGTAGGGCACGGAACAGAACTCGGTTGCTTGAGGGAAGCCAATATTATTGATGAGATGCACTTACATCATAATATTTCATATTTAGGGTTCAACGAATTTGACATACATCCATAAAATTATGTACACAAATCTTCTTATTTAGGGCGGAGCTGAAATATTATATTTCAAAGTACCCACCTTCAAAAATCGCTTGTTACGGGTGGATTGCCGGTAATAAAAAAAAAGTACCCACCTAAAATACATAATTATATGTACGCGAAGACTGTATTTTTGCACTTACGTAATTAAATGTGAAATGTATCACTAAAGGTATGATTAAATCTGAATGAATACATCACATGAAGCATAGAAAGAGAGTATTAGATGTTCCAGCGCTAATACCTTATCGTGATAATAATAATGAAAAATCTTTATTGCACAAAAATAGTATACAAAGAAAAAAACATGATATCATAACTATTGAACACATAATTTTGTGCAATGGGTGAGTTTATCATCCAACTAATCATAAATTTAAATCCAATAAAATCTGTGCTTTATAACATAACATAACACGTGTAGACAATTCACACAGACCGAGCTAGTCCCAAACTAAGATATGAATCTTGTATTATGGGTACTAACACGGCGATACACATATACAATGCACTAAACACATATACATGTAACACCCAGACCCAGTTATGGTTTACAATATTCTTAATATATATATAATCGTATGGCATGTCAGGCGCTATTATATTATATTTATTATATTTAATTTATTATATTCTTAATAAATTGGCACCTCAGTCACAGCTTTTTTTACCGCATTAAACAAGTAGTAGAGCTAACAATGACTTTTTCTATGAGAGGGCTTTTTAGCGACGTGAGACTCATTCTCTGGAATTGATCAGCCATTACCTTAAAGAGGAAACTGAAAAAACTTCGCACTTTTAATAAAACTCACTATATATTTGAGATGGATACTCCATCAAACATCACCGTATAAAAAATACCATCATCATTATCTGTTTATTAATTGAAACGTTTTCGGATATGATGGCCTAATTAAAGTTGTTCGGAAACAGATAGCAGAGTCTTAGAATTTCAATTAAAAGATCCTGACTTAGATTACGTATCTACTCAGTTTTATGACACAAGTATATTGCTAAGTTTGAGGGTATTCGATATTTGTTTGTACTTCAAATTCAGATTAATCTTTGATTGAAAAATACATCCAAAGCATTTAATAAGTTTTAAACAATGAAGCAATAGTTTTATTTCAAAATCTTATATTTAAATAGTAAAAAGAGAGTTAAATTTAAATTTCGTGTATAAAGGCCAACTGAAAATTTGTACATACTTTTTTCAAACCGATTTGCGTTTGGTATCCAGAATGAGAACTGTGGACTTAATCGCATTATGGACCTCACGGGATAAAGCGATGATGTAGGCAAATACATTATAAGATACCTACAATACAATTTGAATCAACCCTAGCTTAGGTTCATATTATTAATATTCAACTCCAACCCATTTTCAAACAACTCTGAGGAACCGTTTTTACTATTAAAGCTTTATATTACTAATAATTCAGGTACCTTACCAATACCTGGTACAGTAAAATAATTGTTATTCTCCTTATACAAAGTAGAAACGTAATATTGGATACAACAGAATGTAGCACAACGGTTCACACATAAATTACTAAAAATAACCAGATGTTAAGGTGAATATTTTATTTACGAACATTTCTACGGCGCGATATTGTTATTGCGCATAATATGAAATTGTACTTTGGTTCTTTCATGTATTGGGTTTCGGTTGCCTGATGGTAAAACCTCAGAGTTTTAATCATGAAGTACCGAGTTTGACTGCAACCGCTGTCGATCTACTCAGTTGTGGATACAGATGGGGAGCGCGCACCCCCCCCCCCCTTTTCGGGGCCTATTGACTATGTCTTGTATATGGGTCTTTTTTCTTTTTTTGTATTCATGTACATAGTTACTTTCGTAGTGTGTCAATATGAAAGGAAAAAGTAAGGCAAACTTCACTGGCTTATAATTTGTAAAATGTTTTGTTATATTTTAATGTATGTTTTATAGCTGTCTGTTTGTTTGAAGAAATAAAATAAAATAAAATAAATTAAAATGGGTATAATCAGTTTAAATAAAATGGCACTGTCTTGTAAATGTGTATAATTTTTGCGTCCCCCCCCTTGATTTTTTTTGTGAATCCGTCACTGGAACTACTCCATCTTAACAATACAAACATAGTGCTTGCTATGAGGATGTTTGGAGTGTTTTTAAGATTGTTTCTAACCCAGAATCATCTTTAAAAAAATCACTTTAATAAAAGAAGGCCTATCAGAAAATTCTAATTAAAATAATAAAAATCCTAATCAGTAAAAAACAAGGCCTATCTTAAATATTGTTCTGCATTGCTTACGAGAAAAGTGGCATAAAATATCTTCGGAAATAAGAATCATAAGTGGTGATATTTATTAGCGTCTTTCTTAATAATAATGATGAGAAAATAAGAAATAATCAATTTCAGAATTGTAACTTTGAAACATCATTTCGTAAACTTTTTGTTTGATATCGTTGATCAAAAATAAACTAGAGAATTTTATAATGAAAATATATTTTTCAAAGTAGGTATCTCCAAAAGTTAATAAATGAAAAAGATATTATAATAGTGAAATCACATATATAACCTAAGTTTTAAATCAATATAAAAGAATAATATAAATATTCTGAAGAATAAAAAAATATATATATACCTATTGTAAGTTATTTTGTTATTAATGGGTTATATTCGTATGGTTGTTATTTTAGATTCTTAGATTCATATTTGTTTATGATTGTTATATGTTGTTCACTGTCCAGCAATTAGGTTTCACAACTGTCAAGCTGGCAGTGGTATATTTTATTCAAATAAAATAAAATAAAATATGAATTCGTTTGCATGAAATTATAAAAAAAGGCGGGCTGAACAGTCTTAAACAACAAAGTTTTGTTTATTATTATTATAAAACCGACAACGTTTTATATCAGTATATTGTGATGCTGCCATATTACATAGGTTATTAACTTTTCTAATGTAGCAAAAAAATATAATGCTAGGCATTATATGTATATACAATAATAGGCTGACGGACGTCGATATATTTGTATTACCTCTGAATACTTACAAGAGACAGGTATTCAAAAAACTTACTTCCACACTTGTAAATGAATCAGCAGGTACGCAGTAATCTCCCTTCCCCCCCTTTTTATCCTTTCCCCTTTATTTTTTTTTTGTTTTTATTATTATTATTGATTTGTGTTTTTGTGCTAGTGTGATGATTGAGTGAGCGAGCGAGACTGTGTATATGTTGAGATGACCGTAATGTTAAGTACCTATGTTTTTTAAATTAATTGTGGCGCATGGTATTGGATGATAGCTGATCTCTGAAAGATTAACCTTTTTTCTAACTTTATATATGTAGTTATTGTCTGTTTTGTGCATTTATAAAATAAAAATAAAATAATGTTTAAATATTTTTTCATAAGAAAGAAACAAAGATACACGTGTTTTGTAATAAAAAAGATATACCTACCTTTTAAATATACATATACAGATCAGTGGCGTGGCTTCCATACAACCCTAAAAGATGGGTTTTACCAGAGATTTGAAGCTTAAAGAAATATGAAAGAAAACGTTAGTAATATCAAATTTCGCGCGTCAACTTTAACAAATGTGCAGCACAACAAAACAAGGAGGTCGTTTATGGTGCAAAACAACGCACAACGACGAGCAATCTTGGTGTGACCTGAAATTGTAATGAGTCTTGAATTATGTAGAAAAATAGAATATAATTTTAAATATTAATTGTTTGGTTATTAATTTTATAATTCAATTAAGTTTTCATATTGAAGAAACATTTATTATCATTGAGTTAAATACAATACCTACTCTTTATACACTTTTGTGTACTGTGTAATTTTATTTATATTGAGGGTGGGCTTACACAATATGGAAACTCTAGACACACCGCTGCAGTAGAGTATAGCAAAGGTATACATAATATTGTTATATTTGATACGGTAGCCTGAAAGAACAACATATACCTAAGTATATTATCGCATTAAACATGTATATTTTTCCAAGATTCTCCTAAAAGAATTCTAGTTAAATTCGAAGGTGTTTCATCAATATTTTTTCATACGTTGCTTTGAAACTACATTTTGTTTTTATTTTTCTTCTTATATACACATTTTAAATATGCAAAAAAGACAACACAGGTGTCTATGGTGTCTATGTCTACAGTTAATACTAATGATCATAGTGTGTTGTATGCATGCACAAGCTCTCGTTCTTTCACTTAAGTATTGACCGTCATCAGTTCTTGGATTGATGACCATTACACAACAAAATGAAGTCAAGTTTTATATTATTTTTTGTGTGTTGTTATTATAATATAACCATTTAGTTGAAATGGAAATATTGTCTTCATGTTACATCCATACTTTATATTTATTCAATAACTTTCTGCTACTTATTAATTAATTATTGACGACGAGCCTACTCAGCATGAAAATTATTGACACGCCACTGGTACGCATTATGTAACTAACAGAAAATGCCACTACACTTACATTCAATTGTTTCATTTTACATTTAAAATATAAACAAATATTGGAACTGAACATTCACAAGAATACATGATCTCGATCAGTGGCGTGCTAGTCATACATGCAAAAAACACCGCATGCCGGAAAGAAAAGAAGCAAAAACATAGATTGTTGCAAACTTCATTTCAATTAAAAGCATATAAAGCAATTTCTCCTTTCAAGTACACTAAAATAGATTTGAATTTCCCGCCCGGCGTACCTACCTGTTTAAAACTTCAATTAAATATTTAACACAAAGAAATTTTGATGACCCCTCAGGCTATTTTTATATTTTTCCCCCTTGTTGCACTTGATGCAGCATTTGTTTTCTCTACCACGCTTATCAAAAGAATAGTTAGTGATATTTACACCCATACTTGTATAACTAAATGTGGTGGTACAAATTTTATACTCTGCGAAATGCGTCGTATTCTTCTATAATTTATATGCATTACTTACTTACTTATGCAGCTATTCCTGTCCACTGCTGAACATAAGCCTCCCCCATATGTCTCCAGGCATCTCTGTCCTGGACTGTCTGCAACCAGTCACCAGCGATTCTTCTAATGTCGTCTGACCAACGTGTTGGAGCATGTATGCATTAACATGCATGTATGGTAACGTGTATGCATTATTTTGATATAATGGAGTTTTACAAAATCAACGTCGACTCAATCAATAGTGTATGCATTAGTGTAGATATAATATGTTCTTGTAGAAAACAATGTTAAGTATATTTTACGATGTACGCGTCTTCGGTCTTGATATTTTATAATGAATTGAAGCTCTTATCCAATATCAATATAATGGTAATATTGGGATATTCAGAAAAATGCCGCAAATTTTGATCAAAAATTATTTAACTTGTAGCATTATTTAGTAAATAGATGCACAGTGTCTGGGCAACAATTACAAGATTGCGTGCCCAACATAAAAAGCATAGCCCTGCCGCTGATTCTAATAGATAAGTCTATAGATGTACGAGTGAAAAAGTAGTAAAACATGAGTAAATATATTTTACTGTTAATATTGACAATATATTTTTAGTGTATTTTTTTTTAAAGATATATCTGGGTTTTGTTATAAACCCAAATACAACCTTATACACCTTTCACACTAAGCTAAAAGCTTGTGCTATGAAAGGGGAGTTTGCCGGCACCTGGTTTCGAACCACGGACCCCTTGTTCTGGAGGCCGTGACTCTACCTCCAGGCTACCGACGAACTCGCATATTATTCATCTTTGTTCCAGTACTGATCTAAACTGCGTCTTTTTTAGATAAAAGTAAAAACACTGGGGCCTCTTTTCTGTAATACGAGTCCATTCCATCCATTTATTGTTTAACGATCCTCAAAGCACTTCTGAACAAATTATTAATTATCTTTTCCTGTGTTATTCTTGACGCACTTACGTCGTTATTACAGAAAGAGTGGGCTATTGAGAAAGAGGGTTGATCGGGGTCGTCACGTCAATAACAAGAAGGGCCCTTTTTGGCAATTGAGATACTTATCATTGGATATTATTTTAACTTGATCCACTAAAGAACATCGTTCTCCCTAAACCAAGTTGCTGGAAGTACATCAGCTTGAGTACAGATCAGAAAACTGCGGGGTTAACTCAACTTTTTTGAACAAATAATAAATAATTAAGTTTACGTATAATGTAAATTTACGAGTACCTATATACGATACATTGTCGTGTGCGCATGTTGTACGTACGTCGTTTTCTTTTATATGCATTTTCCGTGTCTCATCAATTTTACGGAATGTATTAATGTGCTTTGTCATCAATCTTCTTACAAACGAATGAATAAGTAATAGGTAATCAATGAGGTCTAATTTCAAACTTTATCTGACGAACGAAGTTTTAAATAAGGGCAGGTGAGTATCATCAATTCGCGTATAAATAATTTAATCAGTTTGTATAAACCTATATTATTTTGCTTGGTAAATTCACTGACGGTCTTTTCTTTGAAGAATATTAGAAAATAAAGTAATTTGATTATTATACGAAACCCACCTACTAGTTTTCGAAAGATCAGGGATATTTGGTTATTAAACTAACTTAAGGGGCCCCTTTAGCAAAAACGATAAAACATCCAATTTTCAACAAGTTTGGTACACAAACTCTCAAAACTTGTTAACCACCTCGAACATTTTAATTTGATAAAATATGACAAAAAATATTTATTACCAATATCAAACTTTAACGTTAAAAAAAACTCGATTTTAGCTTCATAGTATTCGTTTATAAAAAAGCATATTTGTAAAAATCGAATTCGAGGGTGTGTTTGGTACATAAATGCACGAGAATCCTACAAATTTCCATATATTTATTTTAATATTGAGAATATTTAGATAGTTATTACAATTATAGAACAAAAAAAATATTATTTTTTTTGTTTTTTTCATGGATATTGACCGACTTAAAAAATATTTTTTTATAAAATTTCTCATATTTTGAAACCAAAAATCACCACATGAACTCAATTTTTTGTATACTAAAAAAAGTTTGCTAAAATCTATAGTATTTATATGCTTGATAGGATGAATAAAAAATATATATATTTTACAAATAATTTATATTTTGATATAACAAAGAGTACGTACCTAAATAAATCTCGTCAGCCTGCGATTTATTTATTTTTTTAGTAAAAAACTAATTTTGGTAATAAATATTTTTTTTTTATTTTATCAAATCAATATGTTCGCAAGGGTCAACAAGTTTTGGCAGTTTTTCTATCAAATTTGTTGAAAATAGAAAATTTTACCGTTTTTGTTAAACGGGGCCCTTAACTACTACTACTATGCCATCACGACACACCCCACAAGTAGAGTAGTCAGCAGACCA
Organism: Athripsodes cinereus; assembly: GCA_947579605.1. Lineage (NCBI taxonomy): Eukaryota > Metazoa > Arthropoda > Insecta > Trichoptera > Leptoceridae > Athripsodes > Athripsodes cinereus. The sequence continues at coordinate 13,640,460 of OX388329.1, forward strand.
GCTGCATACAATAAATATGCAAGCTGTCCTCTCTGTGGCAATATAAAATCAAGACATTCGGAATGGGTGGCAAACCTCAGCGCTGAAATTAAGATGTAAAATGCCTTAATTTTATCGAAAACCTGCCTTTTACGGGACACTCGAAAACTTACGAAGAAGAGTGGCAGGTCAATCCTTTACCGGGTGTTCCTCGGAAAACTTACTTAAACTTACTAAATTGTTTTTTAATAATAATATAAACCACAAAGTTTCCTTATAAATTTTGTATGTGTATTTTATATTTCTACATATATACATATTATTTACAATCAATCAATAAAGACAATTACAAAAATAAAGATAATATTTAAAAAAAAATTGATATGTATCAATATTTATTGTAAATGAAATTCGAACTTTTTTAATATTTTCAAGTAAATTTCCAAAATTAGACCGGATTAACAAATCAATAAAATTCAGTGGTATTGTGAATTTAAATGCTTTTCACAATCTCATTGGATCTAAAAGCTCGTTTAATAAAATAAGCCCTTTAGTAATCAACACTGGCAGTTTGTAGTCAGTAGAAATGTAGATATATTTTGTGTATACACGAAGTACTTGCAACTTTTGGTTAGGATTCAAAATTCAAACCTATCAAATGCAGAGAGTTTTGTTTCAAAAAGTTCACAGATATTCCAAGTACGGGTAGAAAATTTAAACTCACTCCCACAATTGAAAATATGGTAGGTTTCATCAATAGAGTTAAATAACGTTTCTTGGATATGACGTACCTACTCTAAATTGCACGATTACCCTCTGTTTTATTCTAGTTGTGGGCAATGTTATTTATTAATTGACTCCACGGACAGTACTATAGTGTAGATTTATCTACTTAATATTATACAAGAATAATAATTATCTATAATTATATAATTATCTCACTTTCCATCCAACATAATACAAACCATCACATCACGGCATTTGCCACAAAAAGGGTAGTCAGTGGACCAAGTATTTGTAATAAACACGCAAATCACCCTCTCCATGACAATAATGCTCAAGAAATTCATGATAGGTGGCATATTTCATTCATATATATGTAAATAGCTTGGGATTATAATTATGTTTTTGATAAAAACTTACTGATAATTAAAATAATACACGAAATTATTACTTTTCAATTTTCCATTTAATGACACTTTGTTTTGATTTGTAATATTGTAAGCAATGTACAGTGAAGAATAAAATAAATAAATGAATGAATAGTTTAAACTTGAAGAATTTTTTGCACAGAAATAGGTGGAGTTCCCCAAACTTCAAAACTATGAAATTATAGATCTTTTCATTGTATTGAAACATTTTTATTTATTACATTTCATTTACTCCAAATGTTTTTATTTATTTTCCAGTAATACAAATCCGACCTACAACCAATGACTAATTTAAAACTTCACTTTATCTCAAATCTGCACAAGATCTTAAAATAATTATAACAGATGAAATTTACTGCCTCCGTATACTTAAGTCTGTTTTGAGGCAATATTAAGTATGTAGGTCTTAGGTATTTCTTTTTCGTTTGAACAAAATGTCAATATTCAAGTATATTGTGATATTATAAAAAAAACTATAAGAAGCAAAAAGGTTGAAGATTAAAATATAAAGCTTCCTATTGGGCCTACATTACGCCACATGTTACTATCACAGGAATTTATATTGAATATGTGGTAGTCCCCGGTGATGTTTTAGTTTTTTTATCTTATAGAGATGTTTTGATACGGATATAAGTCAACTTTGAATATGTACCTTCATTACTACTAGACACTTCTTTTTGGGGGAAAGCTCCGGACCATAGGTAATTGCAGAATACAGCGCCCTTGACGTAATGTTATGATTAAACAGTGCTTTATAAATTGTCCATGTATAAATGTATATATGCCATCATGGCATATTCCACAAACGGGGTTGCCTGCATACCAGCTGTGTGTAATAAAATGCAAGCTGTTTTTTCTGTATCAAGAGAAAATTAAGACAATCGGACTGAGTGGTGTTCTTCATCACTGAATTTAAAATCTAAATCTATTTTTTCATACACGTTCATTTAACAGAATACTCTAAAACTTACAGAAAAAAGTGGAAGACTCATTCATCACCAGTGCTCCACTGTCTCAAATCAAAAAGCGTTTTTTGTTTTTTAGTTCTATAAAATCTGATTTGATTTATTTTATTAATAAAGTTATCTTGTTGCTTTCTATGAACTTATACGTGACAGCATTTTGTCCAAATTCATGTATAGAAAATTATATTAAAATACATAGAATAGAATTTTCATGGTATGAATAAAAAGACCTGTGTGTTGATTACATACATTTAGTCCGCTGGCTACCTCACATGTGGGATATATGTGAGGTAGCCATGTTATGAATGAATTTATAAATTATAGATAAGTATACTAAAAATTCTATATTTTCAAGTGTAACTTTGTGGAAATGCATTTTAAAGGAAAATAATTAATTAAATCAAAACACTGTTTTATTCCACTATGAGATTGTTTAATTATTATAACGTTTTCAACTACAATCAAATACTTGTAGTATTGTGTTATTGCTGATGATGGCTACATTGTAGTTGAAAACGTTATAATAATTAAACAATCTCATAGTGGAATAAAACAGTGTTTTGATTTAAAATAAGTATACTGTTAATTACACCGCTATCATAATGTTATACCGGAAAGTCTCAAAACTATGTTTAGAATATTTACTAATTTTTTTATTGTTTAACTGGATTTGGGTGCAGATGACAAAACCAATCAGAAACCTCGATTGGAGAACCATGTCTACACAATGCAACATTGTGTAGAATCTAATCGGAAGAAGTGAGAAAGGTGTCCCAACGCTTACGAATTGGCTCAAGGCTGGCTTAAGTGATCACTTTCGGTGTCCGTTTTGTCTCAAAATTATATTTATTTATTCCTTTTCAAAATACAAATCATAAGTTATCTAAGGACTTATCAAAAGAACAACATTCTTTTGTTATGTGTTATGTCATCTGCAAAACAAAACGTAATAAGTATAAACATCACATTGCCACAAAGACAAAGTTGGATTTATCCTTTGTCTCTATACACGACTACTTAGCAAACGCTTTGTGAGGAGCTTATGTTTTCTTAGGAGTCTATTTTCCATAGATTTATTTCATGATATTGGGAAATAAACAATCTTCTTCATCTTAAACAATAATATATTACTAAGAGATCTCTAAATATCTATCTAAACCAACACACCATAATCTTCCACAAAAGCGGTGACTGATGGACTTACAGTATGAATTGAGTACACAGCAGTCGTCATATTTGTACTTCATGAAAACATTCAAAACTCATAATTATGTAATTGAAACAAATGTTTCTTTCTACTATAGATTATTGATTCCGAAAGAGACGTCTTTCAAGATTGATAATGACCTGAGGCCTGAGTCAATAATACATTTTCACGTTACGTTTTCGTTCCGATAGCGTTCAAATGCAGACGATGTTGCGCCAAAGTGCTAACTTTCTTAACTATTGTGTATCACAGCAACGAAATTGACACTTGCTTGCAACTTCGTCTATACTCGAACGTTAACGGAACGAAAACGTAACGTGAAAATGTGTTATTGACTCAGGCCTCTGATAAGTCGAAAGACGTCTCTCTCGGAATCAATAATCTGTAGTAGAAAGAAATATTTGTTTCAATTACATAATTATGGAATTCTACTACGTGTGCACCGACACAATTATTAAATTTAAAATTCATGTAATATTCCGAATAAAATTGAGTACTTCAATCTTGTGAAGTTGAAAATATAAACATGTCTTCAATGGATTTTTTGCGAATGATATTGGTAACCATAAAATCATTACGTGAGTTAACTCAAAACAATGAAATAACTTACATTAGGATATTTCAGATTCATTTGCTTACATGCCAACATGAATTCTCGTGGGGGTGGCTTTTGTTAAATACCTACTGATATGCGAATTGAGTTTCTACTAAAATGAACTCAAAACCACAGCAGTAAATGTGGTGGAATATACTCCATAATGTGCCTCAGAGCTATGAAATTGATGGTAATTGTATTAATAAGAACCGGAAATCAAACATTAAGATATACGAGTATATAAATGAAGTCAAATCTTCAATATTCAATGAATATTCATTCACTAGGGATATTGCAACTTTATTCTTATTTAGATTCAGGAACAGAAACTTTATTTAGGTATTTATTATTTACTGTATTTATTGATTAAAAGCAAATTTTCACAAAAATACGTTAAATCAAATACAATTATAAAATCAATATAGAGAGGTGGAGATTATTTCAGATGCGCAATTTTTTCCAACTTACGCAATCTTACTCTTGCGTACTCTTGGTAACCCTCTTGGCAAGACGTACCTACGATCGAATAGCAACATTGTAAGTTTTAGCAAACATTTCACGATATTTAAAAATAATTTAAGAAATGGCACGGTGTCAATTAACGTGCAAGTCAAAACATTACATTAAAGTATAAAACAAGTATTTTGCATTAATTCTGCAACTAGTTGTTACTTTCAAAGGTGTTTACTTTTATGGGTAAAGTTGAGCGCATAATAATATTCTGTTAATTAATTTTAATATCGCATCTTACAGAAACAAATTTTATATTATAAAAGCAGACATACCTAGTTTGTTTTCTTTGTCAAGAAATAATTTTACTGCGTATTTGTAGCAAATTTTAATACAATTATAAAATTACTTTTTTTATGAATATAATGATACACATTTTGAAAAAATGTAAATATTATAGGTTATAATATACATACCGAGATTACTATAAGAGAGCAAAATGTTCCTACAAGGCTGATTACAATTAAGCAATGCTTATACATAAAAAATCTATTTGTTTACCTATAGAGTTTAATTTGATATCATTTTGTAATCTTTATTTTTTTTTAGTTAGTAACGATATTGTAAAGTTTTCATCGAGAAATATACAAAGTAAAATTTTGGTAATAGCTTTTAAATTTTCTCATATGGTATCAAATATTTTGTCTATTTATTGGGTTTATAACAAAACCCAGATACCTATATCTTTTTCAAAAAAAAGAAAAAAAAAATTACACCTTAATTTATAATTGAACTTCTGTAATTCCAAATCGATTCTTCAAATATTTTAACATTTCAATATTAAAATAAAACAAAAGAATTCAATCTACAAGTAAAATTATGTATGTAAATTTAACACACAAATTTACCAAATGAGGCTAAGAAAGGAAAACATCAGCCTATTAAGTAGCCGAACGGGACTTGAACCCGCAACCCATCCTTTTGCGAGGTGTGCTTTGTGCAATTAAGTTACAGGGTAACATGCCGAAGTCTCCGATATTCTCTCTAATAAGCCCCAATAACAGCTTCATGCATAGGTATTGACTTGGAACACCAAATACTCTATTCTATTCTATTCTTCTCAAGACCATCCACTCGTTTGCGAGTGATTTAGGCACCAAATACTCAATTTTTAATATTACAAAAAAATAATTTCTGTTATCCGTGTTAATTCAGCCATTTTAAATTCTTTTGACATTTTTAATTAATTTCTTAATAAGAGTCTAAGACAATAATTGTGATTATATTATTGTTAACGCGTATTTGAATTCAGAAATAAATTCGCATGATTGCTATTGAACTCTTAATTAGAAAGTTATATAGTAGACAATAAGCTTCACAAAGCATAAACCCAGAAAATATTTATTCAATTAAGTTGATTAGTTACTACAATCTATTTTATCCTAATTAGAAGTATTTAAAATTAGAAGTATTGGAATTTTTCTTGGCGACAACTTTTCCGTTCAGTGTGTAAATTCTTGTTGAAGTAAAAAAATGGAATACGCGGCTATTCTATTTATTCTATTATTTTTTCATTTTTTTTATAAACTTGATTTTTGTTTTTACAATTTTTGCAGAATCAAACATCAATTACAGAATTTATGTTGACAAAATATTCATTCAATATGTGGACCAGCAAAGATAGACACCAAATTTACCAGAAATGTTTCCAGTCTTCAAAAAAAGTAAATGAATTATTTTCATACATGATCATATTATTAAGTCTAAGAAATAATAATTAAAAAAAAATATTTTAATTAAGTATTTAAATACATTACAATAATAGATGAAGTACTGCGGTTTCTGTGCAGAAAGCTAAATGTAATGTAATGTCAACTGTAAAATTATCTAAAGGAATCATATAAACAAAATACGTTTATTATATTTACATTAATTTCTCTTAAACCTCAATATTGTTATTAATATTTCACGCATGGTAAATAATCCGATACCGATTGTTTACGATATATGATCCGCGCTGCTTCATGCATATTTACCTACCTATATCGTTTACAAATTCTACAGGAGCTTGTTATTACTAAGAAGAAAAGAATTAGTTTATGGAATTTGCATAATTATACCATCACTAGGTACATTGTTATTTAATTAGCGTTAAATCTACAATAATATCACTGTTACCACCATAATTTTATAGTTGATAGAATAGTTAAGAAAGGCTCACTTGGCTAAGTAAGAGAACGGCTTCTCGGAGATGTGGCCAGCCCAGTATTAAATGGTTGGACCATGTTTATCAGATTCTAATAGACGGATACGTGTACAACTGTACAATGTTGATTACAATGAAGTGCCCCCCCAAGACAAGCACGCACTTTTCGATCGACTACAAACGAATTTACGACAATCTACCTACATACATGTACCATGGAACTATGCGTTATTGTTGCGGTTATAATCGTTAATTCGTTTGTAGTCGATCGACAAGTGCGGGTTTGTCTACGGCCCCAGATGTGATTAATAAAATATAGTTATTTTAGATATTTCCACCTCCGATGTGGATAAGATATGTCATGTGTCAAATTTTGGATAAATCGAAGTCTCCAGGCTATTCGGGTGGATGGTGGGTCTCCTTCACTCAAAAAAAATTAATAATATTTAATTTAACTACCTACTAGAAGATCAATATAACTTAACTATACTTTCTTCATAATCTATTATTACATGTATTAATAATAATAAAAAGAAATGGAATTCCTTGTCTCACTAGATTTTTGTCTGTTCTGAGGCAGCTACTACAATAAGAATGGAGAACCATCTTGTAGTCTAAACTTTTTTAAATTATTCTTTTGGTTTCACACAACATTTTGCACCGAAGTGTATCATAATTCATAATACGTACGAGAAATTGAATGACTGAAATAAAGATTTTGGCACACCATGGCCTTCATAATTGGTGTACAAAAAATATAAATTTATACATCTTTAAGAATAAGAATGTTAGAAATAAAATTTAAAGAAGTCTTCCTAATAGCTGGTGATATATTTTTAATTGTATCATTTTGTTCTTTGAAGCTTTGGATTTTAACGTTTCTAAGTTCAGTGCCCCCCTGATACAAAAAAACTGTGAATTTGGTCGTTGATCTTTGTTGTGGTAATGAAACTATAACATACCTTCACGGCGTATCCTAAATGAGTTAGTCAGAGAGAAGGGAACGCCATATAAATGTATCTTTACATCCTTCTTTCACTTTTTCTACATTTATACAATATTTCATACCCGCACTTCTATTCTTTTACTTAACTTACGGCCGTTCTAGAGTCACACAGGTTTTGAACGTCCGCACTTTCACATACCTCTCATTTACGATAAATACATTTGTTGGAGATGCTGACCTTTTGTAGTCAACGGACAAGTGGAAGGAATGGATTTGCCTACCTTTATTTCTGGCTTGTCGCTGGTTGATTTTATGCTGGTTTTTCCAATCCACTTTCACAATATTAATATATGTTTTTATTTCCGACGATGATGAATCTTATTTTTGATATATTTACACTACTTGCAATTTGTGAATACTGTTTCTTGTTGAGAGTTCGGAAAACTTAACACGCTTGGCCGGTGTCTTGTTATCAACTAATCCAGGTTTGGCAGGGCAACAAGGAAGGGACAGGAATGCAACAATAATTTCAAATTATCATTGCAACATTTTAATTGCAATCTGTACCTACATATAAATGTGTGTATGTGTGTATGCATCGCTGAAGATATTACATTAATATCTGACAACATTTATTTGCATCTTCTATTTATGCATAGTACTTGAAACAAGTCTTTTATTTTTAAAAGGTTTATTTATTTATTCATAAATATATTTATCACAGAATTTCATTTTTCACTATATTTGTTCTCTAATTAAATTCCTTGAAATTTCTCTGCGTCCGATTCACTCCGCTTCATTATTCGATTTCGATAAATGAACCGTACAAAAATTTATTGCCTCGCAAAGTATCAAACTTAGGTAATATCTATTGGTTTCTATTTATTTATTTCATTATCTGACAAACTCAAAGGAATTGTTTTATGTTGAAAGGAGTTCTTGAGTAAAGTAAACTAATGAGATGAACAAACCTATGACAGTAACAACAACAATTATAGAAGTAAAGGAGAAGTTTGTACGGTTTGTAATAAGAACTTCTCTTTTATTTACTGATGTATTTATTTCTTTATGTGCTTAAATAAAATGTAATGCTTATTACCATCAATGTGTATATACTTTTATTAATACCTACCTAATCAATAAAAAATAAAACTATCCAAATATTTTATTATTGAACAAAGGATTACTTTATGATATTTATTAAATTATTAACCAAACCACATAGTTCTTAGACGTCCGCCCTTTTTTATACCCCCTCTTTTATATAAGTAACATAACATGCATGCGTGTCTTCTTTTACCCAATTTTAAATGCACCCTCTCTTTTAATACCAACATTAATCTTTTTCAGAGGTCACATGCAGTGGACAAAGAATATAATGAACACCCATGAAGACATAACGCCACCTTGTTTCACTCCTTTTGTAAGAGTAAACCACTCCAAGAAGGTATTATTTACCCTCATATGTGGAATTCCCCATATAAAATGAAGATATTACGCGTGTCAATTGATACAAATAAGAAATAGAATTATCCAACTAGGTAGACCTGTTCTAGTATAATCCTTTTGTTAAAATAAGACATACATTTAAAACCTAAGAAATATAAAAGGAAGAGAAAAAACAAAATAATGTAAAATTAAGACTAGCATATATCAACATTACATAACGTGCATAGACAATTCACACAGATCGATTTAGTCCCAAACTAAGATACATCTTGTAGGTATTATGGGTACCAGCACGACGATACACATATGTGTATAAAATGCACTAAACATATGTACACGTAACACCCAGACCCAGGACAATTGGAAAAAGGTCATTCTTCATTTTACTCTGGCTGGGAATCAAGCCCGGGACTTCGTGACTCAAAGGCGAGAGCGTTACCTCCGCGCCACACCGGCCGCAACAGCCCAAACTTACATAACTTTACAGTAAATACAAAACTTGATCACTTTATTATTGTAGGATGTGTTGAAATATAATATAATAGATTAATAAACACTAAGTGCGATTCTCAGAATTTGAAAATGAATTTGAATCAATAGCTGAAATATGAGTACAATGGTATTTTACAAACATAACTATCAATTTCGTAGTAGGTACATGTTATTAATTTGCAAGTCACTGAAACGGATTGTTGGTTTTAATAACATTGTGGTCAAAATCATGGAAAATAACCACAATACGCCCAATAACATTTACCATACTGTACTTCTTGGATTTCACATATTAAATAATTTCAAACTGTGACCAGAGGAGAATTATTTAAGAAATTAAAAAATGTATAAATAAATATTAATAATTTATTAACTTTGATTCTACTCGAAAATAAATTTTATATTATGATTATTTGTATCATATTCTCAAAGATGAACGAATATTAAGTACAAAAATCTACAAGAAACAATCTAAGCCTGAATAGCCATCTACAATGTTATAAGAAAATGGTAAGCATTCGATGTCTTTAGCCTTCGCGACAATTACGATGTGGCGTCGAATGGAAATTGATGAACAGGCAAATCTTTTCCAATAATTAAATTAATTAAACATTTAATAAATAGGGTAGGTAAGATACTGGAAATGATTAACATTTTTCACTCATATTGTTTTAATTGTAGAATGTATTATGTAAAAAACTGTCAAGTATCCAATAACCCTTTTCACAAAGTTTATTTAATATGAATTTCTAATAGATAATTATATATGACGACCGGAGTGGTGCGGAGGCTAACGCTCTTGCCTTTGAGTCACGAGGTCCCGGGTTCGATTTTTGGCCAGGGCAAAATGAAGAATGGGCTTTTTCAAATTGTCCTGGGTTTGGGTGTTACACGTATATGTATTTAGTGCATTGTATACTCGTATATGTGTATCGTCGTGTTAGTATCCATAATGCAAGATTATGGATAATATAAGATTCATATCTTAGTTTGGGACTAGCTCAGTCTGTGTGAATTGTCTATACATGTTATGTTCTTAAAAAAAAAAGTTTTTTAAAAATGTGCTCCACGTAACAAACTCATCACTGTCATCACAGGATTCCTTCATTTCATTGATACGTCTCGTATACCTGTTCAATGATATGACACATTATATAAATAGAAAAATCACCAATTATTCAACTTTATCTCAGTTTTGTTCTCACTTATAACACTCCACACTTTTTATAGAAAGTAGAAAGATTTTCATTTTTTTTTATAATTCATTCGTTCCCTTTTACTTAAAAGTAGAACATGTGTATAACTATTATTATTATATTATACTGAGCCCACAGTTCAAAATCAATATCATATTCTAAAGCTCTGATATTCGCGATAACATCCAAAACTTTAATTGCCAATTAATTTATCAAACTCTCATCTTGTATTAATTCAGCACTGGGATGAGAGAGAAAGATGAAACTTTTTCATCAAATTCAGTACATGTTATTTTGTTAGATAAATATAATATTAATTGGTCTATGGCGCGGATGTGCACAATAGAATCAGCGCATTGAATCATTTTTATTTTATAGTACCTTATAGTTACAACTTTTATACGAGCACTGTCAATAGCTAATGTTTGATGTATAATATTTCAATAGATACTACGTCCATGTAATGGTACTATGTGCATATGTAATACTTAATCATATATATCAGGTGTTTCATTGATACAAAGAACGTAAAGCCATCGTTTCAACTTACACGTTATTAAAAAAAATATTTAGAATTCGGCACAATTTCAGTTTAGTCAATAATAATTTAGACGTTTCTTTATTTTAACGACACGTTGTTTATTTTATTTATTTATTCATTCTTTACTGTACATTGATTAAAAATAATTACATAAAAGGTATACATTTTATGAAATTTAATCATTATTATTTGCTAATCAGAGAATAATAAATTATAAATTTAATTTATTTATTTATTTTTCTTTATTTACACAACAGCACATAATAACAAAAAATATAAGGCCAATTACAGTGTTTATACATATATAAAACAAGAATACAACGAGAGAGAGAGAGAGAGAGAGAGAGAGAGAGAGAGAGAGAGAGAGAGAGAGAGAGAGAGAGAGAGAGAGAGATGAAGGAAATTCACACGTTCATGGTCTGCGCCACGGCACATATCGAGTAAGATTCGCCGCGACTCCAGAGTTTAAATCTTAAAATTTAAAACCTACTAATTCAAGAACATATTTAATGAATAGTCATTTAAAATTATATTTATTTTACAGCATTTTCCATATCTTTACTAAAACAGTTAAGAAGCTTTATTTAATCACTTTCTTTAGGGGAATCACCCCAACGAGTTGTTATTTTAAAATCTTCCATGAATTGATTATTTACAACATTTTCTGTGTATTTAGTTACTTTTTAGATATTCTCCATATTTATTTATTTATTTATTTACAAATATTTACGGCCAAAGCCTTTAACATGTTAAACCTCTGTATACATACAAAACATGTAAACAAAGGAAAGATCTGTTACAAAAAAAGACACAAAACAATTAGACTAAAGAAACGAAAGTTTTACAGACAATATAATATAATATAAAATATTGTCATTTTAATAATTTAATTCAATAATTTATTTTCCAGAAATATTATACAACACAAAATATAACATTTTTTCATAATTTAAATTCATTTATACACTTTAATACTACCTCACTCGGTTTGCACCCGTATCGAGGTATTGTATGACTTAAATAATCAACCCTTTTTAAAAGCGTCAATAAAAAAGTTTGTGTTTAATTCATTGGTTATTTATTTACCTAAGGGATTTGATCAAATCTTTATATTCATCTTTCCATTTGACTTATATAATAATTATGATCTCAGTCTTGGGGTGATTCATTGTGAGCCTGTTATTAGACATCCAACCCGCCACCCTCTCAATGCACTCCACAGTATGCTGCTACATTATTTCGTTCTGATCAGGTTTGCATAACTTGTTAAGTATTCTGTCATCCGCGTAACCGCCAGCTTGAAAATCACAATCTTTTCTATAAAATTTTAATACATAGTAAACATTATCGATCTTCAGTACAAAACCCTGGGAAACGTCATATCACACAGACTATGAAGAAAAAATAGAAAGAATAGAAAAACACAATTAGTTTTATATATTTATTTATTAACTAAATTCAAATTAAAACGAATATAATTAGTACATATAACATTGAATCACTTATCAAAATAAATACTTTACACCACAGGGGATGAATCAGACGATTTGATGATAACTTTTCAATATTTGGGATCAATTTAGTTAGGTTTAATCTCAAATCTACTCGGTAAGGGTTGTCCAGTCTGTTTCAATTTTTTTAAAAGGTTGGAAATCGCACTGATACCCCTTTTACTTTTACATTTTCATTTGGTTTTTTGTATTTTCATTTGGTTTGTAAACGTAAAAACGACTTAAAACGTACCCGCGATATTTAAAAACTAAACTACATATTGCCTGTGTATCTGGGTTTCTCCATCTATTAAAAATCAAAATAAATGTCAAAACCTGCTTAAAGAAATACTCTATCGCGGACCCCCGTTTACATCTCATCGACCCTTGTGGGTAGTCGTTGACCCTTGGAGGTCGATATATACCGCCTTTTGCCTCTGTTAGCCTTTGGATTTAATGCCGAGTAAACTAACCGCCTGACTATTTAGTTAACTGGCGGCGACACACACACACTAAATACATATATAAATACTAATTTATAGATACATATTATAAACATTGGAAGATTTTTTATCGGATTACTCCGTGTACTTGGATAATTACCTAAAGAGGTATATTTCTGACGTTTCGGCTGAACAGCTTACTTATTTTTACTACATATTGATCACTTCATTTATCATATTATTAACTATTTCATCATTCTATTTTTATTTTAATATAATTTTCCTTATTTTTAGTTAATTTTACCTCTATTCATGACTTAAACAAATATCCGTGCAAACATTTTCCACCACATACATATCTATAAAAAAATAAGTATTAAATCTGTTTTCATCCATATGTATGTATGTAATGAAAAATCGATTATAATATATTTAGGTACAATTCAACCAGTACAATTTCATCGTGTACAATTCTACATTTATTTACGTTAGTATTCATCATCACATTAGGAATTTGACAGCTGTCAAGTAACGGAGGAACGGCTGAGTAGACATGAATAACAAATTATTAGAGTGTTAGAAACTCTCATTATGTACAAATTGTTATTATTCATTGTACACCTCCACAGAAACGATATATTCTATGAGTTAAAAGAAAAGTTTTTATATTTTATAAATTTTAAACATGGCAGTAACTATGGAGCATTTTATTTTATTTGAAATATCAACAACACATAAAACGCATATATTTATTTAGCAACATAAGTCCACTTAATGATAGGACATTAAATTAACAAATTTAGAAACAAAAATATATAGAGAAAGAAAAAGAACAAAAATAGTGGTAACTCAAAATATTTTGGTATACTTATATATTGATCAAAGATGGACAAAAAGGGCTGTGGAGTGGAGACCTCGTAAAGATAAAAGGAGTAGAGGAAGACCTCCATCACGTTGGTCAAACGACATTAGAAGAATTGCTGGAGACTGGTTGCAGAAAGCCCAGTAGGCCTAGTCAAAACACATTTTTATTTTATTTTATTTTATAAATGAAGAACTGGACAGGAGTAAAAATAAATGGGAAAAAGGTCGACATGATAAGATATGCTGACGACATAGCACTGCTCGCAGACTCCGAGATGGAGCTGAACGAAGCTTTAGGAAAAATGGAAAGTATACTGTTGTCAAAGTACAACATGAAAATAAATAAAGAAAAAACAAAATGTATGGTCGTTGGAAGAGAGGAAACGACTGCGAACATTGCATTAAATGGAGTGAGCATCAAACAAGTAAGTGAATTCGTGTACCTGGGCAGCAGAATAAACCAGGATGGACGCTCCAAAGCAGAAATTGTAAGCAGAATAAACCAGGCAAGGATTGCCTTCAACAAAAAATCGAAGATATTGGAATCCCCAAATATCGACTTAAGCGTAAGGAAGAACCTTACTAAAGCCTTTGTATGGAGCATTCTGCTTTATGGTTGTGAGACATGGACCACCAGCAAGAGTGAAAGCGGACGGTTGGCGGCCTTTGAAATGTGGTGCTACAGACGCATGCTTAAGATCCATTGGTCAGAGCACGTCGAAAACGAAGAAGTATTAACCAGGGTAGGCGAAAAAAGGCAACTCCTTAAGAGAATCAGCCAACAACGAGCTAACTGGATTGGCCACAACATCAGGCACCCAGGACTACTCATCGCCATCGCGGAGGGTAAGACCGAGGGAACAAATGGCAGAGGCCGACCAAGAGACGCATATATGGACCAACTGAAGAGGGACATGAACTGTGGCTCATACGTAGAGCTTAAAAGACTGGCTGAGAATAGGGAGGAATGGAGAAGAAAAACCAAACTCGTTGCAGACCAATCCAATGGATAGTAACTAAATATATATATAAATATAGAAGCACAAAACAGACAATAACTACATAATTAAAGTTAAAAAAAAGGTTAGTCTTTCAGAGATCAGCTATCATCCAATACCATGCGCCACAATTAATTTTAAATAGATAGGTATCTAACATTCCGGTCATCTCAACATACCTACATTATACACAGTCTCGCTCGCTCACTAAATCATCACACTAGCACAAAAACAAATCAATAATAACGATGCCATTGAGTTGGTTGGGGAATATACATACCTAGGTATTGATATTGATTGCTTCTTTAAATGGGATAGTCAGGTTAAGAAAGTGTGTAACAGATTGTACTCCATTTTGGGTAGGTTGTATAGAATCAAATTTTTTGTTCCAAAATCTGTTCAAAATCATATACAGATCTTTGGCGGAGTCAGTTATAAGATACGGTTTGTCTGCTTGGGGTAAGACGACACAAACAAACCTGAAGAAAGTTCAAAACAAGCAGAATTCCATAATTAGGTTAATTTCTGACTATATGCCAGGACCAAATAGACATTTTGATGCGTATAAATATTTTGGAGAGTTGAAATTGCTAACTATTAGGGCTATTTTTTGTTATAAATTGGGTATGGAGAATTTTCGGGACAATAAATTTAAAAAGAGATTAATACATATTCATAATACACGGTTCACAAAAAATGAAGGTTTAAAAATACCTAAAACCAACAATAAGTATGGTGATCGCACTCTGGAGTGCTTGGTTCCTAAGTTATTCAATTCACTGCCACTCTGCATAAAAAAGTGTGACAAAATTGGAAAATTAAAATTATTATTTAAGAATTGGCTCAGAAAAAATAGAAATATGTACATATAACTGTAGTGTAAGTGTTGAATAGATTTGTGGGTATTTATAGGATTAATATAGTTGTATTTAACTTTTTTTTGGTTATAAGCTGGATGTGGAGATGAGCGGAGCCTGTTGACAAGTCATTTCAATGACTTAACGGGCTTCGTTCGTTAGTTGCACAGTTTTATGAATATATCTTTATATGTGAATTGTAATTGTATGTATAAAATATGAAATAAAGATATTATTTAAAAAAAATAAAAAAAAATAAAAAATCAAGGGGAAAGGAGAAAAAAAAGAGGGGGGGGGGAGATTACTGCGTACCTGCTGACTCATTTAGAAGTGTGGAAGTAAGTTTTTTGAATACCTGTCTCTTGTAAGCATTCAGAGATCTGAAATCTGAGGACTTCCATTTAACCGATTATCACCTTAGTCAATCATATAACAAGGCCGTCCAGTAAGATTTAATAAGAATTTATCAATGAAACTAAATTCTTACGGCACAAACTTTCATCAAAATAGTATTTTTATTTTCTTACATTAAAAAAAACCTTCTGCATCATCATCGTCTTTCCTCGCACATTCTTTATGTCTCCATTTCAAGTACGACGAACACTTAATCTAACCCTCACCTGCTTTACTTTTTAAAAATGTTTCTTGAAAAAAATCACCGTTGTCTAAAGATGAATTCCTGCCCTTTTTATGATACATAGTTCCCCTTTCATTCTTATGGCAAATATTTTTTCATATTACGAGATCTTTGTTCAATTTTTTATTCATTTTTTTTTCTTTTGTCATCGTCTAACTGCTAATATGAGCTAGTTAAAATATCCGTACTTCCTTTGGCTATTTTCGTGAAGATTCTTTTCTCTTGGATATTTTGAAACAGTTTCATGATACTTTTTAAAGCATATAGAAATAAAGTTAATGAAACTGGATCTAGAGCAGTTGCAAAATATATTGTAGCGTTATTTATGGGGAACAAAAATCAAGAGGATGTGCCTAGAGTTTTTGTGTCAATTTCACAAAAAAATGGACGTCATAATTTGTTGAAACGCGGAGAATTTTCGGACTCTTGCCCTGTTATTGCAGCAGATTTGAAATCTGAAGCTCTGAAGACACCTGAATTAAAGGAAATTAATTCACTTTTTTTAAATCATTTAAAGCACTCTGCGGTATTGCACCTTTAAATATGGTATTCAAAAACTTAACCTTGGCGTGGTTGTTATTCATGTACTTTTCCAAAGAGTAATTGTGGCAAAAGCTAAGAGCATACAAAACTCCAACATCTATAACAACAGCTATAATGGGGAGGCAAATACGTTATTGCGAAGTAGTTTTCCCAAGAAGTCATATTTTATTTTATTTCACACATTTAAACGAGAGCAACGGAGGACGTCCTGAAGACTATTAGAAGACAAATGGTGTCATCGGGTACAACCAACTACGTCTTTAAATAAAATACTTATTGTTATTATGATATAAGATACATATTACTGTGTAACTTTATGCATACATCTTCCTTAATCTTTATATTAGTTTTTGGTGAGTGATAGATGATCATCTTAAATAATTAATATGCTGAGCTCCTCAGATTTTGGTTAAGAGTATGGAAATGTTCGTACCGTTGGTCCTGTCTGTCAATGAAAATGTCTTCATATTTATTGTCAGAATGTTATTAAGTCTACTCTCACCTCCGGGTGTCATCCAGGTTGGCTGGAAGCAATCGCATATGCAATAAGCCCCCCTTTTGTTAGTCTCTTTAGAAAATATGTAATTGTATGAAATATGTTTAAACCCTCAAAGCACGAGAACTGCTCAATTTTGAGGGTCAAATATGTAATACATGTGTTTTTTTAGTAAAAAGGTGTGTATGTATATAATATTATTAAGTTGTAAATTTTTGTTTAAATAAAAATATTTGGATTTGTGTACTGCATATTTGGATACCATTTAAGTTTTATTAATTATTTATTAGATAATATAATCCTCGTTAAAAAATGAGACAAAAACTGATGACAGTGTTGAATATTTTTTTTAATATTTTTTTTTACACTTAACAGTCTCACTAGGATCATTGATCCTGTGTTGAGACCGTCTCCATCTACAAGCAACCCCGCCATTCACGAAATTCTCCATTTACTCCAAAATCCTTAATTTCTCACACAAGCCATCCAAAATATTTGCATACAGCCTGCTTATTAGCGCTCTAAAAAGTTTCTAGCTGTGAGACCATGCATTTCTGTTTCCAACTCTAAATTATGAAAAAAAGTCAATAACCTCTGATTTGGGCCTTAATCAGCCCCACAAATTTTTGGATCAATCAGGTTGGCTACGAAGTGTACTGGGCGAAAGGTCATAATACCACTAAGAAAAATTATGGAGAGAAATTTCTCTTCCATCAGAGGAGAAATTCTCGGAGAAATTTCTCGTTCTCGAGAAATTTCTTTGGAGAATTTTCTCTTCTATATCTGCATAAATGTGTACGTATTCAAAAGTGATGAACATCTCAGAATTTGTATCATATTCATAAACGTCACACAATCCAGTTGGCAAGTTTCGGATAAATCTCAAACATAACAGACATCAATAGATTCTCATTTTATTTATACAATCGTACCAAATTCTCGTGTGTTTATATTGTTTATTTATTTTTCGAACATATCTATTATTTTTATCTAAATACATACATCAATATTATCAAAATGTTGAAAGAAAACTGATTAATAAAGTATTTTAATTAATCAATTTTCATACAACGGATATTGAATACACATGATGATGTTTTGATTACTCAAAGTAAGATTTACATAATTAAAAAATGTTTATATTTATATTCATACGTGAGAAACATATTCACATAAATAATTTTGTACATGTACGTTACCTAACTGTTGAATTTCTACATATATCATAACCAGAAATAACTTCAACTTACATTTTGAAAGAAATAACTTAAACTAACTAAGCTCAAACTAACATTTTGAATGTTAATTTAAGAACTTTAACACACGCTTAGATCCCTTCCTTATTTCGAAAATTTATAATATTTTGAACAATGTCAAAGTTGACAACAAATTTAGAATATATAAAACTTTTTAAAAGCCCTATTAAACCAGAATTCATAATGAGAATATAGAGCTATGTTGAAAATAGATATATTAGGCGTAGCACAATACATTTAGTATAAATAAAAATGAATTCCTTTTTGTACTCATATACCTACCTATTGACAATATTGATGTGGGCACCTTACACGAAACTCTCAAATGTCAAACATGTGTAGTGAAGATTTTTATTTTTGATAACTCAGAGAATGCTTAACACAGAGACGAATGACTTATTTTAAAAAAATCTTTGTAAGTCAGATTATTTGAAAACATTACATCAGCTTGTTATTGAAAACTGTTCCATAAGCTGTTTTGTTTTTGTTTAATTTATATCTCCCAAAGAAACCTTAAAGAAGTAATGCACCTACGTGCATCCTTCCATATTACAATTATATTTGAGATTCAAATATTTCAAAATGCTCATGAATAATATTAGGCGAAAATAACTAGGTAAGTACCCATACCAAGTATCCAAGTAGGTAATCATGCCAAGTATCCAAGTAGGTACCCACCTACATACATATCGGTGGCGGGACTAGGCTTTTCATGTTGGTCATGCATTCGTTATAATAAATGGTATATAAACACAAGATATCCAGAATGGGTGACATACCCCATTGCTGAATTTATAAATTAAAATAAAACTAAGTATCGAGCGATGCCGGGTTATAAGAACTAGTAAATAATATATTATGATAAATTTACTAATCTTTCACTTAAATCATAAAATATTTTTCTAAATATCTATCTATTATTGTCATTTGGTCTCATGTGCGGGAAGTAGACATACTATTTTTATGGATATTTTTTTCAAAGAATTGCTATTATAGTATATACCTACACATTAGCTGTCATATAAATGTATTCGTATTCCATCTACATGAGTTCCCCTATTCCGTAATTAACATGATTATACAATGAACGATTTAATACAGTAATTATTTATACAGTTTATTAATAGAATAATCACGCAAACGATCGACAACGTGATTATGCAAAACATTGGAACATAACGAAACAGTTAACAAATTATCTGGTACCTTCCGTTCACAGGCGAAATTATATTACTAAGAGAGTTATCTATTAGGTATTTATAAAATGATTAGTGGAAAATATAAACCAGCAGAAATTCACATATTCAAGACACACATTTCTGTGAGAAACAACCCGGCTAAGTCATTTATTACAAATATACAATGACATTTAAACAGAAAGAAACAGATTATCTCATTAATTTATAACATTTTAAGTCCTGAACCACCATCTATTATAGTACGTCATTAGCTTAAAAAGCATTGTTAAAATCACAGTTTTCACTGGCACCTTTGAGACGATAAACAAAACAAAAGGAACAATATTCAGGTTGTATTTTTCTCTTGATGGTGGCGGAAAAGATATGCATCACTTGCAGAATAAAAAGATATAGTAGGTATAATGTGTCTTTGATGCTCACGAATCGGCTTTATCTGGCTTAAGAGCTTTAATTCCGCCTATTCTTCTCATACAATTCACAACTATCATATCTTCTATTCAGAATGGATAACTGCACTCATCGCTGTATAGCGACTTTGTCCAACCAACTGAACCACACATATTGCTTCCAATTGTAGTATATTAAGGAAGGATGCTTTCTATTCCAGTAGATGAAAGTGAAGTACAGAATATCATTTAAGAACTTAATAACATATATGTGTTTTGGCGCTGTCCTAGCTGCCAGACACGTTTTACATCACTCTTGAAAAAACAGCCGTTTTCACGGTATATCTTGACCCTACAGTGTTCAGCTTTCGCGTGTGTAATCACATAATAAATCCGCACATTTTTCGTATAATATCATTGTATGTTATACTTCAATTTTAATCAAATTCTCGCATTTAATATTCTGTGTTACGCATCATAATAATCTTTCATAATAAGTGCATCAATAGTTCTAAATAACATCAAAGTTT
The DNA here is from genome assembly GCA_947579605.1 of Athripsodes cinereus. Lineage (NCBI taxonomy): Eukaryota > Metazoa > Arthropoda > Insecta > Trichoptera > Leptoceridae > Athripsodes > Athripsodes cinereus. The sequence goes on from OX388329.1 coordinate 13,661,336, forward strand.
CATAACATGTGTCCAGTTCCGATCTCTTTCTGAGAACTTTGTATCGGTCCGAATGCTAGCGACCAGCAGTGATAACACGTGTCGTCCTTAGTGTGTAACAAAGACGGCAACACAACACCACCCACCTGCAGACACAGTGGAGAAAGGAACAACAACATCACTTCGTTCCTCTGGTCGTATACTGCTATGATATTGCATGATAATACTATACTAATACCTATTACAACATTTACTTACAAACAATAACACATTTAGTCTTTAGTTGCCTATATTGGTCGACTTTTTACTACTTAGTTTTGTATGTGTATGAGTATTCATATAACACATTGATTTTTACACTTCCGTCTCGACTCTTATGGATCTAATTTTATCACCTATCATTCAATTCGTCATTAGCATAATACGATTACTTTTATGTCACATCTCGCGCTATCATGACCTTGCGTTACACCAGAGATGAGCTCCTTTCACTCAGTGTCTTTGACAAGTCTTCTTGCGACATACATCTCTCACTACCTGTCCATCTGTTAAGATCTTATCGTCCTTCAACTTATGTTAAACGCCACCGTGGCTGCAGGGCCGGCTCACATGTGAAACGAAACAAAATTACCAGTAGACATACAGCTTCATCAGTCACTTTCAGAATTGGCCATTGGAATGCCAGGTCCATCACAAATAAGGTCGAGAGCATTCATGATCTGTTCACTGGACATGACTTGCACTTCCTAACACTAAACGAAACATGGCACGACAGTTCGGAGTCGATTGCAATCAAAACTCTCCGCAATCATGGATACACAGTATTGGACAAGGCCAGACCCCGCAACCCAGAATCTGATCGCTCACTGAAAACTAACCATGGCGGAGTTGCCATCGTCTGTAAACCAGAATTACGCATATCCAATATAGCCTCCTTTGGAACATACAGTACTTTTGAGTATGTTGGCTGCAAGCTAACTCTCGACGGTACGTCATTCATAATTCTCACCATATACAGACCCGGTACTTGCTCACCCACATCTGACTTTTTTACCGAGGTCACTACCATCCTGAACCTCACATCTCGTTTTGCAATACCAGTCATACTGACGGGAGATTTTAACATCCACGTTGAAAAACAGAATGACGTCCACGCAAAGAAATTTGTTAAATTACTGGAGGATCACGGCCTCACACAGAATATTACATCTTCTACCCACGATGCCGGAGGAATCCTCGACTTACTGATCACACGCACGGACTTTGTTCCGTCATCAACCGCAGTCCTTGATGTGGGACTCTCGGACCATCGACTTCTTGTCTCAGGGTTTCATGTCACTATTCCACCGCCTCTCTATACAACTATCACCTCAAGACAATGGCAAGATCTTGGTCCTGATGCATTCCGAACTCGCTTGCAGAGCTCGGTATTATGTTCTAATGTCATTCATGCCAACGACGACATAGATAACCTTGTAGAACAGTATAACTCTACGCTTCATGACATCTTGAATGAACTTGCACCATTTACATCAAAAACTGTAAGAGTTCATAACCCTCGACAGCTGTGGTTCAACTCTGAGTGTAGAGCTGAAAAGGCCAAAGTCCGCAAGCTTGAAAGAGTCTATAGGCGTCAAAGAACACCTGAGTCTAGGAGCACCTGGACCTCCGCCCAAAGGACATACCGAAAACTCATCGAGGAAGTGAAGTCTAGGTTCTGGAGAGAGCGAATAAACATCAACAAAGATAATCCAAGGAAGCTTTGGCAAGACCTACAAGGAATCATGGAGACGGAAAAATCTACGACGCCTACAAACTTGAGAGCTGATCAGTTTAAGACTGCATTCCAGACGAAGCTCGACGAGATTTCTGCATCCCTTCCAAAGCACAACACCGTGGTCACACTTCCAACAACGTGCTCCAATAATCTTAGTACTTTCACACCTGCATCTGAAACAGAGCTCAGAAAAGCCATAGGAAATTCTCCCAACAAGCAATGTCAGCTTGATCCTGTACCCACACAATTGTTAAAGGAATATCTTGACCTCCTCTTGCCACTAATTTTACGTATATTCAATCTTTCTTTGACGCGCGGAACTGTGCCGTCACTTTGGAAAGTGTCGCATGTCATTCCTTTACTCAAAAAAAGAACACTTGATGCCGACGACGCAACCAACTATCGACCAATCTCTAATCTTCCATTTCTATCCAAGGTGCTTGAGCGTGTCATAGCGTCCCAGCTTACAGCCTACCTTGAGAGTAACGATTTGTATCAAAAGCACCAATTCGCATACAGAAAACACCACTCCACCGAATCCGCCCTCACAAGACTGACATCTGACTTGATTGCAGGCGTTGCATCAGGAAACATCGGTCTGGTAACGGTCCTTGACATGAGCGCCGCTTTCGACACCGTAGAACATGAAATGCTCCTTCAATGTCTGGAGATCGAATACAATCTTAACGGCACCGTCTTAGAATGGCTACGCTCCTACCTGACCAATAGAAGGTGGTCTGTAAGAGTCGAATCTGGCTCAACTGATGAAGACATCGTAACTCAAGGAGTTCCACAAGGATCGGTTCTGGGTCCAGTACTTTTCATATTATACATAGGATGCATTGATCGCCTGCTGGAAGAGTGTGGCCTGCGAAACTATGCATACGCTGACGATCGTGTCCTCGTAGGCTTCTGTAGCCCGGATCAAAGAGACAACTTGGTAGCTACCACTGTCCAGTGTGTGGCAAAACTCTCGAACTTAATGGCCCAGAGACGTCTTAAATTGAATCCAACTAAGACGGAATTTATGTGGGTCGCCTCTCCTGGACGGCAACATCTCTTAGACACCAAACCGATCTCTGTCTCCGGCACTGATATAACACCATCGCGCACCATATCTGTTCTCGGCGTCCTACTGGATGGAGCACTCTCTATGGAGGCCCAAGTGTCAAAGACAGTGAGCACAGCTTTCTTTCATATTCGCCAACTGTACCTAGTATCAAGACACTTATCTGTAGACGCGGTTAAGAGTCTAGTCGCCGCCTTCGTCGTCTCCCGTCTAGACTATTGTAACATCATATGTACAGGACTGCCCCAGATCCTTCTGAATCGTCTCCAAATGGCCTTTAATGCTGCTGCCAGGACCATCTATAGAGAGAACAAGCGCTGCCACATCACACCACTGCTTAAGGAGCTACACTGGCTTAGAGTCCCAGAGAGAGTAGAGTTCAAGCTGTGCCTCACGGTCCACAAAGCCTTGAACGGCACAGCACCTCTATGCCTCGCTGAGCTATGTCCCCTCGACGAAACTCTGAGGCGACCACTGCGATCAGCTTCCACCGCTGTAAACAAGCTTGTGGAGCCCAACAGGGCAAACACTTCCAAATTCGCAGAGAGGAGCTTTAGCGTTGCGGGGCCAACTGCCTGGAACCGATTACCAGCGGATTTAAGAAAGAACCAGCCCACTGCAACGTTCAGGAGTAAGCTGAAAACACTGCTTTTCAAGAAAAGTCATGGCGCCCTTGAGATGGTCACAGATCATTAAACGGCGCCAAATATAAATTGTCTTTATTATTATTATTATTATTATTAAATCTATTTATTTATTCTTCAGGATTTCTTAACTATATCTTCTACATTAAAAATTGAAGAATAAAATCTTAAAAAAAAATGTTTATGCTGACGCACTATGATAATTTAATCATTTACAGTGGATGTGACAAATCTTCGTTAGATTTATTATTTTTTATGAATTTTGACACAACTGGATTTTATTAAGTAAGAAGTGTAAATGTTAATGTTTGAATGTTTCTTATCATTTCCAGAAGAGTTATTGTAGTAATTTAATAATCAAAAATATAATTCATTCGTAATAAAGACAAATAAATAACGTCAGAGAGGATATATATAAAACAAATTAAAAGAAAACGTTTTATCATTATTTTTATTTGAAATTTTGAAATCAAATCACAGCTTCATTCATATGTCAAATAATAAAGCATTTATTTATTATTATTATTTATTTATTTATTTAAAATATTACATTCATTTAGATTGTAGTTTTTTTGTCGCCATCCAGGCCTGCTTATCGCCATCGTGGAGGGCAAGACCGATGACAAAAATGGTAGAGGCCGAGCAAGAGATACTTATATGGACCAATTGAAAAAGGACATGAACTGTGGTACATACGTAGAACTAAAGAGACTAGCTGAAAATAGGGAGGAACGGAGAAGAAAATCTAATCTCGCTGCAGACCAATCCGATGGATTTTAGCTCACTATATAGATTGTAGTTTGAATAAAATATTCATTTTATTACAGATATAACAAAAAATACGTTGGAAATAAGGATATACATAAATAGTTACATATGTATCTACTCAAAACAAATCAAGTAAACTGATTTGGTATCGACTAATTTTAGGTATTTACAAGCAGTAATATTTTACTCAAGAAATCATGTTTAAGTAGGTATATGTATCTACACGATGATTCATACTAACATACTTTGGGTAGTAAATTATTTCAACGTTGACAATTAACGCCTTGAGATTTTATGTCTTTGAAAACAGTAGCGATGAAAACAAGCAATTTTCAGAACACGAAAACTTTATTATTGTTTATTTCAGTAATAGTTATGCGGTGTTATTAGATGAAAATTGATTTAAGAGGGAGTTTAAGATTTTTCAAACACCTAATACTAAGCATTACATTAGTGTAGGTGTGATGCTATAGTGTATTTATAATTTAAAAAATATTTTGCTGTCCTTTTATAGAACAAATGTAAGATAAAATTGAAAAAAAAACACAATATATAGTTAACTTCCAAATAATTTTTATTAACTTCGCGCACTAGTATTAGTGATAAATGATATCTCCTGATGATGGGGTCCTGAGTCTCCGAATACTAGTACGCGAAGTTAATAAAAGTCGTTGTGCGTTGTCTTACTCAACAGTAACATAAAATAAAAATAATAAATATTTATTTTATTTTATTTGATAATTTAATAAAAGTCATTTGGAAGTTAACTTTATATTGTTTTTTCAATTTTATCTTGAAATGGACTTCCAACAAGTTCTTCGGTCAATAACATCAAAAACAAATGTACTTTCCAACATTTAATTTAATTTTACTGCAGTTCTATTTGGTATCTTTAATAAAAAAAAATATCCAACGATTAAGCCTGGATACGTTTTATATAGGAAGGTCGTGCAATTTCACACTTCCATTTTCAACATCGTCATTTAATTTCAGTAGTAAATTGCCTCGCTTTATTTTGTTAGTGAAATTAGTAGGTATTATTATTATTAATAAAATTGTATGGTGAGTATTCAAAAGGCTAAATGAAATCGTCTTCTTTTTGTTCAAATTACTTCTGTCTCTTATAATAGAGAGTTATTATTATTATTATTCTGTGAAATCTTTTTGAACAATAATAATACAGAGTGAGAGCTTTCCGGAAAACGACAAAGACAAGTAAATTATCACAAAGATCATTAATTCGCCAATCAAGACATCAAATGAAATTCTGTTTTGAAAATTACCATAAGATTTAAGAGTTGAAATCAATTATTTAAAATAATATCTTTCGAATTTCAATAAGAAACAATTCCTTTTTATTATCACTAATTACTGATATCTTCATAAAACACTTCAATTCCCGTTTAAGGTAAAAAATTACAGGTAAAATATTTTTTTACCTTAACCGCCTATGTATCTACTCATTTTAGGAGAACGTGTTAATTACTTCGCACACGTCATTCATTATTAAATATTATTTATCTTAATATGTTATGAAACATGGTACCTATTTGATTGTTAACATATGTAATATGAGAGATGTTATTTCATGAAGATAAATATTTATGATACTTCTTTGATTGTACCTACCTATGTACGTAGTGTGGGTTTCAAATCCATAGCAACGAAGTCTATTCCTAAGATATTCGAAAACAAAATATTTTGAAAGTTGTATTAACTTAATTAGGGCACTTGGTATGCACAGATGCTCCAATGATCTTCTCTCATTCTAAGCCCTTATAATACATCTAAGCAACAGATTTTATAATTAATCAATAAAAATTATTTACCTTCGGTAAAAAATTGACTAATAAACGTAAATAAACACAGAACAACGCAATATTCTAGAACAAATACCTATTACATTATTATTAACTGCAAATTGTTTTAATTGAAAAATGTGCAACTGTCATGTAATTGACGGATACTATGACGCACAGTTCTTATGCAGGTATTACATATTATATAAAATATGCCAAGAAGGAAAAATTATATTATTTATTATGCACCATCTCAATATCCATTAATACATAGACATATCAATTGTGCCCACTGTATCAACGGAAAGATTGAATGGATGTTTGAATAAAGAAATTCGGACGTGATAAATGATATTATTATACACGTGAGTAACGAGTTTTCTAATAAAATCGAAATAATATGAGACAGGCATCCTTTTATCGATTAATTCCTGAACGAATTATTATTAAATATGAGTTGCTGTTAAGTGTGACGAAAGAGTAGGTACGCGAAATAATTATTTAAATATTTATATAGAATTTTAGGGTAGGAAAGAACTTAATGCCAGACCCCTCAATGAACTCAACTACTGTCATATTGACAAATATGCGTCGTCAAACACGTGGTTGTTTATTGGGGATTTTATGAGGAAAACGAAAATTTTACGTCGGTTATTCAAGATCAGGTAATAAAAACAACAAAAAATGAAAAACATTTAAAAATCTAAATATAATTGACGACAAATGTAGAAATTGTCTGGCCAAACCGGAAACAAAACAACACATCGTTTTGGATTGTTCTACTCTCGCTTAAACTAAAAACATTAATGTTTACAATCATGTCGCAAAATAAAATAATGGAACCGGTTTTTGAGCCTAACCCTTTAATATCCTGTATACATATACATGAGCAAAATATTACTTGTAACTAAGTAGTATTCATGTAAGAGTGCCCCGCTCATAGGTAAATAATTACTAACACATCCTTCAGTAATGAGTATACTACACACACCACACAATGCACCAGCCAGTCACAGCGATGCTATTCGGTTACTAGTACAATCACGTGTTCTGTAATACACATTACCTGTGACTGTGTGCGTAGCGGTGCTAGGGCACTTTAAAAAAATCAAGTCTAACACTTGATTGACAAAATAAATTTGTACATAAAGGCGTACTTATTGCCTTGAGGCAATGCCTTCCAGTAAACCTAAATTTTCCCGAGATCAGGCAGTTGAGTTTTGTAGGATAATTACTATGGGCCTAGTCAAAACACATTTAAGCGTTACGTTTTCGTTCAAAGACGGACGACGTTGCGAGAACGCGTCAATTTTCGGAGCTAAAATACACAAGTAGCTCCGAAAATTGACGCATTCTCGCAACCTTGTCTTGTTTGAACGAAAACGAAACGAAAACGTAACGCTTAAATGTGTTTTGACTAGGCCTACTGATCATATTGAGACTTATCTGGTTGTATATGCAATCCGTATGCGAAGGAAACAGAGATGAAAGAAATTTGCCATGAAGTAAGAGTATAATAAAATTAGCAGATGTCTGACTAATACAATTCCATTTGTTGCGTAGGAAGAAGACATAATTCAGGAAGTGATAGATATCTGATAATTGTTATAGTTGTTTGAAATATACTTTTTTCTGCCAACCCTAAACCTGCAATATATATTATGTACTACTTTTATTTATGTCTATACTTGTTTGAAAACATTAAATAATAATCAAAAAAGAGTACTTGCAATAATACATAATTCTTATTGTGTATGCGTTGCGTACGGTTGCCGCAAATAATAACAAATCTAGATTGTTGACATTGACAGACGCGTTGTACCTACACCCACTGCTTGGAAGGTCGATATGAGAATATAACATAAAAGGAATAAGTTGCAACATTATTCAATTGTATGAACTCAAAATAGATATTTCCAAGTAGTTAACACATCTGCTAAAAAATATTATAAAATCAGAAAGTTCAATCCTAATTTGATATCTTCTGACGTGCTTACTTTTATAAATAGATTTTTATCATCTACGCGATATTTTTTTCTTCTTTGAAGTTTCTCTGCTCTACATTTATTTTGTGTGATAATATGATAAATTAATTTATAATAAAATATACAAATTTTTAGAGGCTACAGATAAAAGTTGGTTAACAGACTAAAAAATGTTGTTTTAAAGTAATGGCCATATTTGTCACATGGAGAGTTCCGATATATAAAGTTTCAGCGTCACGATGATTACCAGTCATTGAAGAATTGAAAATATATCAAAGGAACAGATTGTATTGAATCAATACATTAATTCATATTTTAATTAAATACCTACTATATAAATATATTATACATGAAAATCTTTATTATACCTAAGCTTGTAAGTATAAATATAAAAGTCATGAATTTTTTTAATAACTTTTTAAAACTGCGGCTTAGTGTAATATTATTGATAATAATAATGGTGTAGACAACGAGGACTTCACGATTTTATAGGGACGGTGGTTTAACTAATCCTTCATTCATATTTCATTCATACAAATTGGTTACACTTTCTTATCACATAGATTTTTTTCAGTATACTTCGGTTTTGTGAACACGTACCATTTGGAAGAAATATTGTACAAACTACTCTTTACAAAAAAAGGTAAAGTTGTTTAAGAATATACATACCTAATATTATGTTAGCATTTCTGTTGTTTATGAACTTTGATAAATATTATGATGAATAGTTAGCTAGCTAATAACTCATATTGTTACTACGCCTCCTTCTTTGTTACTTGTTTGTTATATTAATATTGAGGAACTTATTATACAACATCAAGAGTTTTATACTCTTTATCAAGTGGGCAAGTTCTTACACTTCATTGCGGAAAATGTTAGTAATTCTATTTTACATAAAGTACATCAGGAAAAGGTCACACATCTGATATTATTGTCCTAAAATGACGAGCTTATATCCTTTTTGTATTCTATAATGAAGATACTCATTCATAATCGACACAATAAAGGAATAATATATCATCTTTAGATCATCGCTATCAAGCATCATATCCCTAGCATTCATCATTACCAGACACACCCAAAGAATACGATCCACGTACTGTCCTCAAACACACTATGAACTCTCCGAAAGCCCAAGATAAAAATTAAACTTACTTTTTAGATCGTCGTGAGTCATCACTTACTGGAAGAAAAGGTGCTCAAAAGATAGAAATTGATTCTGAAATCGTTCGCAAACATCAAAGAGGAAACTTTTGACTAATTTATCAGTGTTATTCCCACATTCCATCTTTCAATCAATTTAATAAGCAACATTAAATATACAGATGTCGTCTGGCTGTGTTAAGTATGTGGGATGAATATGAATGTTACAATTTGCCTTAATTTTCAGACACTACAAATTCCTGTCTGTTTTTGTATTGTGGGGCTGCTTTAGACATTTACAGAACACCATTGCGTTATATCACTAACAATATACAAACAAAGATGGGGCAAAGGACTAATAATATGTAGGTACGTATAAACGGAAAGTGATATTCTAAGAATGTACAATTGTACAGCTTCTAATCTAAAACTATTCTATAAACATAATTATGTTGCAAACAACATATAATTTGAATAAGTTTCGCTAAGACATTATTCTCTAGTAATTTGATACAAGTAGTCAATGAAGGCGGAAAATTATTACTCAACTGGATATAAACAGTCCCAATAATTTGATTACTTAGTTACTTACTAAGAATACCGATCGACAAACAGCTTTTGTAGAGCTTTAGCTTTCAAAACAATGAATATTCAAGTATTTCGACCACACAGTAGATTCTCAGTCGTCTATGATGTTAATAAATAATTTATTTAGGTAAAATAGGGAAAACGCTTTAATAATTTGTTACTATTTTTAGATTAAAATAATTTCAAAGCAAGTAAAAAAGGAGTTTGTCATTTATAAGTAGGTACTAAAAATAGATTTTTTATAAAAATTAAATGATCAGATTTTTTTTATTGTTTAACTACCTATTTGTTTACCACCACATTTATACAATTTAACATCGTGTAAACATGGTTCTCCAATTGAGATGTCTGATTGGTTTTATATTTGTAAGTTTAACACATTGGATTACAAAATGTTAAACATTTGCAAGAATATTAAAAGAAGCACGTGATTACCTACAATATTTTGGGAACATTAGCACTTAAAAGCGAGATTAATTTGTTGTTAAAAGTAATGTTTGAATTTTACTGATTTATATATCACTGATTATTTATTTATTTATTTATTTATTCATTCTTTACTGTACATTGATTAAAAATAATTACATAAAAGGTATACATTCAAATTAAATACAATCAATATAGGTACAGTATCTGTAACAAACACTGAAAATTGGTTATATTTCATAGAAAAAATGACAGCATATTAGTGGGCACGTCATGTAATATAAATAAATATAAAAAAATCTTTATTGTACATTTTTTATATGATACAATTGGTGGGCTTATTCCCTACAGGTAATTTCTAACAACCAACCAGTTATATAGGTGAGACACATACATACATACAATCATAGATAAAATGTACACAAAACACATACATAGGATGTAGAGGGAAGGGAAAAAAGAAAAGGGGAGGGGGGAGGTCAAAGCTCATGATGGATTATTTAGAGCGAGATAATGATGCTTCAGTCTACTCTTGAAGAAAACAGAAATAGTTGGAGCAAGTCTGACTAACAGAGGTAAATCATTCCATAACCGAGCTGCATGTACCTACAGTGAAAGAAGATGTGAAAAAAGATTAACGGTGAGGGGGAAGAGTCAGCGTACCAAATGCACCAGAACGAAGAGGCAAACCATGTGATGCCAAAGGCGTAAAGTCTTTAGGTAGTTCGGGGTGGTTGGACAATCGAGTAGGTATATTAAAAAGTATGAGTATGCAGACTACGTCAATATCTATGAATGAGATTATTGTATTGTAGGTTTATAAATTCATATTTGATTAAGATTCAAATAAACAAAATTTAAAGCAATGTATGTACATCATACTATGTAACACATAGCAAAGACAGCTAGATTAGCTATTACGATTAGAGTATCACAAACGTACCTATGACGGTGTCGGAGAACTATTCATCGCATAATATTTTATTTATTATAATGAAAATTTATTCGTTATCTTTCTGATATAACGCTACCTAAAATAGTTATTAATAGTTACAAGCGCTTTGTTATAGCCGTATAATAAATAGCCATTTCGGTAGTATTATTGATTCGTAACATAATATGATAGAACGCTACCTGTAATAATACATAATATAATCAAGATATATATCTACATACATACATACAATACAAATGTACATACATACTTACATGGTAACTACATATAGCATTCACTGATCTCATGTACTCACTTTACTTAGGTATGTATGTATGTATACAAATAACCTTCTTAAATCATTTTTACTCACCTGAATATCGGGAGGTGGTGTTTGCAATTAATAAAGAATTTATTGTTTATAGGTTCAATGTATATAAATGTCCGGAATATTCTTTCTAATCCTAGACTTATACATTTTTATCGTACCAATAACAAGGGATTCTAATATCGTTAAAATATTTAAGAAGTTTATAACTTTGTATTCAGTTTGATCTCCATGACTGAATGAATATTCACGTATTATTTTATCAATTTACTCTTGATATAATTATCTGCAAAGTATTATTTACACGTATGCCTAAATGTGTTTACTATTTACTAAGTGGATAGAGGGGGTTTAAAAAATAAATTGAATTCACACATTTTTTCCGGGAGCTTTGGATAATAGACATACAATATGGCGCCCGTGGCTTATGTTGTGAGTAAACTGCGCTTTACCTGTACCATATAGTATAAGTATATAGAAGTTCCAAAAGACTATTATATATTTTGTCATTAGTGAAATCAAGCAAATAAAAAAATAATAAAAACGAAAATAGTAATCAAACACTGATGCCACCTGGTGGTAGAGGTACGAGTATAGATTAGTTGGCTTAACGTTGTGCCTTTTATACCGACAAGTATTTGTTATTAGCTAATTGCTGCAATAGAGTTACGATAATATGTTAGATTAGCCCAACTGCCAAGATGTATGAACGGAATATAGTACAATATAGGTATATACGCTGTGTACACAACGCGTTTGCACATTTGATATACATATGTACATACATGAATACATATCATACATTTGAACAGTATTATTATTACAGTGTAAACATAGTTATCGATAACAGGTGAGGGTCACTATAATTGACATACCAAGGACGCACACTGTACGATGGCGCGGCGTTCATAACTTTTCTTCTATTCTTGGTCTATAGACTTTTAAAATATGCTTCAACTGAGCATGACATGTAATTTATCTTCACCACTGTTTTTCATAAATTTATTATAAAACTTACATTGGAATTCAGTACCAAATCGATAGACAGAAATATACATGGTGCAATAATTGCAACACGTATTACATACAATGTTCAGGCATTCAGGAATTCGATAGAGATAAGTTTGAT